>CM047814.1:18909041-19489123 GCA_026214975.1 Gentiana macrophylla
AGCTGGTGATGCCCTCTTAATGGACTTTCGTGATAGTCAAAATTCTTGTTGTGTATATAAATTAAGCTTGGACTTTACGTCAAATACTGTAGAGGACAAAATTTTGCAGAGCCGACTGATGAAGTTGATCTACCATATATTATTGATGAAGATGGGATAAATAGTGTTGCAGCCTCTGCATTGCTGGAGTTGAGTGACTTGAATAAAAAAAATTCGATGGAGATCGACTCTGACATCTGCGCCGAAGCCTGGCTCCAATTTTGTTTGCTCGTGGAGTTGGGAACCTGGAACCAAGAACAATCAAGGATGATCTTCAGTGCAGATTCAGGAGATATGTTCATGGTGGAAATATCATTTGATTCTGATGTAGTGGAAGTAAACATATCAGACAGTCTTTACAAAGGTTTACCAGCGAAAGCTCTCTTGTGGATTGAGGGTGGCTTTTTGGCAGCAATTGTAGAGATGGGCGATGGAATGGTCTTAAGACTGGGGGATGGATGTCTATATTACAAAAGTCCAATTCAAAGTATAGCACCAATCTTGGATATGGCAGTTGTTGATTATCCTGATGAGAAACGTGATCAAATTTTTGCCTGCTGTGGGATGGCTCATGATGGTTCATTAAGTATTATTAGAAGTGGCATAAGTATGGAGAAGCTGTTAAGAACTGGTCCTAGTTATCCAGGGATAACCGGTACTTGGGCTATAAAAATGAATGTTACCGATTCTTTTCATTCTTTCCTTGTCATTTCATTTATTGAAGAGACCAGGGTGCTTTCAGTTGGTTTAAGCTTTTCTGATGTAACTGATTCAGTTGGATTTCAGGCTGATGTCTCTACATTGGCCTGTGGTCTAGTGGCTGATGGTTTGCTGGCACAAATTCACAAAAATGCTGTTAGACTCTGTATGCCCGTTCTTCCTGCCGGAATTGAAAGCATTTCTTCTCCTGTTCCAATTTGTTCATCGTGGTCACCTGGAAGTATGAAGATTAGTCTAGGAGCAGTTGGGAATAATTTGATAGTGGTAGCAACCTCCAGTCCGTGTTGCTTGTTCATTCTTGGGATCAGATCATCATCAGAATGTTATGAAATTTTTCAGATGCTACAAGTAAGACTGCAGAATGAATTGTCCTGTATCACGATCCCGAAAAGCTGCTTTGACAGTTTACCTACAGCAACTAGAGCGAATTTTGCTGACGGTACTCCTTCTGCTGGAATGTCGATTAATAATCTGTTAATAATTGGCACACATAAACCTTCGGTTGAAGTTCTGTCATTTGCACCAGATACTGGTCTTCAAACTCTTGCAATAGGGCCCATATCCTTGATCAATGCTATAGGAACTATCATTGGTGGCTGTGTCCCTCAAGGCGTAAGGCTTGTATTAGTTGACCGCCTATATATTCTTGCGGGATTAAGAAATGGTATGCTTCTTAGATTTGAGTGGCCTCCCACATCTGCAGTATCATTATCGGGATCATTGTCTTCCTCCCTTATAAATCCTGCTGCTTTTGGAAACATTGCCTCTCCTGGTTCCAAAAGCTCTGTTACATGGATGTTTGATTCATTTGATAAGACTGAGCACAGCTCTCCGGCTCACCTTCATGTTGTTGCTGCCGCGCCGTATTGGCATTACTCCTGCTTTCTTGATTCCATTGAATGATTCCTTATATTCTGACATCATCGCTTTGAGCGACAGGCCTTGGTTACTGCACACAGCTAGGCATAGCCTCTCGTATCGTCAGTATCTTTTGGACCTGCAACACATGTGACCCCTGTCTGTTCGGTTGAATGTCCAAAGGGTTGCTGTTTGTTGCTGAGAATAGGCTTCATTTGGTAAGATTTGTTATTACCGAGACATCACTTATATGGATTGCTTTATCCTTTTCCAAAATGCTATTTCTTGATCACTGTATCTTATCTGACACTAATTGCAATATTTTATGTTACTGCTGTGTTTTTTTGTTTTGTTTTGTTTTGTTTTGGAAACTTACTGCTGTGTTATGGGTTTATTTTATTGTGCATTTCTGTGTCTGAAGTATACTATGAACTTTGAATTAGTGTTGTTCAATTTTTTGTACCTGAGTTGCTTTTGAGGAAGGATGGCATTTAGTTTAGCTCTATGAAGGTCAGATTTCTGCTTTTCCTTTAGCTAAGTTTCTGGTGATGATTTCAACTCAATTCTAATGTGAAATGAGATTGAGCCAATTTTGTAGGCTTGTGAGATCTTGTTGTGAGTGCCGCAGTTTGACAAGTTAGATGCAGCATGAAGGATTTGTTTTACCTTCACATTTTTGCCTTTTGTAATCTCTACTCTTCCCTTTTTTTCCCTTTCCCCTTTTTTCCTTTGTGGATAGAAGCAGGGGTGGACGGGATAAGTTAATGAAATTCATCAAATCCTTTGCAAGTATTACATAGGAATGATTCTAGAAAACCATGCCTTGTTTGGATGGCACAGATGAAATGTGTTGTCCAAACAGAGACTGCTAAATATGGCAAGTCATTCAATTTTCCAAGTAGGAAGGTCTCGATCTTAATCCTAATCCTACAAGTTGACAAAGGCCAAAGAATTTTCTCAGCATTGCTTTCCAGAAATTCTCGACTTCTACTTCTCTGTGCTTCACTCCACTTTTTAGAGCCAGGGTTTTAAATGTGGCATGAACCGCTGCTTTCTAGAAAAGAAAAATAGACGAGAAGCTCCAGTCCTGGGATATCTGATAATGCAATAACATACGGATACCTCCGTGACCAATTCTATCAACTACATGTATCTCTGCCACCACAGATGTTTTGGGCCATCTCATCTTCTTCTTTACTACTAGTGTGATATCTCTTCCCAGAAATCCTTGATACCCCGTTTGCCCTCGACTTCAGCTGGTTCTTTTTGGAAGGGAATGTGAGGAAAGGCAAGCCTCTGTTGGTGAGTTGCGTCAGACCTCCATGCGTGATGCTGCTTTTGGACACAGATTTGTACCAACTCATTAGAAGAGCTCATCAACAATCAGGACAACACCGGGTGACTTTTTGTATAATTTTGCCTCTGTTCCCCCTATTATTTGTAAAAGCTGTTTCCATACTCCAAGGCCTCCTGCTATGTCTGGTGTTTTTGTGGATGAATCAGAATCCATCTCTTTGTACCTATTAGCGTGAAATCTTGTCTAACGCATCTGGTTTTTCCGCTGATAGTGCTTGCTACTTATAGGTTGTGTCGTCTATCTTATTTTCTACCCTGTTTATCTGCAACTACTTTTCATCCAATTCTGGTACCAACCATAATGCTCGATCTACCATCACACTTGTCTGAGAAGTTCTATCACAAATCTGGTAGTGTCGCCTTGTTCATTGATGATAGATGAAAGGAATCTCTTCGAGAAAGAGGGAGCGAGGAAAGAGACCTTTTTGGTGATGCCTTCTTAATGTGCCTTGTCAATATCTTCTTTAAGGTGTCAAGGGGGGGGTGGTGGGTATTATTGTTGTATGATTCAGCGCTTGTTTTAAATTCTGACATATTTTCAATCATTGAGTGGATCATGCTCTTCACTAATTTCCTGGGAGCTTTCCTTCATCTTGTGGAGATTTCCATTGTCTCTGTTGATGAACATTTAATTGATCTACATGTTTCAGGTAGAGATGGAACCTAGTAAGAGGCTTAATGTGCAAAAATTTAGTCTTGGAGGCACACCGAGGAAAATTTTATATCATAGTGGTAGCAGATTGTTGCTTGTATTGAGGACTGACCTGCTCGATGATTCATTTTCTTCTGATGTGTGCTGTGTGGATCCTGTTAGTGGATCAATATTATCAACTTTCAAGTTTGACCCTGGAGAGACCGGTAAATGCATGGATTTGGTAAAGGTCGGGAATGATTCGGGTATTGGTGGTTGGAACTAGCTTATCTTCTGGGCCTGCTATAATGCCCAGTGGTGAAGCTGAAAGGTTAGCATCCTTGAAAAGTATTGACTATATTAGAATTTTCTTTGTATTCATGCCTCGTAAGATCATGTATATATCAATGGCCAAATTTTCTCATTTAGTGCTGTAGAATTACTCTCCCAAAAGCTGGAGTTGTTGGGAGGCAAGTAATTTACTCATTTAAACACAATGCACTTCAACATGCAGCCTCAAGTGTGGACCTATTATTAAGAGCCTAAGCCAATAGGGCATACAAAGGCACCAAAAAGGAGGCCCACAACTTGGACAATATAAATGGGGAGGAAGTGGAGACAGTGGTTTGCTCCCACGTCTTGCTCTGATACTACATTAAATTACCATTTCTCCTAAAAGCTTAAACTCTTGGGGGGAGGAGGGGGTGGGTAAGTAATTTGCATATTTAAACACGATGTGTAGAATAACAGTGAATTGTTAGTCCGGTAGTTATTGTGTATAGCCTTGTTTTTTCTGTATATTTACAGCTGTATTATATCTTTGTATAAGTTGTTCGGGGTTTGAAATATTTGTTAGTCAGGTTGTTATTAGGTGGTTAGAAGCATCCTATCTTTTTTTTAAGGGATGAAGCATCCTATCTAAATAGCACTTCTTGTAACTTGTATTTAAAGGGGTTAATCCCTCCTCCTGACTAATAATAAATCATCTTTCTCATCAGAGTGGTTATATTTGATTGCGTTTACATCGCACTTCAACAAGAATCTTGATTATCGACAGTTTGACACCAATAAGCAAGATGTTCAGGTTTATGATTTGTCAAATGTTATTTGTGATGTTGACATGGTTTCCCTTGAGCTCGTTGCAGATTTATACTCGTGTTGTTTGATACTTTATTTGTAATTTTCTTACCGGATGTTATAAATTTCATTTTCCATTGCAATGCATGTTGTTAAATGCGGTACTAATTGATTCAATCTCTTATAGTACAAAGGGCCGCTTGGTGGTGCTGTGTGTTGAACGTTTGCAAACATCAGATGCAGCATCTATGTCGTTTAGTTCAATGACTGCTTCATTTTCCCAACGAAGTTCACCTTTTCATGAAAATGATGGGTTTTCAACTGAACAACTATCACGTGGCAGTCCTAGTACCAGCCAGGATGACTGTAGTTGTGACTGCTTGAAACTTGAAGACGGTGAATTATGGCATTTATGATTATCTTATTCAAGTGTCTGGCCTGGAGTTGTACTTGCTGTCTGCCCTTATCTTGATCACTATTTCCTTGCTTCTGCTGGTAATACTGTAAGTAGCAGATTTATTATTATTATTATTGTTATTATTATTACTGTTGTTGTTATTATTATTATTGTTATCATTATATTTTTTTATCAATATTTGGGCCAACATGAGTGGTGCAAGTTGTTTATGACTGCCTTTGTTGTCTGTTCTCAGTTTTATGTTTGCAGCTTTCCTAATGATAATGCCCAAAGAATGAAACGATGGGCTGCCACAAGGACCCGCTTCATGATAATGACTTTGACCACACATGATACAAGAATTGCTGTTGGCGATTGCCGCGATGGAATCCTTTTCTATTCGTACCTTGAAGTAAGTTGTGATTCATCAAGTTACTTTTCTTATCCTTTTGGCGAAATACCAGCTTTATTTTCAGTCAAAATTGCATGTTTTTGCATGTGAGAACTTCTGTCATCGTCATGATATCATTACTTAATAATAACGTTGTGTCGGTTTGCAGGATGTGAAGAAACTTGAGCAACTTTATTGTGATCCTGTCCAGAGACTAGTTGCTGATTGCTTTCTTATGGATGTGGATACTGCTGTTGTTTCAGATCGAAAGGGGAGTATTGCTGTCTTGTCTTGCTTAAATCACTTAGAAGGTATACATGTCTTTCTCTTTGGTAGCCCATTCTTCCGTCCCTTTTTAAAATTATTATTATTATTTTAAATATCTCTATCCTTGTTTTTCTGTTTATGCTTATTCACTATTATAATTAAGGACTGGAATGCACCATGAGAATTACTTTCTCCGACACAAATGACATCTCCTAATGAAATCAATTGGTGGTTGTTTTGATGGGACTGTTGAGGGCATGGTTTTTCTAAAACACTTACCTGTTTTTTTTTGTTTTTTGTTTTTTTTTTTAGAGAAACTCAGGCTTGATGAATACCCTGTTTTATGGCTTAGAATTTGTTTGTGAAGCTCTTTTGCAAAATAAAAGGGGTCCTTTCCTGCCCCTCTCTTTCTTACCTCTGTTTTTTTTTACCAACCTCTCTTCCCTTTTTGTCACTCTCCCTTTTATTTGATGCTTACTCTTTTCACAACTGAATGCCTTCTGGAAGAATTTTATGTTTTCCTACCCTCATTCATAACATCACTGGTTCTGTTCACATTACAAGTATTCCTCAGCAGTTGTCAGTAGTCTGAAGGTGAAATTCCCATGATTTATCTTGGATCTCAACCTAGCATATGAATATAATAGGTATTAGATTGTTATCATGTGAAGGAAAACAAATGTAGTAGGTGGAAATGCTTTGGAGATCAGTTGTGAATGCCTTCTGGAAGAATTTTATGTTTTCCTGTTGAACTATGGTGTTTTCTATTATTTAATTAATGTTAATTTTACTTATTTAGCATTAGTTAATCTCTTTCCTAGCTGTTTTTGCTAGTTGTTGTTTTTCTGGACAGTTTCCACTGTTTATAGCTGTTGCAGTTGCAACTTGCTTTTTCTAGCCGTTATGGCTCTTCCTATAAAGTGTAATCACACTTATCATTACCCGATAAGTGTTTCTAAGAGAATAATAAACTTTACTTCTCTATCTCTCTCAATTTCTACATGGTATCAGAGATTTGCTCGATTTTCAGAAAAAATTTCTTCTTAAATGGCTACGGAGCACTCTTCGGAAGTAAACTCAAGGGAAGAAGGAAATTCAAATACCTCTTCCTGGACTTCTGAACCCTCACTAATGCCACTTCCTACTCACAAGCTCAATGGTGATAATTACCTACAGTGGTCCAAATCTATTCATCTTCTTATAAGCGGAAGAGGAAGGAGGAGTACTAACCCAGGAAAGCAAGGCACCGAGATCTTTTGAGACGCCACCTACAAAAAGTGGAGGGTGGAAAACAGCCTTGTGATGTCTATTCTGCTAGGGTCTATGACCACATCTACTGCTGAAAACTTCATCCTCCTTAACACTACTGAGGAAATTTGGTCTGAGGCCTCTGATTTATACTCAAAGAAGGATAATACTTCTGAGATGTATGAAATTGAGGCAAAACTGCAAGATATGAAACAGGGAGATTTAAGTGTTACTGAATACTATAATCTCCTGTCTAGATCTTGGCAGCAGATTGACAACTGTGAGAGCATAAATTGGCACAATGCTAATGATGCTAAAACCTACAAGTCCTTGAAAGAACAGAGAAGGATCTTTAAGTTCCTTATGGGTCTAAATTCCAATCTTGATGATGTTAGAGGCAGAGTCTTGAGCTCAAAACCTCTTCCATCCATAAAAATGGTCGATTCTTTGATATTAAACATGAGGAAAGTAGAAAAGGCTCATGATGAATGAGAACACTACTAACTCTTCCCTTCTATGAATGTAGTGCCACTTTTCACCAAGACAGGTTCTAATCTTCCGCTCAAAAGCAGAAAGTAATAGAGTCTTTTGTGAGCATTGCAAAAGAACTGGGCACACAAAAAACTTTGTTGGAAAATCCATGGCAAGCACACTTGGCTGGAAACTGCTAGGCAAAACCGACACACTGAAAGCTCTGGGAGGTTAGCCACTATTGAGGAACAAAAGTCTTAAGGGATTTTTAGCACAGGCTGATTGAAGCATTAAAGAGACTTACATGCTGCTCAAAATCCTGAGACAAATGCTCCTCAAGGCTCCACTTCCATTGCTAATCTGAGTTTGTGTTTTAATGCCTACTCACAGTAATCACATCTGGAAAAAGTCTGATTGTTGATTAGGGGCTTCCAATCATATGACTGAAACCCCACCTCTTCACCAATCTAATCAATGCAAACAACCACATAATGTAAAAATTGCGATGGTCAATGTTCTAAAACTCGCTAAGCGAAGGCAGTGCGCTCTGAGGCGCCAGCGCTTTTTTTTTTTATTTTAATTTTTTTATTTTTAAATTTGAAATGGAATGTGTTATCAATTGCTTCATTGTCCAGTCTTTAGAATATCCGAGCCTCTTATAGAGTTTGTTGAAAATTTAAAATGGCAAGCTGGTTGTGACTCTAAAATCATCTTAAGAATGCATAAGATCAATAAACTTATAAGACAATACTACAAACCGAAATTCTGGTTGTCACTCTAGTGTGTGCCGTGTGGACATGTCAATACTAGTGTAACCCCAAGTGTGCCAACATATCCAGTACATTTCAAAGTTAAAGCATAATGCAAACTAGCCAAAGAACCTAAGAATTTACAAACACATCCAAAGTTCTTATAGGTGCACATATGATTCGTCAACTTCGCATGATAAAACAGAGATAAGAATCACACTCATAATCACCTGAAGAATTTAACGGCAACTATTCTATTCTCTCTCAAATTCACATGGCACATAAGCCATTATAACATGATTGGAAGAAAAATGATTGCTTTCGAAATGACAAAAACAACACAGAAAATCAAACCACAAACAATCAGGGTCCTGAAGATGACACATTTCATTTGGATTACTATAAATAAAATTATAAAAAAAAAAAAAAAAAAACAAAGAGACTCACCTCCGGCGGTTCAGGCGGCTTGAAGGTCCAGTGGAGGTCGGCGGCGTGAAGGGGAGGAGGAGGAGGGGATACCAAGTCAAAGTGAGAAGAAGAAGAAGAGGGGGGGGCGGCCAAGAACGAATGAGAGAAGGGAAAAGCCATTGCAGCTTTGAGTTTTTTTTTTTTTTTTTTGGTTAAGTGTATTTTTATTTTTAATAATGTCTTTTGGTTATATATGAAATCTGTCAATTATCAAAGAAATAAAAAAAAAAAAAAAAAACCGCAACTAATCGATTTGGCGCCGCCAGTCGCTTCGCGCCTGAAGACCCAAATTCGCTAGAACATGTCGCTAGAGAGCAAAGTCGGGGCGCTCGAAGTGCGCTTAACGCCAGGCGGCGCCTAGGCGACCGATTTATGCGATTTTTAGAACAACTGCTTTGATGATGCTTATATCTCAAGTCTCTGGAATTGGTACAATTCCTAAATGATAATATCACCCTGAGGATGTTCTTTATGTGCCTAACCTTCACTTTGCAACTTCATTATGCATTAGTAGGTTCATTAAAGACTCTAATTGCTTTGTGATTTTTCATGCTAATGGATGCAAATTTGAGGTTTGAACTCTACATGGAGGAGATTGGCGATCTTGAGGCATTTCGAGGGTTGTTCTTTTCAAGACTAATCACTCTAGCATATTTTTGAAGACATTTCCAAGGGTCTGTCTAGTATATGTGAGACTTTATTATGTCTGTAGTAATATTATGCTTCTTCATTTATAGATTAGGTCATCCTAATTTCTTGTATTTAAAGAAGTTGTATCTGATGTTTTTAAAGGAATAAATGTTGAATCTCTTCATTGTGATACTTGTGAATTATCTAAACATGTGAGATCTGTGTTTCCAAAATTTCTCATAAACCATCTCGACCATTTGCCTTTGTTTCACGGTGACATTTGAGGACCTTCAAAGAAGAAAACCATCAACGAAAAAGATGGTTTGTCGGTTTATTGATGACCATAGCGGGTAACTTGGCTATTCCTTTTAAAGGAAAAGTCGAAGTTGGATCCATTTTGAAACTTCTTCACCATGATCAAAAATCGGTTTGGGATTGAAATTAAAGTTCTCAAAGCGATAATGGTGAAGAATATTTTGAAAAGAGTCTCACCTCATTCTTTTACGAAAAAGATTATTCATCTTAGTACTTGTGTGGATACACCCCAACAAAATGGGGTGGTGAAAGGAAAAATAGACATCTTACAGATGTGGCCGAGGAGCATAATGTTCACTATGAAAGTACTGAGTACTTATGGGAGAGGTCATCCTCCTCACCACCACTTATCTCATAAATAGAATGCCTTCTAGAGTTACGAATTTGGGACACCTATTCAAGTCCTAAAGGATTCTTATCCTAACACTCATCTTATGAGCTCTATTCCACTTCAAGGTGTTTGGGAGCACTGCTTTGTTCACATTCATTCCCATAATGAGAGGAAACTTGATCTAGGGCAATCAAATGTGTCTTTGTTGGGTATTCACCTCCCAACAAGGATACAAATGCTTCGTCCAACCACCAAAAAATTCTACAATACCAAAGATGTGACTTTTATGGAAGAAACTCCTACTTTGGTCAAGATGTTCAGAGGAAAACTTTCATAACTTTTATCAATCATGGGACACTTTGAAAATCTCGGTGATCTTGTGATCAACATAGAAAACACTTGAGACCACTCGAGAATCGGTCGAGGAGCATACATGATGGATCTAATGACCCTCATGAATCACCTCCTATCATTGTGTATTCAAGAAAAGAAAGGCCACGTCACAAAACCCCAACTTGTGATATTTGAGAACCAAATTATAGTTTTGAAAGTCGGGACTCGATAGCTATGAAAATAGGCCGAAGATCAAAGTCTTGATAGTCCTAATGACGGTGAGAATCAAGATTACGACACTTACAAAAGCTCTAAACAAATAAGTGATGACAATGATCAACCCATTCTTTGTGAGAAAGGGCAACCCATTGCTGTGAGAAAGGGGGTGAGGAGCTGTACCTCCCATCCTATTTACAACTTTCTATCCTATCACAACCTTACTCCCAAAGAGACTGGTTTTATAGGAAATTTGGATGCAATCCAAATTCCAAAAAGTGTTCATGAAGCCATTATTAGTCCTAAATGGAAGCGACTCTGGAAGAAGAAATGAGTGCCTTGCACAAAAATAATACTTGGGATATCACTCAACTCCCATTGGAAAAACTCCAGGTGGGGTGTAAGTGGATATTCACCATAAAGTGTAATCTTGATGGTTCCACTGAGCGAGATACAAGGCAAGGCGGTAGCAAAGGTTTCACTCAATCCTATGGAATTGATTATCATGAAACTTTTGCTCCAGGTAACCAAATTGAATACTATAAGAGTTACATTGAGTATTGCAGTTAATATGGTGGAATCTAACTCAACTTGACATTAAGAATGCCTTTCTTAATGGAGATCTTGAAGAGGATGTTTATATGCACATCCTCCAGGGGTTTGAGAACCTAGGAAGCAGGGGTGATGTGTGTAAACTAAAAAAATCTCTCTATGGCCTCAAACAATCCCCAAGGGCTTGGTTTGGGAGATTTTCTAAGTTTATCACCAAGCAGGGCTTGATCAAAGTCATCTTGATCATACTCTCTTCACAAAGACCACTAAACACAGAATTTGACTATCTAGTAGTTTATGTGGATGACATTATTCTAACTGGGAATGACCTTGATGAAATAAAAGAATAAAGGAACTCTTGCAAAAGAGTTTGAAATCAAAGATTTAGGGGATCTAAGGTACTTCCTGTGGGATGGAAATTACCGGGGAATTCCGAGGGTATTTACTGTCTCCCAAAGGAAATACACTTTAGATCTCTTAAAGAAGCAGGTATGCTTGGTCAGAAGCCGACAAATACCCTGTTGAACCAGGTTTAAAACTTGGGAAAAAAGCAGATAGTCCCTTTGTTGACAAAGGGAGATATCGAGACTTGTTGGAAAGCTCATATATCTCATCCCATACTCGACTGATATATGTTTCTTTGTAGGATTGGTGAGCCGTTTATGCACAATCCCACCGAGAAGCATATGCAGTTTGTAGAAAGGATCTTGAGATTCTGAAGAAGAGCCACAGGCAAGGCATCCATATCAAGAAGAATCCTTCCGAGAGATGTTCAAATTTTCAACGATCACGGACTATGGTGGAGCCACCTCGATATATGAAGTCAACTTCAGCTATTGCACCTATGTGTGGGGAAATCTTGTGACATGGAGGAGCAAGAAACAACATGTTGTGTCGAAGCGATCTTGAATCTGAGCTCGAGCACTTGCTTTGGGGATCTGTGAAGGGATATGGATTAGAAGACTTATGGCTGACCTAAGGATACCTAATTCCAGTCCTATACAACTCCTCTGTGATAACATATCCACTCTCTGTATTGCTGAAAATCCCACTCAACATGACAAAACAAAGCATGTTGAGATTGACAGGCATTTTATAAGAGAAAAGGTGGATAATGGGGAAATCTCTCTTGTTCATGTGGCCTCCAAAGATCAAACTGCTGATCTACTTACAAAGGCTGTTTCCAATCAAGTGTTTCAACACCTTCATCACAAGCTTGGCTGCATTGATATCTACAACCAACCTTGAGGGGGAGTGTTGAACTATGGTGTTTTCTATTATTTAATTAATGTTAATTTTACTTATTTAGCATTAGTTAATCTCTTTCCTAGCTGTTTTTACTAGTTGTTGTTTTTCTGGACAGTTTCCACTGTTCATAGCCGTTGCAGTTGCAACTTGCTTTTTCTAGCCGTTATGGCTCTTCCTATAAAGTGTAATCACACTTATCATTACCCGATAAGTGTTTCTAAGAGAATAATAAACTTTACTTCTCTATCTCTCTCAATTTCTACATTTCCTACCCTCATTCATAACATCACTGGTTCTGTTCACACATTACAAGTATTCCTCAGCAGTTGTCAGTAGTCTGAAGGTGAAATTCCCATGATTTATCTTGGATCTCAACCTAGCATATGAATATAATAGGTATTAGATTGTTATCATGTGAAGGAAAACAAATGTAGTGGGTGGAAATGCTTTGGAGATCAGTTGATTGAATAATGAAGATTATGCTGTCAAAATGCCTGATGCGTCTTTGTGCTTAACTATTCTTTCGCGATGGTGGTGTTGTTTTGAGACACACATACACATGTAAACACATACATATTTGCAAAATGCAACATATATTCAGGTGGCTAATTCTGACTTTAGTGAAGCACCTTTCATGCCTTAGCGGGACATTGTGGTACCATTACGCTGTTAATCTTCTTATGTCTAGTTTTAGGAGTCCTTTTCTTTTTTAAACTATTTCTTTGATTTTATCTTTTTGGTTCTATTCATTCAAATTTCTGTTACAGATAATGCAAGTCCAGAATGCAATTTAGCATTGAATGCTTCATATTACATGGGTGAGATAGCAATGCGCATCCATAAGGTAACTTATGGTACTAAGACCTAGTTTTCCTCTTTGATTTAAGTTAACAGCGTTTGTAAACTAATGCATTATATATATGATTCACACAATTCAGTTTTAGCTTTACTGTTAGACAGCAACTGTTGTTAGTTGAGAGACTTGGCAGAAATAAGCCCTATCTATCACGATTAGGACTCCATGATATAAGTTTTATTGAAAGCTGAATCTGTTAAGTGTGTTAGATTTTGCTGGCAAGGAACAGATTTGGGGTGAATATAGTGTTGACATTTTTAGAGTTTTGGGCCTGATTTTTAACGGTCAAGGCACTGCACTTTTCATTTAAATCAATGAAAGATACTTTGTGATATGAGCCAGTGTTTCAATGAATCTGCGTGTCAGCTAAAGCTAACTTGTGAGGCACACTGGCAGAAAGTTGCTTTGGAGAGTGTTTTACCTCAAGTCTCAACCTTGATAATTGAACATCTTGAATCCATTTTCTGGGTGAATGAGTATGGTTCATGATTCTTAACTTAGGAAACTATTCATTTTATCAGTTCTAGAAGTTTTACATGTAATTAGTAGTCAGGTACATTTGATCACTTTTTACAATCATCATTCTGCAGTATGTATTAGTAAGACTTCTTCGTTTGTCCAATGTCAAAGGCGGTGTTGTTTTATTGTCTCCAACTGGTGGTCTTTGAAGTTTCACTGGGACAGGATCTAGTGTTAGATTGTTTGGCAGAGCAGTTTGAATATAAACGAAAAGTATGACTGGCGATTAGGCATAGGAATTTTTATAGCGTACGAGGTTCAGTAATCTCGGTTATATGGGTGCTTTACCTATCTGTCATGTTGCTCAGACAAGGTAGGTCACGGGTTTGAGCCGCAGAAACAGTTTCTTGTGCAGAACTACACAATAAGCAAGGCTAATATATTAGGGCCTAAATGACCTGAACCTTTTTTGGACCTTGCATAGACGTGATGCTTTTATGCACGTGTTTCAATAGTAATAACTACAAATTTGAAGGCATTTTGGCTTTCATTTTACTAGCCATACTAAGGAACCATGTTTTCATCTTTTTTTCCTACTATCATCTATCCATTTAGGATTTATGCTGATGGAATTTGTCTTGTAGGGATCATTTTCCTACAGGCTTCCAGCAGATGATGTTTTGAGGGGCTATCTGGAGCCCATTGCTATCGATGATTTACCGCAGGATAGCATCATGGTCAGCTCGTTACTAGGGAGTGTTATCACCTTCCTTCCGCTATCATGGTATGCAACTCCTTCAAGTATCGTGGTCCATGCAGCTTCATTGTATATATATTGGATAATGCGACTAAAAAATAGAGATTTATTATGATATGTATCAGATAACGTAACTGAATACTCAGTAAGAGGATGAGGTTTTGCTTGTTAGGATCTGAGATATAGTACTTGGTTAAAAAAGTGTGCCGATTTTTCTTGTATAATAGCAATTGATGTGTATTCAATTTTCACTACTGATAAACAGTCGAATTCAACAGAAAAGATAGAATCTAATGAAATGGTTTGCTATTGTAGGGGAGAATATGAACTTCTAAAATCAGTGCAAGCACGACTTGCAGTACATCCATTAACTGCTCCAGTTCTTGGAAATAATCATGAGGAGTACCGAGGTCGTGAGAGTTCGGTAAGTATACTGCAACTTTGTTATTCCGGCGTCTGATTCTCCTAAGTTAGTAACGATACATACTACCTACTAGAACATTGTGCAAACAGTTGAGCTTTGACCACCCTTCCGGGTCCCCACTCGACGTATATATAATGTATAAGAAGAAGTATGTAGCGACATAACGTAGTGGTCATATCATTTACATGTTGTGACCTTTTAATTTTTAAATGGATTTATTACAGGGTCGAAGTCGGAAGATGCTAGATGGTGATATGGTGTCTCAATTTTTGGATCTTACAAGTCTGCAACAAGAAGCTGTGTTAGCATTACCACTTTCCTCCAACAATAAAATCATGCTTAGTACTACTGAGCAGCCACCGCCTCCGATTACTGCTGATCAGGTAGTCAGACTTCTTGAACGAGTTCATTATGCCTTAAACTGAATATTCGAAAGGGTTATAAAAAAAAAAGAAGAAGCCGAGAGAGGGACAAATTCTGAAATCCTTGCAGTGAAGTAGAGGGTGGTTAGATCAAGAATCACCCAGTGTTTAATGATATGATGTACAAAGTTATCGTGTGGCTTGATGGGCGTATGAAACCTGGAGATGTTAAAAGCACTTTTCAGTATATATTCAAACCATTCAATTTCATCAGAACCGTTAGTTGCAGAATTATCTATTTAGAGATGTAAAATACATCTCTCTAAATTATAGTGCATAAAATACATTTTCTCATTTTAAATTACGATCCATGGAAATTTTTGATGCATTCCACTCGAAATATATAGAATTAGTGAGCAAAACTGATGCACATGCTTTTTGATTGGGCTATGTTTTAAAAAAAATAAATTCAATTCACTTGAAGTTTTCCTTTTTGATTGGGCTATGCTTTTCGGCTAAATATTCCCACCGAAGCAATGTATAGACACACGCAATGAAGATTCCTATACAAGTTGACGCAGAAAACAACTACGCACTAAAATATGAAGATTCTTTTATATTGTTTTTGTCTCTCTCTCTCTCTTTGTAGATATCAACAACTTAATTTCTTGGTATTAACAAATCTTTGTCTTGCATTATTGCTGGTCAAAGTCAGTTTCTCAATTGATAAGCTTGGTTTCCTTTTAAAAAATAGTAATACCATAGTATTATAGATTATCATCATGTTTATTTGTATTTTATTTTCTATTTATTGTTGCGAAATGTTTTTTTTTTTTTTTTTTTTTTGGTTTTTGAGAAGCATTGTTGCGAAATGTTCAAGTCTTTGTTTCTCTTGTTGAAAAGTCCTTGGTCCTATCACAATTAATGCAAATACATACCAAAATATTCCTTAATACAATAAAATCCCAATAATTCTTGGAGACAAATTTGGGCCATCAAAGGACCTCTACGAGACAACCTCCTCTTATGGCAGCTTCAATATAGTTTTTTGCCAACTGCAGCTCTGTTGGCCTCACGTAACATTTTACAAGATGGAACGTGTGCCCTGTGTGGAAACTCTTTGGAAACATCTCTACACATTTTTCGGAACTGTGGCTGGATCAACCAAATGTGGAAAAACGTGGTTCATAATCACCATTGGTCTCACTTCGTCTCTGCGACGGATACTTCTACTTGGCTCATGAGATGCTTGAACGTAGATATGTACAAGCACGACAACATAGAATTCTTGAAGTTTATCTACCGCGAGTTTATTCAGAGTATATGGTATTGGCGGAATCAGTTCATACACGATAATAGTCTTCAACGTTCCCCGAAGACGGTTTTCATTTCGGATCGCGATCCAGTAAAGTTCTGTGAACTTAAAGTAGGCTTGGTAAATGAATATCGTGTAGTTTTTCTCATGTTTTTTACTCGATAGTCTTTTAGAAATTTCAACTGAGATGTATTTTACTGTACAGATTAATTTTTAAATAAAATATCCTGGTTTTAACCAAATAACATCCCAATAATATTTATACATTAATCACAATTTTTACAAAAATAAAATAAAATATGAACACAATTAATAAAAAAGAAAAAAAAAGTCAAATTTCCACGCAGCAACCAGACTGAACAAAGCCTGAGAATTCATCCGGCAGTTCTATTTTCGTCAACTTACCAATTTGCCCTCCATTACCCTTTTCTGCAACAAGCACCCCACGGTAACATGACCCGGTAATCACAACCCGGTCACCAAGGTCTACTCCACAAACTCCGACCCGTACATCCGGGTCACACTCGGCCCAGCTTATTAATTTCCCATTTGCCCCACCCCAACGCATGACCTGGGACAACGAGTTGCCTTCCACGCGTCATCAACTCGGTTCCACTCACCCGTTACTGAGTTGAATACATCCGCGCTATCCTTGAACCCACCTTGAGTTTTGGTTTCATAACCACTCACAACCCAAAACTCCGACCCGATTATGATTCCTTCGCACTCGTCTCGTTCCTCACTCATCCGAGGCAACTCAGTCCACTCGTTACTCTTTATATCATAAACCCAAGCAGAGTTTAATGCATTCTTGTTGTCGTCATGACCCCCTGATATGAATATTCGTCCCTCCACAGCACCAACTGCAAAAAACGAACGAGTAGAAGGCATGTCAGCACACTGAGTCCACCTCTGAGTTGTGAAATCGTACATGAACACGTCCTTAACAACTTGCCAGCTCGACGGGTTCCATCCTCCAATAATGAAAAGCTTCCCTTCGGAGCTCGTGATTTGACAGAAAAGCGGCAATCCGTTTGGGTATTTCGGAATCGGGTCGATTCGGCTCAAAGTCCCACTCAACGGGTCAAAAACAGAGACCCCGTAACTCGGTGTTCCGAGCTGTTTCGTCGTCTCCGAAGAAGAATTATTTGTTGGGATGATCGCCTGAATCAAGCAACATAATTTGTGGGTTCGGCCAGTTTTCTTTCTGTGATAATAGAAATCCCCGCTTTGCAGGAGCTGATGCCAGCGTTTGCAAACTTGGAAGGTGTTTTGGTGGGCTAAATAATGAACCCGAGTCAAGCATTCTAAAGCGATTTCTTCAGGCAACCTGGGGATCAACTCTGTGAAATCATATTGATTCATTGAAGAAGAATAACTGACAATTTGAATTTCGTTGATTTTTGGGAAGTTTGGGTTAATTTGCTGTTGGATTGTTTTTCGATGAAAACTATTTGCGAGGATGAATGTTTGGATTCTTGGCAATATATAGTGAGAGGAGAGTCATGGAGGATGAGAGTTGTGACGTTGATCTCTATGGCTATACGTGGCGAAAACCCGTTAGACTTGACCATTTATGTTTTTTCTTTTAGAATTTTCGAGGGGAGAAGGTATTAATTAATTAATTTGTAATAATAAATAGTAGATATTTCGGTCTTCTTTAGAAGAGTTGAAAACTTTAATGCAAGTGTTCCTGGAAGTATCTGACGGTTTGGTATGACGTTTTTGTTTTAATATATTCTGACGTTTATTATTCCGACTTGAATATTCAGAAGCTTCCAGATTCGTTGTTTGAAATGAAATAACTATGGTAGAGAAATGTATTCAATTATTAGAAAAGCATTTTAAGGTCCTGGATATAGTCCGGTAGATATAGTCTATTTGATAAAGGGTTCATGTGCTCTAGAGAGGTGGATCTCAAGCTGAGATGTGGAGATTCGAAACGAGAGGATTTTTTTCGGTTTTTTTCGATATAACGAGTCATTGAATTCCTGATTAATATCTCTATTCATTCCGTGAGACAGGTGACCGAAGACTCTTAGGCTCCGTTTGTTTTGTGTTGTAGTTTTTTTGAGAGGTTTTTTGAGAGTTTTTATTGTGTGCAAGTGGTATTATTTTATATTATTATTTTTTAATAATAAATACATATGGATGGGGTAGAAAGGGGTTGCGGTTAACGTTAATCATAATAAATCTTTGCTTGTCATATAAAGTAAAAAGTGAAACAATGGCTCTCCTTCTCTCTTCCACCTCCAGTTTTTTTTTTTTTTTCCTTCACATCTTCACGTTGGAGCAGCCATGGGGCGCCAGATTCACCAACATTCTTATGTGAATCACCGCCAAAAGCAGTATATATAAAATCATTCTCAACTCAGATCTTTTTTTTGCTTGTGTTGTGTCCGTTTGTCAAAATACACAAGATCGATCCAAATTTCTATTTTTATTTTTATTATTTGGCTGATGAATAACAATCTCTGCAAACAATTTGGCTGATGAAGAACAATCTTTTCTATTGAATTTGGGAATTAATTATATATATGGTTGCCTGCTTAGTAAAGGATCTGCTGTCTAAAATTTCTATCTAACTTCCCTGTCCATCCTAAAACAGTGTCGTTTCATTAAAATTTGGAGTATTTGTCTTTCCCTTAATGTATCCCAAAAATTGCAAATGCTTTTACCTTCACCTCTATTATCCCTCTGTACATATTCGTTGGCTATCCGTGGCCATGGGGATAATACAAATCATCAAAAATGTCAGCCGTGCTACCCAAGTCGGCACTCTTCATCTCCAATCTCCCATAAAATCTAGCGTCACCCTTGCCCTTCAAAATTAAATCCAAGTTCTTCCTGTCTAATATGGGCTTTGAAAGTAGCCATGAATGACTTCCCAGTCCCCACATATGTTTATGGCGGAAAGGGGAGAAAACTTGAGGAATGATAGAATTAGAATGGTTATGAACCCCTAAACAAAAGTTTATGGAGATAATTTTTTTAATTTTAGAAAAATTAATCTAATCTTATCATGAATGGAAGGAGATGGAGTTTTCTTGAAAGAAACAAAATGGTGTGGAAAGCTAAAGATTAATTCAAGCAAGAATTAATAGCCATCTCCCCATCTCCCTTTGTCCACTATTTCAGTTCGACATGATTTGATTCATAAATCTGAGAGGAGGGTGAAACACCATTTGCAAAGTTGAGAATGAAGTAGAGAAACTATCCGTCATTTTTTTTTTTATAATAAAAAGGCTGCAGTTAAGTGAAACGACACAATTTTAGGATGGACAGGGAAGTTAGACAGAAATTTTAGACAGCAGATCCTATCCCGTTGCGTGCTTAGTAAATAGGCTGTTAATTTAGCTAGACTCTTTTGTTGGGAACTCTTCTAATCTAAAGTTCTAATTAGTTGTAACTCCTAATTAGTTAACACTGCTGCCATCTAATTAATAAGCCTAAGCCACTGTTTTGGCAACTCTCTTTGTTTTGGGAACCCTTTTTAATCTATAATTAATTACGCCTAAACCTCTGTGTTTGGCAACTGTTTTTGTTGGAACTGGTATCTTGTTATTACATATGTTTGTAAGTTGCCATACACCTTTTATAAGTTGCTACTGTGTTGGCAACTCTTTTTTTTGGAACTAGTATATTGTTAGTATTTTACATATGTTTGTTGGTAATATTAATGTGGTGTTTTAGTGTGGTAATATTAGTGTGGATTTTACATCAACCTTATCCATTTTTTGTGTTTTTCAGTTGTACGTCGATGGCTGATCCGGATTCGGATGACGAATTTATGGAATGGCTGCTTATTGTTGATAGTGACGATGAAGTTCCTGTCCCGCGTAGGACTCCATGTAGAACTTCTTTGTTTACCGGTGCTCATTGGATACTTGAGTTGCTAAATGGTCACCCAAAACGAATACATGAGACTTTCCGGATGAATAGTGACACATTTCTACGGATTGCGGACATGCTGCTCCAAGGCAATTACTACACAGAGTCAGAGAAGTGCAGGGTTGGCATACATGAGGCACTAGGAATGTTTTTGCTCGCCGTTGGCCAAAAGTCTACACAACGATTTGTCGCGGAACGTTTCCAACATTCCCCTCAAACCGTTCATGACGATACCGGGTTACGCACCTCGAGATACAGTCATCGAGTAGGTCCTACAGTATGTACACGTGTTAAGGAATGCATGCCATTGAGGCCGGCAAGTCGAGCGATCGACTTGGAAGCCATGGCAAGCATGTCGACCACCGAGACCAAGGCAAGGCCAGAGACCGAGGGTGCGAGGATCGACTTCTGGCGCATCTTGAGGCGATAGTTCCAGACTCGATCACCCTAAGTCGGGCGAGATCTCCAAGTCGGGAGCAGAGTCCACACGGCTACGTTAGCCCACTTATCCACAGGATAACTTGGGCAAGGGGTAAGGCCCAATTAAGGGTAAATACGACAATAGCTCATAACCGACTCGTATTAGGGTTAGGTCATGCATTGTCTATATACATACAACGTTCCAGGAACTACGTACGGCTTGATTCCTGGACATATAACAGGATACGTAGGCAATCTAAGAATACCACTTAGATTCAGCCATAAACACACCCACGCCCTCTTTTATTCTTGAGCTAGGGTTCTTGGTTATTCATCATTCATAGAAGAATAACCCGGATCTTAATAGGTGACTAATTTGTCATCGTCATTGGCGCTAGAAGGAGGGCCCTTCAATCGTTGAATACGCCGAGAACATGCCGCCCAAGGATAAACCACCCAGAAGAACCACTTCCAAGAACACGAGATCCGCAAAATCTGCGGCTAGAAGAAGAAGGGGCATGGAAGCGTAGGGTCGAAAGAGCCGAACACTGGAACCGATCCAGAAAATCCCTTGAAGCGAGGCGCAAGAACTAGCCCCGAGCGACAATTGTTGGTGGATCAATTGGCAGGTCAAGACATCAACGCTCTGCAAAAGATCATGCAAGAAGTCCTCAGCAGACAAAATCCTCAGCAAAAACAGGCTGAAGGAGGTTTAAATATTAACATGCCTAAACCTAACCCGACCCGGGCCAGAGATCAAGCGCATCCTCTAGCTCTGTTGAAAAACGGAGGAAGGAAATTCATCAGAAGCATCAAAGGGATGCAGAGGATAGCGCCAGACGCGAGTTAGACGTGATTCTGGGAAAAGACAAGGTTTCATTGTCCTTAGAATCTCCTTTCACTAAGGAGATTGAAAGCTTTCCTAGACCCAAGGGGTTTAAGATTCCAAAGATAGAGCCTTACGATGGCACCACCGATCCGGAGGACCATTTACATAGGTATCTATCGTAGATGAGGTTAGATGGGGCGCCAGACGAGATGCGGTGCCGGGCATTCGAGACTCTGCTCGTAGGTCGAGCCAGAGAGTGGTTTACAAAGTTGAGGCCCGGGTCGATCTCTAGTTTTTCCATGTTGGCAAGAAAGTTCAGAGACGCCTTTATCGTCAACAAAAAGTTCCAGTTAAGTGAGACGCACCTCATGAACATGAGGCAGCTTAGAGACGAAACGGTGTTAGAATATTTAAGACGGTTCAATATCGAAGCAATGCAAGTAAAGGACCTCAAGACAGACTTCCGATCACTTCGTTTGTAGGGGCTTGAGGAATACCAAGTTATACTGAAAAGTTGAGTAGAACTCTCCCGAGAACTATGGGCGAGTGTGTGAGCGTGGTCCACAGATTTTGTCAAGGCGAAGAGGCGGTCTTGTGAGACACACCCAAGCCGAATGGATGGATCCAAGGAAAGAGAGTCGAGGGTCGGGAAAGAGTCAACCTCGACAGCATGAAGCCGAGATGAAAGCTTCTGTTTGGGACCGAGTCGATAAACCTTCTGTGTTTAATCGAGTTGAAGCACCTGTCTCGGATCGGTCAGAGAAAAAAGGAAAGAAAGATAAAGACTTTGTCCCTCTCAACCGATCGAGATCAGAGATACTGTCCATCATGGTATCAAAGAACCTAGCAAAGAGGCCTCCACCGATCAAGAAACCTCGAGAGAGCGGAGGTCAAACAAGTTTTGTGACTTCCATGAGGACATAGGCCATGCAACCGATGATAGCATGGATTTGAAGAGACATCGAAGCTTTGCATCCAAGAAGGCCACCGGATGAGGTTATCGGCGAACTTCGTTATCTGAGCCCAAAGGGCATAGAAACGATAAGAGAAAGAATCCCGACCAAGATGGATGTCGGGAAGAGATCATCGAGAGGCAGCGAGATCGATCTCCGGCGATAGAGATAACCATGGTCGGGACGGATATGAAGACAACCGGCGAATAATTATGTTAACACCATATTTGGGCGGGGAAACGGAAAAAGCCGAGCCGGTCAAGGGTCGGAAGACATTTCTCGAGATATGGAAAGCAACAAAGACTTTCGACGGAGGTCGGTATGGGCCGAGAGATGACGTTCTAAGTCGAGGAATCACAATGAAGGACTAGTGATAGAGGCGGTAATAAGTCGCACCAGGGTGTCGAGGGTATGCATCGACAATGGCAGCGCAGTTAACATCCTATATTACTCAGCCTTCCAAGGAATGAAGTTGAAAGATAAAGACTTGATCCTATAGCCTCCCCACTTGCTCGGGTTCACAGGCGAGCGATCCACCCGTTGGGATCCATAAAGCTATTGACGACAGTAGGAGATGGGGAGAGAGGGGAGGACGTTTGAGTTGAGCTATGTGGTCGTGAAAGCCCCTCCGCGTACAATGTAATCTTAGGGCGACATGCCCTCTTGAGAAGTCTGAGCCATCATTTCGACATACCATAACAAAGATGAAGTTCCCAACTCGAAATGGTTCTCACGAGGTCAAAAGGATATTGAAGTCGCCAGAGTTGCAATTCAATTATTATGAATGGAAATCATGCGATCCAAAGAAGTCCTTATCGAGGAACTGATCCCAGAGGAAGAGAAAGATAAATCCTGGGCTTCAAACAAGGCAGTCGAAAATGTTGACCTATGGGGGGAGCAGAAGAGCAAAATGTCCAAGTCGGGGTTTGGATACCGACTCAGGAAAAACAATTATTGATCGACTTGTTGGCGGAATTCGAGATGTTTTTGCATGGAAAGCTTGAGATATGCCCGGTCTTCCAACGGATATTGCGATTCACAAGCTCGAAGTTGACCAGGCCAAAAGGCGATCAAACGAAGAAAAGAAATTTAGCGTCGGACCGATTGGAAGCCATCGAGTCCGAAGTCGGTAAAGTCGTTAGCGGCCAACATAGTAAAAGAGGTGTTATATCCTAATTGGTGGCTAATCCAATGTTAGTGAAAAAACCAGATGGCGGTTGGCGCGTGTGTGTGTGACTTCACCGATTTGAATAAGGCTGTCCAAAGGACTCTTACCCATTACCCAAAATCGGCGAGTTAGTGGATTCGACCATCGGTTTTGAGGTATTTGCCTTTTTAGATGCATACAAGGGGTACCACCAGATTTTAATGGATCCTCGAGATGCAGACAAGACGGCGTTCATCACAGAGTTTGGCACCTTCTGTTATGTAACCATGCCATTCGGACTTAAGAATGCCGGAGCTACATACCAGAGGGCAGTCAACAAAATTTTTGCAAAACAAATCGGCAGAAACATGGAGGTATACGTGGATGACTTGCTCGTTAAAAGCCGATCATTGAAGCGATTTCTAATCGATGCACGAGAGGTGTTCGAGTCTTTGAGAGATACGCAAATGAAATTGAATCTAAGAAGTGCACCTTCGAGTGCGGTCGAGCAAATTTAGGATACATGATATCGAGGGACGGGATTCGAGCAAATCCGGACAAGATTGACACGTTAAAGAATATGCCAGCCCCTCGAAATACAAAGGAAGTACAGAGACTCACAGGTCGAATGGCGGCACTAAACCGATTCTTATCTCGATCAGCTCAGCGAGCATTGCCCTTTTTCAAGATTCTTCGAAAGGCCAGTCCTTTCCAATGGGATGATGAATGTCAGACAGCCTTCGAAGAGTTAAAAACATATCTGTCAGAGTTACCTACCCTCACCTCACCTCGAGAGGGGGAAAGATTGTTGGTTTACTTATCGGTATGCGAAGAAGCAGCGAGTGCGGTCTTGGTCCGAGAGGGGGACAAGGGGCGAGTGCCCATATACTTTGTGAGCAAAGCATTACATGGTCCCGAGTCCGATACTCACCAAATGAAAAGCTCGCACTAGCCTTGGTACACGCCGAAAAACTCGGACCCT
This sequence comes from Gentiana macrophylla, assembly GCA_026214975.1. Lineage (NCBI taxonomy): Eukaryota > Viridiplantae > Streptophyta > Magnoliopsida > Gentianales > Gentianaceae > Gentiana > Gentiana macrophylla. The sequence continues at coordinate 18,933,734 of CM047814.1, forward strand.
ATTTCCAAGCCCATCCGATCTTGGTAGTCACGGACCAACCACTCAAGCAAATACTTGCGAAAACCGGACACATCGGGTCGACTTGCGAAGTGGGTAATTGAAATGGCGCGATCGATATAGACTTCACTCCCGAACCGCAATTAAAGCTCGTGGCCTTGGCGGACTTTTTAGCGGAAGGTATTTCGATGCAAATCGACCAGAAAAGCAGTCACGAAGTCAAGTGGATTCTACACGTCGATGGGGCATCGAGTAAAGAAGGAGCCGGAGCAGGTCTGTTGCTAGTCAGCCCGAAAGGAGAAGAGTTTCCTTATGCTCTCCGATTCGACTTCAAGGCAACTAACAACGAGGCCGAATATGAAGCAATGATAACCGGATTGAAACTTGCTCTGGCTTGGGGTCGAAGATCGGCGGTTTATAGTGACTCTCACCGGTCGTTAATCATGTGAAAGAAGTCACGAGGCCAAGGAAGAGACAATGAAGAATTACTTACGAGTTGTTCAAGGCCTTAAAGCAAAATTCAATTCGATCTGGTCGAAAGGTACCTCGAAGTCAGAATAAGAGGGCCGATGCACTCTCAAAGCTCGCCTCGAATTTTGTCTCGAGTAAAAAAGTTCTGGTGGAATTGCTAAGTAACAGAAGTTATGAAGAGAAGGAAGCCCAGCCGATCACTCAGCAGGCCACATGGATGGACTCGATTGTTCTATACCTAAGGGACGAGATTCTACCGAATGACAAAGTACAGTCGAGAAAGATCCGACTTCAGTCGGCAAGGTACGCATTTTTCAATGACATACTTTATCGAAAATCTTTCACAAGTCCATGGTTGAGATGTGTGTCAGAGTCGGAAGGCAAGTATATTCTTGAAGAGATTCATAAAGGGGCCTGTGGAAACCATTGTGGAGCAAGAATGTTAGCTCGGAAAAGAAAGTTAGCTGGATACTACTGGCCCTCAATGCAACGAGATGCGAATAGCTTAGTTCAGAGGTGTTTCTCATGTCAAGTTCACGACAACATCTCCCATCAACAAGCGCAAGAAATGAACGTTATCTCGTCAGCTTGGCCGTTCGATATATGGGGAGTCGATATAGTAGGTCCTTTACCTCGAGCTCCAGGAAATAATCGATTTGTGGTGGTCGCGGTAGATTACTTTACCAAGTGGGTAGAAGCCGGTACACTGCAGGACATCAAAGCTGCCACCATCAAGAAATTTTTGTGGGTCGATATTTTGTGTCGATATGGCATTCCGAAGGTACTGATCTCAGATAATGGAACACAATTCGAAGACCAAAGAGTTCGAGAATGGTTGGCAGAGTATCAGATCGACCAACACTTTACCTCGGTAGCGCACCCGCAGGCAAACGGTCAGGTCGAACAGACCAATCGACAGATCAAACTCGGATTGAAAAAGAGGTTGGAGGAACAAGGCCGAGGCCTGGCGGTCCAACTTCCGAGCATCCTGTGGTCATACAGAGGCGGCTCAAATTCATCGACCGCGAAACACCTTTCTCCCTAGCTTATGGAGTGCGGCGATTATCCTGCTTGAAGTCGGAGTCCCTTCTCCTCGAGTTCTGGCGTACAACATCGAAACGAATGAACCCGATGTCCGACAAGAAAAAGACAATCTCGAAGAGAAAAGAGAAATAGCCTCAGCCAGAATGGCAAGGTACAAACAAAAAATCTCTCAATACTACAACGAAAGGGTCAGATATCGATATTTCAAGGTCGGAGATCTAGTTCTCAGAAAAAATGAGGCCGAGAGACAAGAAGAGATGGGCAAGCTAGCCCCGAATTGGGAAGGTCCATACCAAGTTCTAAAGGTTCATCCCAAAGGGTCCTACCAGATTAGGTCGGCCAGCAGAGGCGGAACAACAAGATACCCGACAATGGCATGCAAACAACCTTCGGAAGTATTATGTTTAAGTGTTAGATCGACTAGCTCATATTTACTTTGATCTTGTGAAACTTGTAATCAGTCCAAGGGACAATTCCAGAGTTATCATAATAAAACGTCTACTTTTGTGTTTATCGTGTTATTAATTCTATTTAACTATAATATTCTAAGTCCAAAGGGACACGAAGTTGTAGTCGAGAATTCAAAAAATTGAGCAATCCGATAGGCGGAACTCGAGACCAAGCCAGAAGCCAAGTTAGCCCAAGAGGCGACAAGGCTAAGGCAGGGTCTAAGATTCGCATAGTCGGAACTCGGGACCAAGCCAGAAGCCAAGTTAGCCCACGAGGCGACAGAGCTAAGGCAGAGTCTAGATTCGCATGGTCGGGTCAATGTCCGAGTCTGAAGCCCAACGACACCTAGGGTCGAATAAGGCAAAGACAAAGGACGGTTCGCAATGTCGGGCCACCGTGTAAGTCGGAAGTCTATACCTACATATGAGGCAATACGACTGAGATAAGCACAGTTCGCAATGCCGGGCTAACCTTCCAAGTCGATACCTAATAAGCCAATTATAGCCGAAAGGCCAAGGCAAAAGGGTCGATTGGGATTCAAATAAATCCTAAGTGTGTTAAGAACCAAAGGTTCAAAACAACACTTGGGGGGCAGAATACTTGAATAAAAGCAAGTAGCGAACAGAGTCACAGACTCGACAAGCGAAAAGCAAATAACAAGTAAAAAGCCAAGAATAAAGGAAAAATAATAAAATTCCAAAACTGGGCCAGGTCGATAAGACCAACCCACAAAGTATGTTGACTACAAAATGTCATTAAGGATCAAAGTTGTAGATAAAGTTACAATGGAAAGATGTAAAGAGCAAGAAAAACTAAGGAACAGCATTGAGACTAGAACCAGCATTGCCGGAAGTCGAAGTCGACCCTTGAAGATACTTTGCAGAAAGAGAAACACCTTCTTGGAACTCTGCAAAGCATTGGTCATAAATCGCCTCAAAGTGGGGGTCGTAAAGCCAAGGCTCTTCAAGCTTTCCTACGTCGACCCCAACCTCGGGATATGCCTTCCGAATCTGATCCACAGCCTTGGTGAACCCACCAATGATGGCCTTGTTCATGATTACGGTTAGGTCATCACTCGCTGTGTCAGACTTCCGATACTCGGCTACAACGTCGGCTCTAGATTTCTCAATTTGACCAGGGACTTGGCTCAAGTCGAGCGTTAACGCATCCCGTTCTTGTTCCAGGTTCGCACTTCTTTCCTGCTCCTGCCTTAGGGTCTCTTGGACATCTTTCGAGCTTTATCTTTCTCCCGGAAGCCTCCAAAGCTGGGCCAGGTTGGCGGTCGCGGCCACGGCTCATTCTCGAGCCTTTCCTTCTCGAGAGATGGCACAGTGCCCGAAGCACGTCGAATCCCGACCCTCGAGGGTAGCATAGGCGGCGCTGTGGGCGAGTTTTTCAGAGATGAGCTGTCGAACGTGCTTGTTCAGCCCTTCTATTGTCTTCGAAGGCGCATTCAGGCGTCGAGCAACTTCCTTACCCATCAGATAACTCTGCCACAAGAGAAACGCAAGTCATGAGTTTGGAAATCAAAATGACAAAGTTTAAAAGGGAATCGAGTGAAGAAAACAAGTAACATACTGCTCGGCCCACTTCTCGGAAAGAGTTAAGCAAGGCCTTATCCTCCATGACGGTATATTCCTCGGCAGACAAATCTCTCGATTGCGAGTCGGAGGAGGGAGCCTCAGCAGACTTGGCCCTTTTGGCCCTTTTTTGTTGCTCTCTAAGAAGATCCGCAGGAGACGGCCTCTTCATCTGGTGACCGACTTCTTCGACTTCATTTCCCTCCTCAGGTATAACCACAGCATCATCGTCCTCATCCCTCAACGAACCAAAGCGGACCATGAGCTCACCGGAAGTCGATGGGGGTACAGACGTGTCAACAGGGGTACCCTCAGTCGAAGCTACATCCATAGATAGTGGATTCCCCTCGACCGGAGAAGCAACCTGGTCTCCCCCGATCTCTGAAACTCGAGGAGGAGCGACCGGACGAGGGATGGAAGGATTGACAGCTGCGGCAAACTTTCCCACTGCAAGACGACAATGGCAGAAGAAGTCAGTATATGATAAAATGGAAAGGTACAACATTGCGAAAAATAAATCGAAATTGAAAGTGTTAAGTTTCCTACGACTCTGATCGGCAAGCAGACAGATTGTGTGTAAGGCACAGGCCCGGCATCATCAAGGCGAGCCGAGGAGGATAGAGTAGACTCAAGTCCTTAGTAGTCACCTCGAACTTAAACTTCTCGAGATGACGAGCCTCGCCGGGTATCTTCCCAGGGCCCAGTTTGTCATCGACACCTTCTCTCGATCTCCAGCTACCGATATAGGGATTATCCAGTCCGTGTCGGAGGAAAAAGAACCTAGGCTTCCAGTTACCATGTGATGTAGGTCCTTTAGATACGAACTCACGTCGAGAGGGTCGCCTAACGAAGGAAAACCACATCTTATCCGGTAAGGTGATAATCTTATACCACCAAAGTGAAATAAAGGGTTGAAAAGCAAACACCCGCAACTCGGCGGAGCTACTAAGAAACCCATTCTGATCCTAATGGCGTTCGGACCTAATTGAGATATACTAATCTCATAATGGTGAAGAATAGCAAGAACGGCTGGACATAATGGGAATCGAAGCCCACTTACTAACTGGGCCTCATATACAGTGCAAAACCCTTCTGGGGGCTCATCGGCGAATTGATGGAGGCCGGAAGGAAGCTGCACCACCGGTTGAGGAGCAGAATTTAAGTATTTCCACCGTATTCTACCTAAATCGTCCTCAGTTAAAGCAGAAAGACAACCTTTGGCCCCTTTCCCATCCATCCTGGTAGACATCTTCTTTGGTTCCCTAATTATACCTAAGGGGTGATTGGGAGAGGAAGGCTGGGGAAGGTGATCGGACAGGGTGGCGGAGGGAGTTTGACTACTGGAAGGGGAAGCCTCAATCCTATCAGAGATGGTTGTGCTACTTGACATGGAAATTTAAGCGAAAGAAAGGCAGGAAGAAGAAGAACAATCCAGAAAACGCAAATGAGAAAGAGGACTTGCTTACTTGTATTTCACAGAAGAAGAAGGGAGAAAATGGATAGCAGAAATTGTGTGCGTCTGGACTCTTCTCCTCCTCTTTATGCGTTTGGATTGTGAATGATTTTGAAAGGACGTGATTAGGGGGGTTACTTGCAGTTATAACCCCCTAAAAAACGCACAAATCTAGGATGACGCCACTTGTGTCAGGAGACGAAGCGTCACGATGGACGGCCACGATTGGCTACGGAAAAGGTGGTAGGTGAAGCGTTCACACTACTTTCCCGCCCAAGTTTTCGTCCAACTCGATGATAAGTTCAAAATAGGCAGATTTGACCTCGGACAACGGAAGTCGCCTCTCTCAAGTCTGGGGGGCTTATGACGATACCGGGTTACGCACCTCGAGATACAGTCATCGAGTAGGTCCTACAGTATGTACACGTGTTAAGGAATGCATGCCAGTTGAGGCCAGCAAGTCGAACGATCGACTTGGAAACCATGGCAAGCATGTCGACCCTCGAGACCAAGGCAAGGCCAGAGACCCGAGGGTACGAGGATCGACTTACGAGCAGTGCAGGGCGATAGTTCCAGACTCGATCACCCTAAGTCGGGCAGATCTCCAAGTCGGGAACAGAGTCCACACCAGCTACGTTAGCCCACTTATCCACAGGATAACTTGGGCAAGTGGTAAGGCCCAATTAAGGGTAAATACGACAATAGCTCATAACTGACTCGTATTAGGGTTAGGTCATGCATTGTCTATATACATACAACGTTCCAGGAACTACGTACGGCTTGATTCCTGGACATATAACAGGATACGTAGGCAATCTAAGAATACTACTTAGATTCAGCCATAAACACACCCACGCCCCTCTTTATTCTTGAGCTAGGGTTCTTGGTTATTCATCATTCATAGAAGAATAACCCGGATCTTAATAGGTGACTAATTTGTCATCGTCAGTTCACAAACATATAAAGCAAATCGGTAGAGCGTTGTGTGCACTTGCGCCAACCATAATTTATCAGAAGGAACACAATGTATGTCATCCCAAAATATTAAATGATCCTAGGTTTGATCCTTGGTTCCGGGTATGCATGTCAACATATTATCCAATCTTTGCAGTATAAATTTTCTTGAATGTCCAAGAGTATTAACTATTTTGTGTTATACTGAGGTTGTATTGGAGCATTAGATGGAACATTCATTCCAGCTTACGTGCCCAAGTGGAAACAACCTGCCTTTAGAACACGAAAAGCAACCATATGTCAAAATGTCATGGGCGTATGTGATCTTGATATGCGTTTTGTTCACGTCCATTGTGGTTGGGAAGGTAGTGCGCATGACGCTCGGGTTTTCCGCCATGCCTATACAACAGAAACAATATCTTTCCCTCGCCCCCGATCAGGTTAACCATTCTGCATCACTCTCTCTGTTTTACTAGTAATGTAATTGAAAATAGGGCTGATGGTGGAAAAACACAACAAAGAAGTGAGTTATTACTATGGGTAGCATTATCAGTCTATTTATACGTCATATTCACAAATTGAACAGTTTCACTGGTTTGGATTTTATTGTAGGACAATTTTATCTTGTCGACTCGGCATTTATGAATATGCCTGGGTTCTTGGCACCGTATAGACAACAACGGTATCATATGCCTGAATGGGAAGGTCCCAGAGAAGAGCGAAACAAAGAGGAACGTTTTAACCATAGTCATGCAAAATTACGGAATGTCATCGAACGAGCATACGGAGCGTGGAAGAAGAAATTTCCCTTTTTAAAAGGTCCAATGAACAATTATTATTGCACTCACCAAGTGAATATGGTTATTAGTTGCGCTGTTTTGCATAATATAATATTGGATAGAGTCGGGAGTGAATCATACAATCATCTTATCGATTTACACTTGCGACGGCGAGAACGAGGAGACGGAGGCGAAAACAATGGCCTTCCGACCACTAGCCGATTTTATACCAATTGAATCTACACCTTCGATTTAGCGGATCGATCTGCTATATGCGTGACAATATGGCTAATGAAATGTGGGCAAGTAGACATCATTAGTATGTTTCCATTCATATTAAATGTAGTGGTAAGACCACGTCTTTGTTTGACATAGTTATGTTGTTATCGTGTGCATTTTAATAGAAGTATTGTTTCTTCAATTTAGTCGTACTAAGATATATATATATATATATAAGGAAATACTACGGTCCAGTCAGTATAGAAAAACTGGACTGTCCAATTTACCGTTGGATCATTTTTAAAATAATATAAACCGTTAAATTGATGTGATGTATTATTATATATTGTGTACCATAAAAAAGATTTTAACTTGATAAAATCATCAACTAAAAAAAAAAAGACGCAGCAAAAAAAATCAGCAACAACACACATTTTTAATTTTTTTTGGAGTCCATTGACAATACTGAGATGCAGAACATTTTTCTACAGCGATGGCACATATATGTTTTGGATTCAATTGACCAAAAATATTTATTGGACCTTTATCTGCTTATATATTCTTCTTTCTCTTATCTCTTTCCTTCTTCTTTCACCTTCAATTATCGATTACCGATTGCATAAAAAAATATTTGTTAATTTAAGTAGAAATTATGATCGATTGTGAAGAATCAATTCAAGGTTTAGAGTTTTAGCAATCGGGCCACAATCATCTATCGGAGGAACTATCGAAACAAATTATGTAGATATAAAAATAAAAAAAAAACGTTAGAATCAAAATTAGTTTATAAAAATAAAATAAGTCAGAAAAAATCGATTTATTCTAATAATTTAAAAATAAAAAGTCCTTGGTGATTGATGATCGATCATCAGGATAAAAAAATGATTGAATGAAGTTTTGTTTTGTTATTTTTTTTAGGCAAAAAGGGTTGCAGGTTTAGTAGGTTAAAAGAGTTGATTATGTGTGTTAAAGTACATATTATTATGGTGTATTAAAAAAATGATCTGACGCATACAATCATTTATGTACATGTTCAACGGTAGAGATTAAAAGCTGGACCATTTTGAGGCTGGATCAGAGCTCTCATATATATATATATATATATATATATATATATATATATATGTGTGTGTGTGTGTGTGTGTGTGTGTGTGTGTGTGTGTGTGTGTGTCTTGTGCTGCTAAGTAAAGATAATAATAAGAAGGAATGATAAGATAGAAAACTTGGTCCAATGTCTTCTTTTGATTGCTTTTTTTAGCATTAATACAATCACCGAGTCGTGCTTTCTTATTTCTCTGTTTTGTAGTTATATATATATTTTATAACACATTGGTTATTATGTCTTATAGTAGATGATAATATCAACTGAGATGCTTGAAATAAAATCCAAAAAAAAATACAAATGTGGTTAATTATTAACCGTAGAGAAGAAGGTAATCCGTTAAATAAAAAAATTAAAATACAAACAAACAATCAAACAAGACAAGTCGGTGATATTCTAACTTCAAACACATTTGAAAGCGGACATTCAACACATTTATTAAAATAGAGAATCACAAACATTGATTGAACTATTATGCATCATCCCGTGATCATCATCGTCATTATCCTCTTGTTGAATCTCGGGTTGATCATTGTTAAATCCCAATTTCCTTATGAATCCACATCGCCTTTTCGTTTTTCGACCATGATGAATAGAGTCGACGGTGAGATTTCTAGTGAATTTTTTCGGTCGTCCGTGAGATATTGAGCCATGGAGAAATGTTCACGATAGTCCTTGACTTCTGCAATGCATTCATCTTGTGACATGACTCGAACACTATGACGAGTTCTAGTACAATCAACGCGGGATTCAGCAAAACTACCTACACGAGATTGTGCATTGTTATCCCATGACTGAGGGTTTCTGTGGTTATCCCACACAACCGATTGGTCATTAGGATGAGGCATTGCCCGAGTATGTGCGCGCCTTACATGAGATGTTGAGGGATGTAATGGTGGAGCGTTGACATGCCTTTGTTCACGCCTTACACGAGATGTTGGGGGATATGGCAGTGGAGCGTTGACAGAGGATGAGGTATTGCCCGAATCCGTTTAGTCGAAACCAAATCGATTATACTAGCATTATCAGCAGATCCTATCGATGGTGACTTGATAATCTCTCATGGATCCATCTATATTATGACATAGTATCTTCAACGTTAGTTATTACAAACATAAGTATAGGAAATTTAGAAATACAAGTCTGAAAATTGCTAAACAATAATATGTTTATAGTTACCTAAGAAATAAAATTGAAGCAATGCACTACCGTTGGGAGCGGAGGAAGAGGAGGGAGAATTGTACAAAATTTATTCATCCATCAACTGATACATATAAAGGAAAAGAACCAACAAAAGCATAATAATTTATGTAAAGAAAGTGAAAGGAAAAGTATAATAATGTTTGCAAAGAAAGTGAAAGAAAAGCATGTTGAAATTTTGTCCAAGTTGAACCAAAACTTGTGGCTGAGAGGGTAATGGCCGACAGTTAAGTTTTGTCCAAGTTTTTTTTCTTTCTTTGGAATACAAATAATTTTTCATATTTATGTAACAAAAGATCACCTTAGCTGTAGGGACATGTTAAATACATTTTAAATCTCACGTAAAAGTGTAGGAGCATGATATAAATCGTAGGATATAACTATCAAAATCAATAATAAATCCAGCGATGTTTTATTCGTTTCCTAAATTGAAAGGACACATTTTCTACAGAACGATCAAACCTAGGATGATTAAATGATTAAAAGCGAAAGAGGTTAAATGATTAATGCAAACAATAACGGTTACAAATAATGTTTAACGTTTAACTCACAAATACAACAACCGGTACCCAAACAAAGAATAACGATTACAGATAAATGTTTGCAAATCAATGTTTAAGTCGCAAATAGTTTTATCCGGTACTCAAATAGACAAGATACACTTCTCATCATTGAAAATTCTCCATGACAAACCACAATCTTGTCCTGTGTGGCCAGTGCATGAACGCCTCACGCTGAACCGCGTTATCCCCATAAAAGTCTGTGGCTTTGAATAAAATCTGATGAGGAATGTTTCCCTCGTTGTCTTTAAGCTCCTCCATACCCTTGATCTCATCAAGAACACGACCAAGGGACCACACATCTGTTGCCGCCTTTGCCTCACATCTGCGCAGGTATGCTAGCAATGCCTGATCTTTTATAGACGTGTCGTTGGCATTGCTAGAATGTGAACCATTCATCGATGAACGTGAGCCGCTCTTTCCCGATTGTGACCGTGAGTATGGCGACGAGGAAGCGCATGTATCAAAGCGCATGTGGCTTTTACCTTTACTCTTTACTTTGCCATAATTCTCACACGGTTGTGATGATGCTTCTCCATGGTGGAATTCCCTACGCAACAGTTCTTGTTCCCCATCGCTCGACAAAGGGGCATCGTTGAAGCTGCGTGCAAATGCACCCGTCGCTTCCACCCCGATCCATAGCTCATTCATATCGTCGCATCGCGGCAAACCCTTCTTCAAGAACTTTTTGAAATTTTTACATTTCTGCAAGTGAGGTAAGAGTAATACATATTATGAGACTAATACAAAGTACAGCTGAAGGCGTCTAAATCCTCACGGGTGTCCCTGCGGTGTTTGGATGGTGGATATCTGGCTGTATTTAAGGTGTAGTGTTGCTCCGGTGGGTGGTGTGGAGAGAACTAAAATGGAGAGAGCTTTTGCTTGCAAATATCGTGTGTATTTCATATATCTTACCCTTGTTTACAATGACCACCCCTTTTATAGAGGTGGATAACTTAGGGAATAAGCAACCTCTTAGATATTTTACTAATAGCTAGGTCTTACTTAGATACTAAGCAAGACGAAATATCTAAGTTACAAGTGGGGAAAAGATCTGGATCAATCGGCGGCCATCTCTCTGAGGTCGCAGGGAGCAAGCCCTCTTTGGCCTCGCCCGGCGACCCTCTTGACTTTGCTGAAGGAGATTCACGGGATCTCGCTACTTGCACTGGACCGCAAGTGTTGTGGTCGCGGCGAGTGAGACACTGATGGCCGCCCGGCACTGCGATCTCTCTTGTCATTCCGGAGGGTGGCCACAGTGGGCTGATTCCTACTGTTGAGGTGGTGGAATTATTTATACCCATCAATGGCCCCCTACTCCGTGCTTTAATGACATTCCCTGGGGATATGAAGGATGGAGTACTTATCAGGGCCGTGCTTTCAAAGCAAGCGACCTCAAAGCAACTCTGGGTCTGTTTTTTGCGACCTTGTCGTCTGATGCGACTTGTTCTCTGGCGGCCGTGCTTTCAAAGCAAGCGACCTCAAAGCAACTCTGGTCTGCTTTTTTGCGACCTTGTCGCCTGCGATGCGACTTGTTCTCTAAGGGCCGTGCTTTCAAAGCAAGCGACCTCAAAGCAACTCTGGTGCTGCTTTTTGCGACCTCGTCGTCTGATGCGACTTGTTCTCTAAGGGCCGTGCTTTCAAAGCAAGCGACCTCAAAGCAACTCTGGGTCTGTTTTTTGCGACCTTGTCGTCTGATGCGACTTGTTCTCTAAGGGCCGTGCTTTCAAAGCAAGCGACCTCAAAGCAACTCTGGGTCTGTTTTTTGCGACCTTGTCGTCTGATGCGACTTGTTCTCTAAGGGCCGTGCTTTCAAAGCAAGCGACCTCAAAGCAACTCTGGGTCTGTTTTTTTGCGACCTTGTCGTGCAGATCGACTTGTTCTCTAAGGGCCGTGCTTTCAAAGCAAGCGACCTCAAAGCAACTCTGGTCTGCTTTTTGCGACCTTGTCGCCTGCATGCGACTTGTTCTCTGGGGGCCGTGCTTTCAAAGCAAGCGACCTCAAAGCAACTCTGGGTCTGTTTTTGCGGGGCGAGGCCATCAATCGCGGCTGACGTCAGCCCTCCAGGTCTTTTTGGAGGAGTGATGCGGCCGTTTGACAAGCTGCATCAGGTAGTTGTGCGTGGGTATTGATGGGGCGCTTTTCAGTATTTCAAAATCGACAACCGCCGCCCTAATCTGAACCGTTGGATGAAGCGTTCCCAACCGTTCGATCGTGGCCCCCTTGCCTATATAAAGCTTTCGCTTTTCACCCTTCACACTTTTAGTGTTTCTTATTTTCTCCGTTGTTCCTAGAATTCTCAAGTTTCTGGCAGATCTTTGAAGGTTCATACGGCGTTCCTGCGGTGGTTCTAGGATTTCACGGCGGTTCTTTTGAAGATCCCGGCCACCTCTTTGAGTATTTCCCAGCTTTCACGCGGTTTTCCAATCTTTCTCAGCGAATCAGGTAAGAAATCCTTCTTGTTAACTCGTTTATTCATCCATCCCTGCCTTGTTCTTCCATACACATCAATTTTGTCATTCTTTTTGCAACGGAAATGCAACATTGCCTTGTTTTTGATTAAAAACGGGGATTTTTCCTGGGGAGAGATTATAGCTTTCCTGGGAAAATTGGGGTTTCACCGCTCCCCTGCCCATCCTCTGTAGTTTTATTTGCGATCTCTTGTAAAACGGAGGAGGCGGTATTGAAGTGGGTGCGATCACCTTCTGGGTTAATTTATTATTATACCAGTCCGAAAGCTCCACCTTTTCCTCCTTGTTTTTGCAGGATGTCGGGAATGACTATTCGCGGCGACTCTGGGAAAGGAGATTTACGATTATCTTGAGACGACCCGTACTATCCGGCGCCTCTGTTGGCGATCTGTTGGACGAGGTTGAGGTGGAAAGTAGTCAGCAGATATTGGCGAGATTACGGCACGGAGAGGTCGCTCATATGGACGTCGACCCTTCTTTGAGGCGGAGACGGCCGCCAAAGAGGCTCTTTGAAAGCTATGGAGGAAGGCTGCGAAGAAAACGGGCCGAGGCCGTCGAGAGGCCAAGTCCGGGGCCGTCATTGCCTATAAGAATTCGGATGACTTCTTCGACTGATGGAGAATAGCTTTGACCAGGGCTTTAGTCACCTAGCTCATTGATCTGGGGTGATCGAGGCGGGGGCACATCACTCTGGAGGATATCTTTGCGGTGGGTGAACACGCATCAAGGTCATCCCAATTTAGTGGCCTTTCACCCGAAAATCCTATGCAAGCGAGCTCATTACCTCGATTCGATCGAATACGGCTTAAACGTGGCGAGCCTGTTTGGGATCCCGCCTTGTCAATCCTGTGAATTTTGAGGCGTTGAAGAAACCGCCGTCCTCCGAGCAAGGCGGCGACGAGTTTATCGAAGACCCGCCTACTCCGTATGTTCTCTAGATTTCTCGGACTTTTCTGCGAGCTCTTTGAAAATTTGATTTGTAACTTTGACTATTTACTTTGTGATTTGACTGAATCTTGATTTGTAATAGCTTGACAATTTATCTTCTGCATTTTTTTCAATTTATACTTGGCTTTTCTTGTCGCTGATTCGATCGCGGCCTTTCGGGTATGATGAGTTATTTTATTTTTGTGCTATCTTGATTCGTGCGAGGTCGCTTAATAATTTGGCGACGTCGATCATCATGAAACGTCGTCGTCTTGTTCTAACCATAGTCGCTAAGCGGCGCTAATTTTTCAAAGTTTCAATGGCCTCATTGAGAGCGGTGCTTTTGTCGAAAGATAGAGCACATTAAAGCGACCTTTGATCGTGTCATTAACGCAGAGTTATGACCCACTAATGACTAGGTGTCGATTGTAAATCGTAGCCATAAATTTCGGTCTCTTTATGGTCCAGCGCTCCTGTTGCCTTGGTCTTGGTCGGTTTGCATATCCGCCCTAGGATCGATTAATCCCAACCGTTGATCATACCCCTTCTCTAGTAGTAAAAGGGGGTTGTTCTCGGAACTCACTTTACCTCTTGCCTCATACTCGAATTTTGCTTTCTTCCTCAATCGCTCATTATCCTCTTCACTTTGTCTATCCTCCAAACTCTATGTCTCATCCAGGGAAAGCGGCCAGGTTCGGATATTCAAAGCTCGTCCCATCCGGATGTTTCCCACTTTTTCACCACTTGCTTCCCCGTGAGCCAAGGATTATTTAAGGATTTTTTTGAGTGGCGTGATATTATGAGGAGAGGGGCTTATATGAACAACGAATAGAAGACGGCTCCATGTCTTTGCGCGTTCGCTTTCTGGTGGTGGGAATTTATTGCCGAGCCTCCGGGAGCGGTTAATGTTACCATGATATCGGGAATTTTACTCCGTGTTGTGCGATGTAGCCTCTGGCGAAGCGGTGGCGCATTTCTCTCCGGGTGTTCCCGTTATCTTTACTCGGAGAGAATTAACCAAGTTTTTAACATACCCGCAATAAATCCCTCCTCCCATTATGAGATCGCCTGGGACCTTGCGGATGAGGAAAACAGCGGTTCGTGCAGGTATTGCAATGTCTGAAAGCTGTTCCCGAGAATCGTGGGTTTGGTCTTTGGGAGTATCACGTCCGATCTTTCTCGCGGCGACCGTGAGTGGAAGAAGTTTATAAATTCCCGCGCTCTTATCACCGCCGATCTTGATGTTGTTAGTGAGAGCGGCGCTCTTCTTCGCATGCCATTCGCGACCATCAGTGGATATAGGCGAGGAGTGTTGATCCATCGCGAGGCTCTAAGATATGCGTGCTCGGCGGTTCAAGGTCGCCGTGGTGCTCGTCGCGCGCATGCCTTTATCGCATCGATATCCAAATTATGCGGTGGCGCCAGTGGTCCCTTCCATACACTCGACCGATATGTTTGAAAAAACTTATTCGGTGGAGCCCTTTGCGAGCATGATGCCGTTTTGGACCTCCACACATGTGATCGGAGGAAGATAACCATCCTGCAGCTTGATGGAAGTTTGTCCAGGCTTGATCGATATGTTTGAAAAAACTTCATCGCTATTCATTTTTTTTTGATGATGCGACGAAAAAGACAAGAATGTAAATACAATTTGGAAGAAACGACTTTATTTGAATTGGCTCGTTACATATAGTATTTTTTCGTTTGTCTCATGCCATGGCCTATTATACTCATGGCCCTCCTTGTCACTTAGCATGTACGTCCCTTTTTGATAACTCGCGAAATCCGTAGAGGCCTTCCCGCTTTTCGATAGCTTTCCTTTTTTTCCGTGGCCCGTGGCTTGTCTTTTTGTAGAACGTAATCCCGGCGGCGAAGTGATGATTGCGAATCGTTTGTCGTGATGACGCTTTGCCGCTTTGTTTATAGTTGACCAGACGATCAGTATGCCTGGATGCGCCGCTCCTCTACTAGATCGAGCTCGAGTTTACGGCGCTTGTGTGTTATTGACCTCATTTGTAAAAAACGCGACCACTAGGGCTTGGTAAGGCCATTTCCACAGTGCCATAGCCTCGGACCCCATATGTTAAAGCAAAAGGAGTTTCCCTCATTGTGATTTTTCGCGACGCCCCTGGCGCCCATAGAGCCGGAAGGTGATCGGGCGATGGCCCGCTTTTCTCACCCAGGCTCTTCTTTAATACACTTAGGACCTGTTTGTTGGCATTTTCACTTGCCCGTTTCCTGCGGGTAGCACACGGATGATTGCCAATGTTTAACATTGTTCTCTTCCACGAATCAGCCGAATTCGTCTCGAATTGAGGTCCGTGATCGGAAACCATCACTCTTGGAACACCAAATCTTGTCCATATTTGATCGAGCAAAAAGTATGTTATGTCCCTGGTATTGGTTTTACCAAGGCCTTAGCCTCGACCCATTTAGTAAAATAATCCACCGCGCGACGACAACGTACTAGAACCTCGAGCGACCCTTCTTCTTCAGGGTCCGATGAGGTCGATTGCCCACATGTCGAAAGGCCAGCAACTACCACTATGCTTTGTTCGACCGAGGGTAGCCTGGGATATTTGCGAACCTCGGCAAGTATCACATGCGCGGGTATGAGCTTTGGCGTCTTCATCTAATTTTGGCCAATAATATCCGGCTAGAAGTACCTTCGCGCTAGTGTTCGATTGGAGAAATGGCGCCGCGTTTCCTCATGTAGCTCTGTTAGGATTCCCGTTACCTCCTCAGGTCGTGCATCGCGAAGCGGTTTCGAGAATGAATGACGGTAAAGCACGTCGCCCATAATCGTATATCTTGTCGCCACTTCTTGCTAAGGCCACTAGCTTCGCAAGGGTCGCCGGAAGCTCTCCTAACTCAATATAAGACTTCATGATGTCGACCCAACAAGTGTTACCGGGTTGGAAATCCATGATCTCGCCCAGGAGATGGCGGGTTCCGATAAGTGTTCGACCATGATCTTTGGGATCGCACGACGCGTCGTCTTTTGGTTAATTTGGACAAGTAGTCCGCCTTTATGATTGTCCTCTCGAGGATGTTTTTGATTTGACAATATGTGAAGTTTGCCTTGAGTCTTTTGACGAGGTTAATATATCTTTGTAAAATTTACGCAATGAATGCCATATGACCCATTGATTTGATTTACCACCAACCGTGAGTCGCAAAATACTTGTATATTTTAGACTTTCATGGCTTTGGCGAGTTTCAACCCGACAATGATCGCCTCGTATTCTCGCCTGGTTGTTGGAGGCGGTGAAATCAAATCTCGAGAGCTCTTCAATTTCTTCCGATGATCCTGGTTCTAACAGATTATTCTGCGCCGCACTTTTGTGATTAGCGGATCCATCAACGTAGAAGCGCCAACAAAGTGACTTGGCCTCGAGCAGGCTCGTCCTCTGTGGTGACCACTATCTTGGTCGCGTTCGGAGCAGAGTCGCTCTTTCACCTCTTCGTTGAAGCTTGTTTCGCTATGAAATGCAGGAGTGCTTGGGCCTTTACACCTTCCGGGGCTCATATCGGATATCGAACTCGAGAAGCTCGATGGCCCATCAGAGCAATCGACCGGACAGTCCGGCTTGTGAAGGACTGTCTTAGCGATGCATTTGATAATACTACGATGGTGTGTGATGAAAAGTAAGCCCTTAATTTGCGGGCGGCTATAACAACACAATAAGCCAACTTTTCTATATTAAAATAACGACTTTCAACGGGGCTTAGAGCTTTGGAAACATAAAAAAGCGGCCTGCGAGCCTCCTCCTCTTTTACAAGTCTTTGCGACTCACGCCCCTATCTCGAGGCGCCAAATATAAAAGCAGAGTGTCCCAGCCTCGGGCAAGTTAGCAACGGGCGGTCTTGATAAGTATTCTTTGAGGTCTTTAAATGCTTGGGAGCATTCCATTGTCCAAGAGAAGGTACCAACCCCTTTCGAATTTTGATGAAAGCGCGGACTTCTTCTGCAGATTTCGAGACAAACCTACCCAAAGTTTGTGATCTGCCCGTTGAGCCATTGTGCTTCTTTAATCTTGGTAGGCTCGCTCATGTTGACCAGGGCCTCGATTTTTTCGATTTGCCTCGATCCCCTTTGACTTACCATAAAGCCCAGAATTTCCTGCTGGACCCCAAAAGTGCATTTCGTAGGGTTTAGTTTCATCGAGTGATTCTTCACATTTGCAAAGGTCTCGCGAAGGTCCTCCAAGTGATCTTGGCGACTTGATTTCACGACCATGTCATCAATGTAGGCCTCCATGTTCTTGCCTATCTGCGTGCTGAAAACTCTGTTTACCATTCTCTGATAGGTTGAGCCTGCGTTCTTCAGGCCAAACGGCATCATCTCATAGTAATATAGCCCGCCGGCGGCCCTGAAGGCCGTCAGTTCCTTATCTTCATCGGCCATTTTGACCTGGTGGTAGCCGGAATAGGCGTCCAGAAAGCTTAAGGTTTCAAAACCCGCGATCCCATCCACCATTTTATCGATTCGAGGGAGCGCGTAGGGGTCCTTTGGGCAAGCTTTGTTTAGATCGGTGAAGTCGACGCACATCCGCCACTTGCCGTTGTGTTTTTTCACCATTACTACATTTGCCAGCCAGGTGGGATATTGAAGCTCTTTGATTATGCCTGCTGCTAAAAGTTTCGACCTCAATTTTATCGCGACCTCCTTTTCAGTAGAAATTGACGCCCTTTGTTGTATTGGCACGAAGTTGGGATCGACACTCCAAGTTGTGCAAGGCGACCTCCGATTCCACACCTCTCATATCGATTACCTCCCAGAGCGAATCGTCTAAGTTTGCTTTCAAGCTCGATCGACTCTTCCTTTCTTCCTCGGTAGTTCTCGATCCTATTTTTATCTTTTGATCGGGATATTTGACGTTTATTATAACTTCGATCAACTCGTCTTCGGCAGTGAAGTCGGGCTCGTCCCGAATTTGCAATGTTTCTACCTCTACGGCCTTCTCCGAGATTTCTTTCACCATAGCAATCTGATCCGTAGCCGTGTTAAGACCATCCAGTCGGGGTCGCTTAGAGTCGACCCTGTTTTTGGTCATATAGTCGAGGAAAGCTCCAGGTCGGCTGATGGCGACCCCAACTTCTTCCCCTACGTGAAATTTGACCCGTTGGTGGGGAACGGATGCCACCATTTGGAACTTCTTCATAGCTGGGATTCCCAAAATCATGTTGTAGTAAGAGGGCAGGTCGATTACCAAGAAAGTTATTATCTCCGTTCTACAGGGCTCATAGTCGCCCAAAATGATATTGAGGTCGATCGTGCCTTTGACCCGTACTGTGTCGTTGGTAAAACCTTCGAGGACCCCAATGTAGGGTTTTAACTTGGCCTCCCCGAATCCGATCTGTTTTAAACAGTCGAAATAGATGACGTCGCGGCCGGCCCCTGTATCGACCATTACTCGGTTGACGCCGTGTTTGTCGTTCACCCCCACCTTTAGAATGAGGGGTATCTCCATAGGGCCACTGACTGTTGTTAGCTCGCTTTTTGTGAATATGATTCCCTTCTCATTCTCTCCCAACACCATCTGCTTTTCGAAGCCGCGGGTATTGATTTGATTTATCTGAGATTTCAGTTGATGGTTGCTGGGAATATTCCCGTGGATGACCTGAACCTCTCTCTGATAAACGCGAGGTTGGCGTCCTTGACTAGGAGTGCTGTTCCCCTCGCGTTTATATTTATTGGCTGGTCCCTCACGGATCAGCCTTTCTATCTCGCGCCTCAGGGTGAAGCATTCATCGGTGATGTGGCCATGGTCCTTGTGATAGTCGCGATGATTTGGATTTATCGCGCTATCGGGATCGCCTCATAGGCTTTGGTTTGTCGAAATGTTCACGAATTTCAAGCAGATGTTTGGGATGCTTTGGTGTTGGCGCGGGGTAAAATTATCCTCGCTAAATTTGTATGGCTTTTTACCTCACGATCGCGATTAGTATCTCGTCCCTTTTCTTTTTACGGTCATCCACGCGATCCTCCTTCGCGAACGTGGCTCTGTCTTAGGCTTTGCCTTTCCGCACGGCGCCTCGTACGACCCCATCATTCGGCCCTTTCTAACATCTCCTCGAGACCGCTTTGGGGGCGCAGATTGAATCGATTTTCATCGGGCCTTTGGCGATTCCGGTGAGAAACATGTTATATTGCATCGTGCGGAATGTTCCTTGTTTGATCATATATTACGACGAACCGTTCGTAATATTCTTTTCCAGATTCATGCCTCCCATACGAACCTCATATAGGTCCTCAATGGTTTTCTTGACCTGCTTGCCGATTCAAACTCTCTCGACAAACTTTTCCGACAAATCCTCCCAACTTTCAAGCGAGCGCGAGGAGCCCGCGTATCGGGGACGCGACCCTATCACGCATCTTTGCCAACTAACGCGATGCACCAGGCGGATTTATTTTGTGTAGCAAGGGTGATGCGACCTTGGAGCGCGGTGAGCCGATCGTTTGGGCATGAATTTCCATTGTAATAGTTGTAATCGATAACTAACCTTTTCTCTGTTTGGGAGGCAATGTTTGATAATCCTTTAGCGAGCACGTCGATCCCGAAATCGGGCGACTTTCTCGACGGGCCTCGACTTTTTAATTCAACAAGCTCTTTTCATTACCTCCATCTGCATTACGCCAAAATAGGGTCGATCTGGGTCGTGGCGTGCTTGCGTGTCGGCTCGCTCCGTTCTACGCTCGATTCTGGTGATTTTGTGATCCTCTTGGCGGGCCCTCTTTTCCCTCGATAATTGTGCGGGCATCTTGTGCGTGTCTATCCTGCTGGAGGGCATCTCTTCTCTAGGAAAATTTGAGACGACTTGGGGCTAAAGCCTTGTCCTTCTCACCCAACCTATTAAACGCCGACCACTTTGTCGATCCTCTTTCCTTTTTGATGGTCGCGATCTTGGGGGCCGAGGTTCGTGGAATTTCTTTCCTCGGTCTATAGCGACTGAAGAGTGCACGCTCTCCTCTACGCCGATTTGCTTGAATTTGGCTCTGGCGGCCTGATCTGCGACCGCCGCAAGAGGGATTTCGTTTAGGGAGGGTTACGGGGTCGAATCGTCATAGGGGCTGGCCCTTAGCCACCAGGCGGGGAATTGGTGAGATACATAGTTTGGCGTGCACTGGCGTATTCCTCATTTCGGCGACCTCTGGGTCCTCCCGAAAGCCCGGTTGTATTTACGGGATCGATCTTTGGCTTTGCTTTGTGACCTCTCTCTGCGAGTTCCATCCAGGCAACAATAGCCTCTTTCGACTTGGTTTTTGATTAATGACATTTCGAGCATCGCTAGGTGCTAAGACCCCCTGTCTGGAATCCTTCTCCTTCCTGCAGGAGATTGTCTAGTGTTTCTCCTGCGCTTTCCCCACGAGCTTGATGTAGCATAGTACCTTTTGCGGGGGGTTTGGGGTGTTAGATGCCCTTTTACTTCCAGCCATCTCTGCGTGGTGGCTTTTCGAGCGGTTTCTTTGGTAAAGGGAAGAAATAAAAGCGGTTTGAGGACTTTTCTTTGTAAGATTATCTCCTCACGAATGAGAGTTCTAGGTGATTTCTTACACAATCGGTTTCCCGGTAACGGAGCCAACTGAAGGCGTCTAAATCCTCACGGGTGTCCCTGCGGTGTTTGGATGGTGGATATCTGGCTGTATTTAAGGTGTAGTGTTGCTCCGGTGGGTGGTGTGGAGAGAACTAAAATGGAGAGAGCTTTTGCTTGCAAATATCGTGTGTATTTCATATATCTTACCCTTGTTTACAATGACCACCCCTTTTATAGAGGTGGATAACTTAGGGAATAAGCAACCTCTTAGATATTTTACTAATAGCTAGGTCTTACTTAGATACTAAGCAAGGCGAAATATCTAAGTTACAAGTGGGGAAAGATCTGGATCAATCGGCGGCCATCTCTCGAGGTCGCAAGGAGCAAGCCCTCTTTGGCCTCGCCCCGCGACCCTCTTGACCTTTGCTGAAGGAGATTCACGAGGATCTGCTACTTGCCTGGGACCGCAAGTGTTGTGGTCGCGGCGAGGTGAGTTTCTGATGGCCGCCTTTGCGATCTCTCTTGTCATTCCGAGGGTGGCCACAGTGGGCTGATTCCTACTGTTGAGGTGGTGGAATTATTTATACCCATCAACAGCCAAATTGCATATTTGCATTACGTTTTCAATCAATTTATAGAGTATAAATCATAGATGACAAGCTGTAATCCCAAAAAAAAGTCATCCAGTCTAGTTGAAATGAAATAATAGTGCATCATTATTATTATTATTATTATTATTATTATTATTATTATTATTATTATTATTATTATTATTATGTTATTATTATTATTATTATTATTATTATTATGTGGGCATTTTCAGTAAAGAACAAGCTTTGGACATCACACATGGTTTTATTTATCTTTTAGGATTTCAACAAACAAGCAATATAGAACCGTGTCATATGTCCTGTTTCATATGTGAAGCATTTTTGGATACATACCGGACTGGTGAAAATATAAGGACACTATTATATTTGTAATGCATATTTGGGGAGAAATTAGCTTACCGAAAGATCATGAAATTTTTCGAGAGAGAGACGTCAATGGTGTTTTCAACCGAGTTCCAAATTACGCCCGATGCGTTCCGATAAGCGCTCGAACGCGGTCAATCGCCTTCATTCTTCTATGTTTTTCTTTCACTTGACACGTGGTGTATTTAGTATTTGACCGTGTCCTCATTTGATGAACAACATGGTTCAAGAAAATACTAGTAAGACACGCCATCATACGGAGCGCCGACACGCGTTTACATTCTAGCGAATGTCCAGAAATGGTTAGTGTTAGTTTCCGACCATTTGCCTTCTTGAGGCGTTGACATCCGCAATAAAAAGTCTTTCGTGAGTTGAAATTACAATGTTAACTATTTAGTAAACGACACTCAAATCGCAATACAAAAAAAATAACGCTTACTTGACGATTGCGGGGGTGGTTGTTGGATTCATAAGATGATACTGGTGAATGTTATGTTAACAGAGCAATGGTTGAGAAAAAGCGGGGGAAAAAGCGAGAAAGAACAATTTCAAACACAACACAAAAGAATTAATGAAAAAACAGCCTGAAACATGAACTCATGCCTGAATGGTGACTCTTCTCTTTGGGAGGGGCTCGCTTTGTGAAGGTCTCCTCCCCTTAGATTCCTTCATAAATACTGCATTATAAAACACTCTTGGTAAGGCAATGATGCATAGTTAAACATAAAGCTGTCAAAATCAATAATATCACCGAAAAGCTGTCAAAATTACCAATGTTTAAACGAATAGCACAGACAATGCCTTAAAAGATTTCCTATCTTATATGCTGTTCATGACCAACACAAAGGTCCATCGTCTTTTAAATTCCAAAACATGCAGCTCCTCAATGATCAATTCAAAATAGTGGTTGGGGAGAGTTGGAACAAGGTTGTTGAAGGAAGTGTACATGGAATGGTTGGTTTCATGTTCAAGTTGAAAAGGCTCAAGCAAGGTCTGAAGAAGCGGAATAAGGACACTTTTGGAGATGTTCATGCTAATGTTAGGAAACATGAGGAAGATGTCCAACATTTGGAGACAATTTATGATAGCAATCCAAACAATACAAACAAAATTGCCTTGTCAAAAGAATCAGTTGTCAGTTTAGCTAATTCCAAATTTCAAAACAAAGCTAAAGCTCGAACGACCGAATAAATCTCTTCAAGATAACATTTACTCTAATCCCACCAAAACAATTCTCCCATGCCTTAAAATGTTAGGGAAAAACATCTCCGTGATTGATAGTTACTCTCTTTTATACTAGGTTCCAAAAAAAAGAGTTGCCAACACAAGTAGCAACTTATAAAAGGTGTATGGCAACTTACAAACATATGTAATAACAAGATACCGGTTCAACAAAAGCAATTTGCCAAACACAGAGGTTTAGGCGTAATTAATTATAGATTAAAAAGGGTTCCCAAAACAAAGAGAGTTGCCAAAACAGTGGCTTAGGCTTACTAATTAGATGGCAGCAGTGTTAACTAATTAGGAGTTACAACTAATTAGAACTTTAGATTAGAAGAGTTCCCAACAAAAGAGTCTAGCTAAATTAATGTACCTATTTACTAAGCGAGGCAACCATATATATAATTAATTCCCAAATTCAATACAAAAGATTGTTCTTCATCACCAAATTGTTTGCAAAGATTGTTATTCATCAGCCAAATAATAAAAATAAAAATAGGGCTGGATCGATCTTGTGTATTTTGACAAACGGACACAACACAAGCAAAGAAAAGCATACAAGTTGAGAATGATTTCCATATATACTGTTTTTGGCGATTCACATAAGAATGTTGGTGAATCTGGGCGCCTCCATGGCTGCTCCAACGTGAAGATGTGAAGGAAAAAAAAGGAAAAAAAAACTGGAGGTGGAAGAGAGAAGGAGAGCCGACTGTTTCACTTTTGCTTTATGACAGCAGCATTTATTATGATTAACGTTAACGGCAACCCCTTTCTACCCCATCCATATGTATTTATTATTAAAAAATAATAATATAAAATAATACCACTTGCACACAATAAAAACTCCCAAAAAACCTCCTAAAAAAACAGAGGCTGTAAACAAACAGAGGCTTAATGTTGGAGTTCAAAACATTTTTTAGAAAATGATTGTAGCCAAGTGGCGATGCTGGATACCGTATGTGATCAAATCCGGGCAATAATAATCCTATTGACAATTAACTAGATTAAGATCCCTAGAAAAAGATAAAAAGGGGGGGGGGGGGGGGGGGAGGGGGAGGGGGGGATGTTTGAGTATTTTAGATAGAGCCTGAGATTATGGAATCTCAAGCTGCCAACGTATCATGTGTATGAGTCAGGAATCAAGTCTCTTCGTAGTTTTTAGGATCGTTTATATAGAGGACTTTTTGCCCTAGGCATGCCTGTGCTGTGTCTATGGTGGACTCTATTTCGTATCTTTCAAGGATATGTACATTTTAATCCCCTTAATTTTGGAGGATAATCACGGTGTTTGAATAATACGATCGGAGTCTTAATGATGGAATGATCTTCCCTTAATTATCTTTTATATCACACACGTGGGCTAAATATAGGGGATAGCTCTGGCCGACCTACATCGATCCCACGAGGCCATTATGGCCTGAACTGCACTAACCCAACTCCGTTGCGCCATGACCGACTCGCGGTGGACTGAGAAGTGAGCCAGACCGATCTCCCACCTGGGGTTCAAGTCTGCTCTCAGGCTTAAAGTGGGGCTCCTGGCCCTTAACATTGTATTTTCTCTATCCGTATTTAATGTTTGACCTAGAAGAGGATGACACGTGGCGAGACTCGGTTTGACTTCCGTCACCAAGTTTCTAATATAAAAGTAAAAAACCGACAAAAAAAACTTTGTGAAATTGAGTATTTTTTTTTGCTTAAAGCCCCCGGTATCCGGAACCCTCTAGACCGACTAATCCGGAGTTCGGCCCGTGTCGTGCTTGATAAGTCTGACTCTTACTCAGGGGTAAGGCCTGGTCAAGAAAAAAAAAACAATGTAAAACCAAGTATTTTAGCTCAAGTGTTAAGTGACTTGAGAATATAATGAGAGGTCACCGGTTCGATTCTCCTTCAAAGCGTCATGTGAAAGGTCTATTGCCCAGACCTTACTTCTAATAAGAGTCAGACTCTATATGCACGACCTGGACCGAACTCCGGATAGTCAGGCCGATTGGTCCCGGATAACAATGGACTTTAAGAAAAAAAAAAAAAAGAGTAAGTGAAATGTCTATATTTGACATTTGAATAAATGGTTGTCAATCACAAATATATATATATATATTTTTATCAAGTAATAGTTATCATATTTTCTTTTTAAGAGACTTATTGTGTGAATATCTAAAATCGTTGGGTATAAATCTGTTAATGATGTGGGTGAATGGACCTCGAGTGAATGATCAAAGTAGATTTTTAAGTGGATTTTAGTGTAGACCTGCAAAACATATAGAAAGTAAAATCGTTAACGGTTTATAGAGAAATTTCTATAACTGACAGAAAATAGGAATGCAATATCAAAAAGCGTCGTACCTTGGTAAGGAGGATAAAGATCTTTTATATAGGTGTCCATTGTGGGGGAGATGATTGTGCTGCATATTCAAGTCGTGTATGACAATGTGGAGCCTTTTAGAGGCAGTAATGGATTTATCATGACTCAAAATGACGATAATCATAGAGAAATTACAGAATCATGGGTTAATGCCTAGTTAATTGAGAGTAACTGTCATTCGAGATCGAGTCCGACATGGTGCAGGCTGAGGTGACCCGCACCATGTCGGTAGTATGAAGCCGTAGACGTTTTACATCTTGCCGGCCATAAGAGAAATAGGACGACTTGCGCCATGTCGATAACAATGACGATAAGGGAACCATGCGTTGTATGAAGGTGAACATTGCTGAAATCATCTGATATGCAAATCTCAATATTGAGTTGCGCCCATGTCGGCCCATTTGCTAAGATGACCTTTGGTATTTTGTGTAAGACCTAATAAATGTCACGCGCATGAAGTCGGATCATATCAATGTCAAAACCAACTCATACCTGAGTTGAGATGTATATCGTAGGTTAGGTCTTTTAGAGAAGATGTGGTTGTTAGGAAATCAACTAGTTTAACGCGGCAGAATTTAAAATTTGATTTCCGATCCCAATATCGACTTTGTTTAATACAATAAACACATTAAGCAGTTGACGGTGATCACCTTGGTTGATTTAATAGATTGACGCTTTAACCGTCAAAGGAGAGTAGTAGTGTGCGCGAGCCGTCCATGTGTCCGACCTCTATCAATATCCATACGAACTCCTCGCCGGAATCCTCTTTGGATTGCTATTAGAAAAATCCGGTTGACAGACTAGCCTTTTCTCTCTCTCTCTCTCTCTCTAAAACTCTTTAGAAGAAGCTCTCTATTTCTCACAAGAATTATGAACTTTTGGAATTGTGATGTACAAAAGAGTCAGCCAAACCCTTGCTTATATAGGAGTAGGTGGCACCCCTCTAGCCCCTAATCTGATTAGGAGAAGCTTCCTAGTGATTGATGAGAAAGAAAATCTTTCCTAATAGAATAAGAAAAATCACCTTGATTGATTTATCTCTTTTAATTTAATATCTTATATTAAATAAATTTAAGATATTGCCAATATCTAATATTTAATATCTTTATTTTATTACCATAAATCTATTTTTCCAAAATCAAGTAATATCTAATATTAATATATGGTAATATCATTAATTAAATTGCACAATCCAAGTGTATCTTATACACTCAAATGTGGCGTCCCAAATACCATTAAATTAGCGTCCGGAATATTCTTTAATTAATCAATATAATCAATATCTTGTATTTAATTTATTCATAATAAATAAATACTGTCATAATAATTTAATCACTATAACAACTTATAGTCGATATAAACTTTCCTTATTTGGTTATCACTATAACCGCATTTTAATCCGGCTAGATGTTCTCATGTGTGTGACCCAATAGGCTTCCGAATATGTTGGCCGTAGACACAAAGTGCAAATTACGAAAATGCACTTCATACCTAACGATCACGGGATAGCGTCTAGCAACACACTGTGACCCCCAATCATCGGAAGAGTCAAAAGCAATGACTACTACCTTTCATGTGAAACAGTTACCGTGTAAATAGAATCATATCGCTGTAATAATATCCATACGATCGTATCGCGAGTGTCAGTACATCAACGATCATATCTTATAATCTGGATATCATGCTCTCTCAGAATAACTCATTTACTCCCACTTTGCAAAGATTCACGAGAGATAGACATTCCTTATAAGGTCATTTCGGATATTCACTCCTAAACAAAGGATACGCGATTCCCGGACGAGCAACATGTATCCTACGCATGCTTCAGTATCACACCCAATCACTACCGCATGATCGCCCCATGGTTAGGGGAAACTCAATAGTGTCAAAACATGAAAATCCACACCGGGATGTCATGAAGACTCTGGTCTCAAGATAATTACACAACTGCCACATACTGCGACACTTAATATAAGTGGGTCAGTCTGACGTACACATTCTCTAATACACATCCACGTACAGTCCAAGGGTCTCTACACTTAGATAGACGAGATCTATCCCTATCTTCAATAAGATAGAAGACATCCAATACGTGCAATATTATTTATTTGGTAAATAATATGTAATATAGAAAAATCAAAAAAATATGGCGCCATTTTTTTGCCATTTGGGATAATAGAAAATGTTTTTTTTCTATATTACATATTATTTACCAAATAAATAATATTGCATATTCATTAAATAGACCAACTATTTAATTTATTCTCGAGGTTCCACAAAACGAGTAAACACTCGCGTGTTAGGAGCCAACCCGGGGACCATGGACCTATAACCAATAGCTACAATAAATTGAACAAAATATTCATTGAACATAATATTTTTACTCAACTTATTAATTTCGGAATTACGCCACCATAAATCCGGAACTGAACTCTATCGATTATAGATATAACTTATTCTCAAAGCGTCGAGTCAATAAGTGTTCATTTATATAATCATTACATATAGATTAACCCTCCATAGACTTTCCGTAACGAAGCGGGAATATTTCCGTAAACCTTCTTCATTACATCTTATCCTTATTTACTATTAACCCACTAGTGATCAATTTGTTCATAACCAATACGAACTCAGCCGATCGATCAGTTTCTAGGATCAACAAATAAGGGGATTGTCTTTCTACTTCCCGTAGGAAGGAATGGATTCCATATCTGTGAGACACACACTCCTCACTCATTCCAGAATATTGCCAACGTGAAAGTGATTCGGACCGCGCCTCTTAGCAATCCTTAACGAACACATCAAACCCTATCTTGAAACAAGCAGGCGTTTGCAATCACTTCAGGATTAAGGTTAATCCATATATGATCATCTTTTGATTTAATAAGATTTCTCAATCACGGAATTATATGAAAAATGCAGATTAAATCGGTCCAGTCCTATATGACTACATCATATATAAATGCCCCACTTAGATAACCAATATCGGCGGTCCGGATAAGACGGTCACACCATAAAGTGTTCTGGGCGCATTAATGGTTGTTTAATCAATAGACCCCATACTTTTATTAAGTTCACCACGGACTAACAGTTCAAGTGTATCACCATAAACTTAATCCTCATGGTGACACACACACTAAGTTATATGGCTACATATGATACAACTTGGGGTTTTCAACAGTGTATTACATATAAGCACGAAGCAAATAATAAGATGAGAATAAATCTGTCATTTATTAATTATAATAACAATTACAGAAATTGTCTTTTGGGCGCTACTTCCAACACATACGACTAAAGACATTTAAGTATCAAACTTATTAAAGAGAATAAAGATCTCATCAACCATAATCAGTATTATGATTTCTCTCTCATAGTTTGACACCAGGGACGTTATTAATCATAATAAAGTTATTACATGAACTAAATAGACTGTAAATGACCCGACCCGGTCGGATCCGGTCCAACCCGATTGGGTTTAGGACACCATTTCAACAGTTGTACGTTCAGAAAGGCTGTAGTCTAACGGTTTTTGATATGTGTGACGTCTTTCCAGCATATATTTTGAAACGCCGATTTCTTATCTCGAGAGGCTGTATCTTATGATTGTCTAGGATATCTTTCTGTTCGGGTCAATTACAAGAAGACACGCCTTTTTGGCTTCAGTGCTCGTTCTATTAGAAAATGAGGATGAATTATTTCACTCATCTTTTTACAATCTTCTGCTAAATGTGAAGGTATGGGATGGGTAGAGGAAATGGTAGGGGTGTGTTTGTGGTATGGAATGTAGTGGTAGGGTTGGGGTAAAGGTTGGGTGAGAGGTGATGGGGTGGGTAGGGGTAGGCGCAAGGGCGGACACAGAATCCTGGGTGAGGGGGGGGGGGATACTACTAGAAATTCTTTGCAATCAGGAACATGTATGCTAGTGTTTTTTATGCCCCCATTGATTCGAAGAGTGTTAGGACAGATTGCCACACTCTTAAATGATAAGATAAATGATAAGAAATATAGTTGCGCCTTTATTAACACCAATTGGTTTTAATACAATGATATGCGCTTGATCTTAACATGGTATCAGAGCCAGATGTCACGAGATCGAACCCTGGTTGGAACATTATTTTAAAAAAAAATGTGCAAGTGTTGGGACAGATTGCCTACACTCTTGAATGGAAATTGTGCAATTGTTGGACAGATTGCCGACACTTGGGGGGGTATTGAGATAGATTGCCCGCACTCTTAAATGATAAGATAAATGATAAGAAATATAGTTGCGCCTTTATTAACACCAATTGATTTTAGTACAACGGTATGCACTTGATCTTTACAAAGAGAAATACTACTATATAATAACTACGATACATTTTGCGATAACTATTAGAAGAAACATACTATATATCACATTATCCGAACACATTAACAATTATATTCCCATTATTAACAATTTTATTACGGGAAAAAACATTCATACATTTGTATTATTAATTTTTGTAAGTAAAATCTTGTTATTATTTGTTTAGATGTATCCCTTTTGTAATGACTATATATATTTATTAACATGAAAATAGGTTTTTTGTAGGGGTGAGTGGGCAATATCTCTCAAGACATTCCTTAAGTGTGTACAATCTCTATTTACACTTGCACAATTTTTCAAATAATGTTTCAAGAGTGTGAGAATCTTTCCCAACAGGGGCGATTGCCCCCCTCCCCACAAGGTAAGTCCGCCCCTGGGTAGGCGCATACGTGTGGGAAACGTAAGGCGGGGGTGGTTGGGTGTTGGATGGTTATGTTCATTTTGAGATACAATAAAAAGTTACTTATTTTTATGACGTTGTAATGACATTTCTTAATTTCATTTCATCACAATCTTACCCCAATGGTGTAATAGAATGAAACATCATTACATTTTATATCGAAACAAATAGGATGATCATAAAAAAATCGTTTAAATTTTTATTTTTCTCTTTTGAAATTTGTATCGTTTTAGAAAATCAAAGAACTCTTTTTCGAATCGACCATTATCCTGTATAGTTTTTTCCACAAATGATATTTATACACCGGACTAACGTCGGAAAATACAATTGGGACAAGAAGAGAAATACCATCACCCCGTGGACCAAAAACACAGAAAAAACAACAAAAACTACTAGCGCAAAACAAAATCAAAAATCCAAACAAATAGTCGAATGAGGCATACTGAGCAGAAAAGAAGGAAAAGTTCTTTAAATGATGAATAAGTGCTCAGACAGGGAAACTCGATATCAACTCCTTGACTAAACAAAAGACCAAACAAGAAACAACAAAAAAAAAAAAACAAAATATATAGAAAACCATCGGCTGCGTCGCTCTACCACTTGTTGTCACCACACAGTATGAAGAGCCCAAAAGAAAGGCATCCCTCCCGAATAAGAAAACATCGGGCAACAAGATGTGCCTGAAACCACTACCGGCGTCTAAAATCCAGGACCCACCACCACATGAGACTAGGGGTTATTGGATTTTAGTCCTATACTTTTTCCCGTTTTTGTAAATAGTCCTCTTTTTGCGCCGGTAGCATTTTCAGTCCTATAACCCACATGCCACGAATCAGCCACATCATATTTTATGGGTCCCACAATACACTTGGCAGCCACCTAAGCCATCTCACCGGAGCCCCGGCGATGATTAGGCAAAAATGACTAAAAATCTAGAAAATAGAAAGTTATGGGACTGAAAATACTACCGGCGCAAAAAGAGGACTATTTACAAAAACGGGGAAAGTTATAGGACTAAAAATCCAATAACCGGACTACGATGCCCAGAAGAGAAGGAGGACAAAAACATTGAAGAACATTAAACCACCACTAGCAGTGTAATATCCCGATTTTTGAAAGAGGGCAATTCGGTCTTTTAGCAAAAATCAGAATATTATGTTATTTAATTAATAGAATTAAAGAAAAGGAAGGAAATTAAAGGAGTTATTATATTTAAGGGTTTAATTTATTATTGGGATTATAAAAGGAAAACTAATCCTAAATTAACCTAGTTATTGTTTTACGTAAAAAATAACTGGGAGGCGCAAGTTTTGAGGAAAAAAAAGGAGAAGGAGCTTTCGAATCTCTAGGCTAATCCGTTGATAAAAAAACGCAGACATCGCAAGAGAGAAAGGATCACCGCGAGACGAGGATCGTTTTGATATCAACAATCCCTAAATCCGTCAACGTAAGTTTTTCCCCTCGTCGTTCTTGATACTAGGGTTTGTTCATCATCGTTGTTAAGCTGCGTTTTTCTGAGTATAAACATCGTAATGATCATCTTTGGATTGATCGCTTATAGGTTTGAAGTTAAAGGTTTAACCTTTTCAAGGCTTTGGTAGCGTGGATCGTAGTAGCTCGCAAATTAAGGTAACATGGTGTTCTTATCGTATGACTAAGGTGTCGTAAGGTTATAGAGCAATTTGTATGTTATTTTCGTTGTTTGTAATCTGTTTATGTTGGATTTTGGGGCGGAATTGGGTTGGAAATCGCGTTTACGCAGTTGCAGATTTTTGGGGAAAAACCCAGGCAAACGAAGCGTTGCACGCGGCAAACGGGCATTTGCGATCGCTGCGACTCAACCGAGCGTTTGGGTATTTTGGACGGGCGTTTGAGGGTTTGGCAGTTGATACAGGATGTGGCTGATTTTCACGAACGGGCGTTTGGGGTGTAGTAAACGTTCGTTCAGGGCAAACGCGCGTTCACAGGGT
Source organism: Gentiana macrophylla (assembly GCA_026214975.1). Taxonomy (NCBI): domain Eukaryota; kingdom Viridiplantae; phylum Streptophyta; class Magnoliopsida; order Gentianales; family Gentianaceae; genus Gentiana; species Gentiana macrophylla. Next base: position 18,965,758 of record CM047814.1, read on the forward strand.
GTCAAATATGCGTTTGACCTGTTTATTCCGTTTTTTACTGTTTTATCGTGTCAGCTTGGTTTCAGGCTTTATAATCATGTCTTTACTGCTTAACCTTATGTGGCAAAGCCTTGAATTAGCTTTTGATGCGTTTAGTTCTGGCACCATATGAATTCCCTAAAAGGATGAAGTGTGGGACCGTCGAAAGCTTTGGATTTGCCTTGTGCTTCGATAAGCTAGGGTTTATCGATGTCTGTGTATGTGCTAGGTGTTGTAGAGTCTAGTGGTATTAAGAAGAGGGAGTAGACTGATAGGTGAGCCTTTTATGTGAATCAACTTAGATGGCTAGTTAAACATCTAATCAAATGTATGTGGTAGATTAATAATCTTAAACATCATGAAATGCTTGGTAAGGCATTGTACAATATCGCGATGTGTTCTCTGACCAGACAAAGTAGACTGTACCCACGCCGGTCAATCGATTGGCTAGATAAAGCGTCTGGTGCACTTTGCCGGTCATCACACTATCGGGACTCAGATATTTCTGGGGCTACTAGAGCGTGTCTCTAAGTAAGTTGCACACAGTTGTCCTAGTACATCCTATTACTAGGCGTAGTGCCCTTGTTATTCATGATGTAACAAACTTGAGCTAAGCTAGATACCTTTGGAACCTCATGTTATGCTATGAACATAATATGATAGTTAGCTAGGGTTAATAACGGAATGAATTAATAAAAGACGGCGTTGCTTTTATTTCTTTATGAGACCGACGTTATACGATCTTCTACGCGTTACTAAGTACTTATGTACTTACCCCGTTACTTTTTGTTTGTCTTTCTCTTTCCCCAAAGAAGATGAACAGGTTGCTAATGTTGATGAGTTCTTTGACGATGACGTGTGAGATGGAGCTCTTGAAGCCTTAGTTTCTTTAGTTTTGTTTTCTTTCAATAATGTTGTTGATTCAAGTTCAAACAATGTTGTCTTTCTTTTGGATTAGTTCCGTTTGAGTTCTTTTGGATTTAAATGTTGGATGTTTTAGTTCTCTTTATTGGATTTAGTTTTACAGCATTGAAAACCGTGTGTTTGATCTTTTGTTTTTCCGAGTCGTTTTACCTTCCGTGTCGTTTTAGTTCTGATGTATGATGTAAGACTTATATATATTATTGAATTTATTTGATAATATTTGTTCCGAGCGCTCTTTCCGGATAAGGACTCGGTGTCCGGGAACGGGCGTTACAAGCGATGGTGGAGTCATATGTCCCGGGGTCACGTGACCCATTCAATTCATATATATATATATATATATATATATATATATATATATATATATATATATATATATATATATATATATATATTGCGAACGACGACGTCGTTTTAGTTATAAAAAAAATCAATTTTTGACCTAATTACCCGCCCAACCCGGAAATTTTTTAGGGTGACCCCACTGAATTTTTTTTTGGATCCGCCACTGACCACCAGTGAAACAGAACGTGAACCATAAGTAGAGCCACAAAGCCGGAAGCCACCAAGACACCACCACCGACCGGATAACAACCTCCGCTAAGCATGAGGGGATCCATGAATTTATTCTAGTGGTGTTATCGGAGTCTAAAACTACACCTTTCATACAAAAAAAATTCCAGTGGGGTTACCGGAGCCTAAAACATCGTTTTTTATCGATAAAACGACACTTTTTTACAACAAATCTACATCGTTTTAATACTAATAAAATTTCTCGCATCTCAGTAGGGTCACATGACCCCACCCTACAACATGTACCTCCTCCCATGTCGCTAAGAAACCTCCCATGGAACCCAACCACTACAAACCATCGATCGCCGGAAAAAAGGAATGCAAGGCCACTAACAGGAAGGGGCGGAGCCAAGGACGTAGCCATGATGTGGGCTTAGGGTGGCTAAGCCCACCCGGTTGTTTTTTTTTTTTTTTTTTTTTTTTTTTTTGAATGATCGGATGTTATTTTTGATACAAATAAAAAACATATATAATCCAGTCCAACATAGTCAGTTATCTTAAAGGCATAGCTTGGAGTAAAATTGTAGCGGGGATATAGCCCACTCGACCTTACATAGATATAGTCCACAAGCCCATCCAAGAATAAATTTATGGCTGCGTCACTAGGCTGAACAATCATATAGCAAACCCAGAAATGGTTGTCATTTTGGGGCAGTATTTAAAGAAAACACCCTAATTTGTCTCCTGTTTTACGAATCTACAACTATCTTTACTAAGCGAGACTTCATCCGCATCCCTGGTTTTTTTTCCCATCCTATCATTTGTTTGACAGCTTAAACTAGGCTCAACTGTAGATTTGGTCTTAATAAAGATAGGTCAACGGCGTGTCGGAACGATCGGCAGCTGCTTAGTCTCATCTGAGAGTATAATCTCCTTTTACTGCAGTTTTTCAAAGAAAAAAAAGGAGGTCGATTTAGGCTCCTTCTCTTCTGGAAATCCTACTAATCTTAGCATGATATTGGGAAATCTCATTGCTATTACTCAAACAAGCATGAAACGTATGCATGCAAATTCATCCATAGGTCAAATCAGATATTTAATTATTGGAATAATTGCTGGAGACTCAAATGATGGATATGCAAGTATGAAAGGGAGAAAGAGAGGACAACGGCAGCCAAAAGCCGCCGCCACCGGCCCTAATAACTCCAGTAGAGAAACCAGGTGAAGAAAAAGATACTAACTTAGTGAGAATATATATATATATATATATATTTGGAGAGATAGTCGTTTGATCTTGAGAAATGATACAACCACAACGAAAATACATTATCAATTGACACAACAATGATCTATACCCTTCATTTTTGTGCCATCCATATTCATTGATTTAGTTCCACAATAATAAATGGTGTAGATTATTGTTGTGTCAATTAGTTGTGTATTTTCATTGTGCTTGTATCATTGTCTTTGTTCTTTATCCTCTACCGTCTATACAGACATCTTCTTTTTAGGTGTCTCTCAAGTTTTCTCGTGCATTTTAGTCTATATAATACTTAAAACAACGTATTTATTTAACATTTTTATGTAATGAAATTCGTTAAGTGACAACTATTGGGAGGGTAACTCTGACGTAGAGAGTCTCTATTATATACGACCGTCAGATTTGCGGCATGTGGACAAGAAATAAAAACAGTTTTGTTTTTACACACACGACATACATCTGACAACCGAGTCTAATAAAGAATCCCTAAGAATTTTCCCTTCTTGGAAAAACTAGTAATGAAGACCACCATATCCATCCAAGTCATAGGAAACAGTCATCAAATATCATTTTTTTTAACGAAACCTTTTTTATTTATTTGAAAATAAGGTTCGTATATGCCATATCATGTCCCTCTCCTTATACCAAAAGACGTAGACGAAACATAGCCTTGTCTCCTTAAAACCTATGGCTGTCAAACCCAGTGTGAGAAAATCCATACTATAGGAAAGAGTGCAACACCCCATGTTTCCAAAAGTATTAAGCTCCCCCAAAAAATGAAAAATAAAATAGGATGCTAGAAGGAAAATCTCTATAGCAGCAACATGAGAGTCCCAACAATCGGTTTCTTGAAAGTCATCCAAATCAGCTGCTTGAAAGGCTTCGCAGTGGGTAGCATGAGTAATAGCTATCGACAACTAGCGCACTCCCAAAGAACTCCACCCACATGCAATAAGAGGCAATAAATAACACCAACTAGAGTGTGAAAATAAAAGAGAGGTAAAATGGAGCTTAACACCTGAATTGCACCCTTCATAGTGGGGATGAAGGGTACTTCCAGTTCTCTTCGCCAAGAAAGCCATAGTCCAATAAGCTGCAGGTGATGTTGAGCAAAACTTATAGTAGCATGCTGATGAGGCTTCAAAAAAATGCCGTGTGCAGCAATTTGGTGGTACCCAGCGTCAAGGATATGCGAATTTGCATACCAACCTCGTATGGGCCGACTCATGAAAATCAAAGACCCATTCAAGAAATAATCGTAAGTATAACCATCAAAAGAGTAGAAATGAAAAGTAGACAAAAAGGAGCGTAACACCTGTTTGCACCCATCAAATAATTGAAGGGTGCTTACAGTTTTCCTCGCCAAGATTTGTACCACATTTCGAGAAGCAAAAGATGAAGGTGAGCTGGCCAAGTCCTCACATTAAAGTTTACACGATTGCCTGCAAGAGAATATCCACATAGCAATGAATGAAATAAGCATATGAGAGAATACTGATAAACAACAAAATAGATACAACTTGGTTTGCACCCATCAAAAATTTGAAGGGTGCGTCCAGATGATTATGCAGACCGGCGAGTTCGTCGGATGATTGGGATTTCCAGTTGGTCACTGTGTAATATAAGTTTAAGGCCAGCGGGGAGGGCATCTTGAGAAGTATAGGAGACCAAGGTTCTGCATGTGGAGGCTTGAGTGGCGAGAAAGTCCGTAGCCTTATTTGCTTCACGAAAGATGTGGTTAATCTGCGAATTCTATTGACGGAGGAGAATTTTGATGGATCGAATGTCGTCATCCAGTTGCCAGGGCATGTCAAAAATCCCAGAGATGATGTTAACCAGAACTAAAGAATATGTTTCAGCCAGAACAGGAAGGAGATGATGATCGAAGCAGTAAGTGAGGCCAGCAAGGAGAGCTTTCGTTTCTATGACCACGCTGGTGAAATTATCGTAAGGTTCACTGGCACCATAGAGGAGATGACAATGCATATTACGAACCAGAAAACCACCACCTGAAGGACCAGGGTTGCCTAGAGAAGAACCATCAGTGTTAAGTTTCACCACATTAGCCGGTGGTTTCTGCCAAGTAACAAGAATGTGATGGAAAGCAACCCGAGGGGAGAAGCAATTGATGAGGCGGTTTTCAAGCAGACAATCGTCATCTTCATCCACCCTAATTAGCTTCTGTTGATGCAGAGAATACGATAAGTTGCGCTTGATGTTGAGAATAGTATTCTGAATGGTAGGTGTCGAATTGTCTAATAAAATCATATTCCTGCATTTCCAAATTTCCCAAAGGACCAAAGAGGGGACAAGCTGGCATGCAATTTTAACCGCTCCAATACGATTAGGGAACCACCAAGCACGAATGTAGGACCAAAAATCAGCAGTAAGAGGATGATATCTAAGCAAGGCCTGAAAGTGATTCCAAATAGCACGGGAAAGTAACAGCTGTAAAACGAATGATCTCTAGTATCTTCAGCAGAGCAGAAAGGGCATTTGAACGGACCGTGTTGCCCAATGATACGCAGCATACGAGGCAGGGAAAGCATGTTATTAAGAAACCTCCACATGAAAACTGAGATTTTAATAGGAATATTGGGCTTCCAAACCTCCTTAAGTTCCATAATAACCTCCTTCCGGTTGCGAATAAGCTTGTAGGCATAAGCGAGAGTGAAATTACCCGTAGAATTATGAGACCAGATCCAGTTCCATTTGGAGGTTTGTATAGGACGCAAGTGTAGATTAACAAGGTTCTCAACTTTTTGCATTATACGCCAAGGGTGCAAATTTTTTAGATGAGGCAGAGAAGAGAAACTCTTACCCCAAAGGCCAACACGATTACGAATTTTCCACCAAAGCTTACAAGCAAATGCTAATTGAATATCTTTCATATTGCAGGCTCCCAATCCATTTTCTTCGGTAGTACCACAAACATTTTCACAGGGTCGCCAAATATGTCTTTTCACCTGCTCACTATTTCCTCACAAGAAGCTTCTGAAAATGCGATGAATATGATCAATAACCGAGCTAGGGACTTGTAAGGCAGCGATGGTATGTATAGGAATGAAAGATAAAACATGCTTGATTAGAACAAGACGACCCCAATCGTGAGCAATTTCGCTTGCCAGCCTTCGAGCCTTTTCTGAATTTTATCAATAAGGTAGTCAAAGTGAGCTCATTTAGGACGACAACAAAGATAGGGCACCCTAGATAAGTGAACGGGCATTCTGTCCTACGAATTCCTGTCATGACTGTGAGGCGTCTAATCGTACTAGTAGGGCAGTGCTTCGAAATCACAAAAAGCACTCTTAGCTAAGTTGACTTTCTGACATGTAGCTCTCTCATAAGACTAGATGAAAGCTATAAGCTTTTGGATGTTCCGTTTGAGGCCTCTACAAAAGATAAGTAGATCATCCACGTAAAGACAGTGAGTAACCTGAGGGATATTGCGTGGCAGGGAGTAATGCTGCATATATGGGTCATTAAAAAGAGCCTTAAGACCACAGGTGAAGGCTTCACTGACCAAAATAAAGAGATACGGAGAGAGAGGGTACGGTCTCCCTGTTTGATGCCTCGAGAAGATTGGAAGAAGCCTGTGGGGGTACCGTTAAGCAATATTGAGGACCAGCAGCTGCGAAGGTTGTTCATGATAAGGTTGACGAATGCTTGATTGAACCCAAAGGCGCGGAGGAGTTGAGATAAAAAAGGCCAGGAGACTCTGTCAAAAGCTTTAACAATATCTAGTTTGAAGGCCATATTGTGCCCCCGAACCTTTTTATGCAAATATTGTATGACCTCTTGCACGAATAAAATATTATCTGCAATATCTTTACCTTTGACGAAAGCAGATTGGTCATCTGAGATGAGCTTCTCAAACAGGGGGCTGAAGTTTGTGAGTTAAAATTTTGGTGAAAATTTTGTTGACAACCGAACAAAGAGAGATGGGTCGAAAATCACCAAAACTCGTAAGAGCATCTTTTTTAGGAAGCAGGGTAATGAAAGTGGAACCAACAGGACGTGGCAGCGGACGACCTGAAAAAAATCATTAACCGCATTCTGTACAACCATTTGATCCACATCCCAAAATGTTTGGAAAAAAATGCTAGAAAAACCATCCGAATCCGAAGCACTATCCGGATCAAGGTCAAAAATTGTTTGATTTTTTCAGAGGAAACTATGCCCCCCACAGTTAAACATTATCTTCTTCTAATACTAAATATTATCTTCATGCTTTACTATTTTCTCTATTTATTATGAATACAATATTTGAAATATTTTAAGGGATAATTCTGTAAATTACCCCACTTCAAACTATACGTGTTACTTTGCGTCCAAGTAATTAAACTTCTATGTTTATCTCAAAAAGAGGAAGAAAAAAACGTGCTATTTTTTATTTTTAAAAAAATAAAAAAGACATATGCTACAGTACAGGTTCCTTCCTCATACGGCGCACAAGGAAAAGTTGAACAACTGTGTGCCGAGTTGTAAGGTCAAACTATTATTTTAATTTACAGTCAGATCAAATTGTTTGAAAATTCAGATAATACTATTCTACTAGTAACACCTGAATTAAATATTATATATATATATATGGATATATACACAAGTAAAATGATTAGAAGAGTGGACCTATCCCCTCAAAAAAAACACAAAAAAAAGAAAAAAGTGGACCTTGACCTTGACCAGGACTTGGACCTGGACCTAGTGATTAAACAGAAGTCCACAAACTAGACGTGACTGGTTCCGGGCGGTTCGGCCCACAAGACGACTCCTCCTGCTCCGGTTAAATTAAAAATGGGCAAAAGCGGCCTTTTTTTTCTAGCCTTTCAGCGATTCCTCTAACCCATGGCCATGCTGATTCGGCCCGCCCGGTCTCGCGGGTTCCTGGTCGACGGTTCAGATCACTGCCCGATTACGGCCCGATCACTGCCCAATCACTTGTTCAAAAAAATCAATTTTTTTACAAAATTTGTATAACTTACGTTAAAATTAATAATAAATTCTAATTAGTTATTAAACTATGTATAATATTTAATTTCATAAGTATGTTTTAAAAAAACACGAACAGTATAATATTTAAATAAAACAATTGCTAAGAAAATAAAGAAAAATAACATGGATTAACTTTTAACATTCATTATAACGACCATTTTCGATTACATTAATTTATTAGAATACAATAAATGATGGATAAATTAAACATAAATGATGAATACCGATTATTCTACGTATTCAGTTATATCGATAAAACTAAATTAATACAACAAAACACTACAACAAGCAACATTCAACATTGATATTACATCGATTTTTCATAACGCGTGCATGTTGACGTTGTTACATGTCACATCCTACTCCTTCTACCCGCCTCGACGTATCCGCGCATCATGCATATAATTTTCATATTCCTCTGAATGCCTTATTCGTAAATGTCGCATATAAGAACCAAGCCCGATTCCACGCCAGAATGATACGCTTTTTCACAAACGTTACAAACAACCTTAAATTTTGAATGATTCACTTCCCGGTAGTTTCATCATAACATTTTCTTTTCGAAAAAAAAAATGTAAGCGAGACACAATGATCGACATTGCAAAATAATATATTTCGAATGTGATAAAGAAACGAATTTATTCAGAACAACTTCAAATCACTATCCGAAATATATTATAATTGTAGATAATATTATAATATGTGAGTTAGAATATGAGAGATAGAAAAGAATTGTGGGTAAAAATTGATGAAATGGATATGTATTTATAGTGTGATGAGTGTGTGATATTTTAAAATAAAATAAAATAAAATCAAAATTTTTGAATATATATCCGTTGGTCAAATTTTGAAGGAAAAAGAAAAAGAAAAGAAAAAGGAAAACCAAAAAAAACGAAAATTCAAAAAAAAAAAAAAAAAAATCAAAAACCGCCGGTTCCGGGTCTTCCGGGCGGTTCCGCCGGCTCAACCACGGTTTTTCGCCGGTTTCTTTGAACCGCCGGTTTTAGGCCGGCCGGGTCCGTTGGAACCTAAACCGGAGTAGAACGTGGAACCGCCGGTTCCGTGGACCGTGGACCGATGGAATCGCGGGTTGGACCGAAACCGGCGGTCCGAATCGGATTTGGACCCGAAACCGGTCAGGTCTACCACAAACCGATATATCCAAATAATGTTATTAAGGTTATTGTTTACGTAGAAGTTGCGTAATTTCTACATCTACATATTGATTGGGGGATATTGTTTGCATCCCGACTATCAGTGCACAACAATGTTTTTACGGGTTTCTTATTATGAAAGTCGGTTTTGAAGTAATCAACTTTTTTAAGATCGATTTTACGCAAAGTTGGTTTTTGATTTCAAAATCGATTTATATAAACTTGATTCTACTTGGATATACATATAATGTCGAGTCATTTTGTTGAGAAAAAAAGGACCTCTATTCAATATATCCTCCCCCACCATGCAACATTTATTTTAGATGTGTGCTACCAAGTGGAATGTGTGATTATTATTATTATTATTATTATTATTATTATTATTATTATTATTATTATTACTGAAATGTGATTGATTCTTACTAGTCATCTTTCTACTTGATGTGTCTACGGTTGAGTTTTGGATTCATCACACGTTGTCATTGTTCGGAGAAAATCGAAGGAAAAGGAAAAATGAGTTTTTTTATCATTTTAAAATGAGTTTTTAATCATCTTTTACAATCATTTCGCGAGCCGATTTCGCTAATAATTTTGTGTAATTTATCAAGAGTTTATGATGATTTTGAAAATTATGTGCGACGTAGATAAAGATAGGCCTTTGAATCTATTAATTCGGATATCGGGTGAATGAGAAATTAAGACTTAAAGTTGATTAGTTGAAAACTTGTTAGTTGAAGAGTTTAATTTCCATAATCCCACATTGGGAAATGTGCCAACATTTCTCAATATATAAGTGATGGAAGTTTGATAAGGGGTATAAACTCCAAGAAAGAGAGTGAACTCATAATGGTTTAGTTAGTTAGATGAAATTGCAAGGTGTGCCGCTGCCGTCGCCCGGCCCTTGTCTGTTGACCGTTGAGGTAATGGGGGGAATGGGATTTTGTGGGCTTGAGACAAGTATTAATTATTTGGATTTTGTCAAATAAATTAACAATATTATGATGTGTAACTCGAGTTGAGTCCGAGTAATTCGATTCGATTCAAGCTGGGCCCTTCATCTGTTGCATTATTAGTGAGATAGTGGAGTCCTTCAACTGATGGAGTTAAAGACATTGCTGGAGTTAAATGCATTATTGTTAAGTTTGACCGTTGAGGTAATGGGGGGAATGGGATTTTGTGGGCTTGAGGCAAGTATTAATTATTTAGATTTTGTCAAATAAATTAACAATATTCTGATGTGTAACTCGAGTTTAGTCCGAGTAATTCGATTCGATTCAAGCTGGGCCCTTCATCTGTTGCATTATTAGTGAGATAGTGGAGTCCTTCAACTGATGGAGTTAAAGACATTATTGCTGGAGTTAAATGCATTATTGTTAAGTTTGACCGTTGAGGTAATGGGGGGAATGGGATTTTGTGGGCTTGAGGCAAGTATTAATTATTTGGATTTTGTCAAATAAATTAACAATATTCTGATGTGTAACTCGAGTTGAGTCCGAGTAATTCGATTCGATTCAAGCTGGGCCCTTCATCTGTTGCATTATTAGTGAGATAGTGGAGTCCTTCAACTGATGGAGTTAAAGACATTATTGCTGGAGTTAAAGGCATTATTGTTAAGTTAGTAGAGCTCTTTCAACTGATAACTTTCAATACACTTCAAGACCGAGAATGAGAGACTTTTCCCTTGTCTTCCTCCCTATATAATGATCCTCTACTGCAATGGAAAGAACACACTCAGAACTGCAATGGAGTCAAGACCGAGAATGAGAGACTTTTCCCTTGTTTTCCTCCCTATATAATGATCCTCTACTGCAATGGAAAGAACACACTCAGAACTGCAATGGAGCACTACAAGAGTTCGCTGTTGTTCAGAGTTGAAGTACCTCTCTATTGAACATGTAAACTGTTGTATGCTGGGAGACAATTACATAACCTTGGGTACATGTATGAGCAAATTTGTCTTAAGGACAAAGATCTTCTCCTTTACTATTTTGTTGTTTCAATTCATTTCATTACTGTAATTGTTTTCCTTTTCTAGATATATAAATAAATTGTTCTTAGACAAGTAAATCTTAATAACAATGTCAACATGTGGAGAAGATCAAAATGGTACTGCAATACCCGAAACGTGAAATATGAGTAAAACATGAAATTCGGGAAAAACTCCTACCAGGATTGTGGTGCGAGCCTTGGTATCGGAGCCTATTTAAGGCACTAATTAACATGACGTACACATAATACATCATAATTACGATCCTTAAATTGGCTCTGCAAATTCTAGCACCTTTTAGTCATAAATAAAAACACACACATCATATTTTGGTATAATCATCTTCTAATCGCAGATAATCAATCCCTTGAGAATCAAAATGATACTGAGCGTCAATCTTCTTGTGTAGCGGCAGCCCTTGGTACGAAAATTTCATTTTTTTCGTTTTCTCTTATATATGAAATTAGGGTTCAGTACTTTATACAGTGGAAACCCATTTGATCATCCACTGTACAGTGTTGTTTTTCAGCAGCCTGTTCCACCGATGTCATTTTTTGAAAGGTTTCCTATGTCCTTCTAAACATTTGTTTTTCATCGTACCTTGTTACGGAACCTGGCTCTGATACCAACTGATGTAGGACAGGACTGTGAGAATCGAGTTCGGTAGCATACGAACGGACGGACGGGTGATTGTTATCGTTCAATTGGAAGAAGAAACTCGAAGATAGCCCTCTCTATTTATAGTGTGAAAATAGAACTAGGAAATCTCTAGAATGTCTTGCTCCTCAAGAAAATCAAACTACTTGCTCCATAATTTTATTGAGTAAGGAAATAAATCAAAACATAATCTCATCAAAAATATTCCATATTAATTATTCTCCTAAATAATAATTTCTTCTAAATAAAAAATTCAAGAAATAATTCCCCATCATTCCCTTCCATTTTCTTGGCAACTCGTCCTCGAGTTGTTTGGATAGTAGGGGAAAAGACTAACAACGTTGAATGTCTTGGAAATCATATGCCCAGGAAAATATAGGACATAAGCATTGTCATCATTCTTCTTAAAAATCCTGAAAAGAACAATCTTACGTGCATCAAGCTTATTTTGTCCACCTCCTCATTTCTTACGCAGGTATACTATATATCACCTAGTCCCCGGCTTGAAAAATCTCCGCACGGAGATGTTGATCGGCGGCACACTTGTAACGGGCAGTCATTTTTTCCAACTTCTTCTTCACCTCTGCAATAGTATTCACGTGCTGATAAGCCAAAAGATCCGCAGCTTTACTTTTCTTGAAACCGGTTGGAAGCTGAATAAGATCAACAGTGGTAGCGGGAACTCTTATGTAGACAACTTTATACGAGGACTTGCCCATGGTTCGATGTTGCACGCTGTTATATGTAAATTCATCTTGAGCCAAAGCAAAATCCCATTGCTTCTTCTGTTCCACACACAAGTGATGAAGCAAGCTACTCAAAGTAAGATTGATAACTTCAGTTTGACTGTCTGTCGATCTGAGGGTGAGCTGAACTACTAAACTTTAACACGATACCAAAACGCTTCAACAATGTAGACCTAAACTCCTCAAGGAACTTTGGATCACGATCAAAAGTAAGTGTGAGAAGGATACCATGAAGACGAACAATTTACTTGAAAGAATAACGTAGCCACATGAGGTGCATCAATAGTTTGCTTGCAAGGATTGACATCCGCCATCTTACAAAAGCGATCCACCACAACAAAAATAGAATAAAAAACTCTCTGGGTACAAGGCAAACCCAAAACAAAATCCATAGATAAATCCTCTCGAGGTTGATCGAGAATAGGCAATGGCATATAGAGTCCAGTTTTCTAGCACTGTTCCTTTTGAGTTTGACAGATTGAACACTTTTGCATGCATATCTCTTTAGTTGTGGCCAGAAATATCTCTCCTCAAGCCTACTAATTGTCTTGTCTTTTCTAAATGAGCACTAAGACCACCAGCATGAAGCTCCCGAATAAGCTTCATTGCAATGACGTTTGCATAATACAAAGTCGATTGTCTTTAAACAGATATCCATCTTGAACAAAAAATTCTCCCATTGGGTTGATTGGCATTTGGCAAGATACTTGGTCAAAATTCCACCAAAATCTAGGTCATCAACATAAAGCTCAGGGAGAAAATCGAACCCAATAACTTTATTTCTCACAGTGACTAGAAAAGATGCATGTCGACTCAAAGCATCAGCTACTTTATTAGATGCTCCAGAATTGTGCTTAATCATACAGTTGAACTATCCAAAGTAACCAGCCCAACAAGCGTGCATTTAATTTTTAAATCACGCTGAGAGCGAAAATGCACCAAGGATTGATGGTCGGTGAATAACACGAACTCCTTACGTAGTAAATGATGCTCCAAAGTTTTGAAGGCACAAAAATCTGGGGAATTATTTATTGAATTGTTCATTTAATAGATTTTATTATTTAGGAGACTAAGTAATAGCAATAATAATAATGATCTAATAAAAAACTGTGAGACTTGAACGAATTAATGGATCACGAATTAATGGATCGTTTGGATTGATGGAGTGTAATGGAATAAAATGCTCTTTTCATTCCATTCTATCAATTGACATGTTTGGAAACTTAAGAATGGAACCATTAAAAAAACTATAGAATTGCTGGAATGGAATAATAATGATTCTATTCTATTGCATACCAAACACAGTAATGAAATGATATTATTCTATCACATTGCATTCAATTCCATTATATTCTATCGATCCAAACAAACCGTAATTTCAAAGGATGACCTTGTCACTAGAAAAGAACATAATGAGTGTTCAAAAATAATAATTAGAATACCCGAGTAGAAGAAACTAGAATAAAACAACGATATAACTAGCTACAATTAACAAACACAACTTTTCTCTTTGGAGAAAATCGTCGGATTTGATCCACATAACAAGAAATCCATGCACTACAAAAAAAAACACTCTATTGCTACTGTTCAGGGTGAATTTATAGTGTTTTTAACGATATATTTTATATCAATTTCCCCCATATTCTTATGTTTTTCATAGAAATCGAGATTTATATTTAAATATTGAGCAAATGATATTTTTAATGAGTTAATTTCAAAATGTATCAAATTTAGTGCTTAAATGATGATTTATTATTAATTTGGAATTGTATTACATTTTGGTGTTATTCATTGATTAATTAGGAGCTCACAAGTGTTGAAGTTTGGAATTGACAAGTGGCAAGTGATAAGATCAAGGAGAGCAAGTCATGAATCATCTAGAATATCCAAGAGATAAGGTTTGTTACAAAAGGATAAGGATGGGTTGTTAAGAGATAAGGACAAAGATCAAATCCGTTCACCTCGGGAATAGGCGTAACTAAGCGTTCAAGCATGGAATCATGCGTTCCAATATAAATCAAGCGTTCGAGGGGCTAAAAGCAATCTGAGAGCTCAAAAGCTTGTAGAATCTGAGTTCGAAATGGAATCATGCGTTCCACAACATAGAACCAGCGCCTGGCATGAAACCATCGTTCGTAAAGTCTCAGATCTAATTTTCTATAAATACCACCGCCCCCAAAACATATTCATTCACAATACAACTCGAAATTCCACATATATAATTTAAAGGAAGAGCGAGCAGCAAATGCAAAGACTTTTTTTGGGCTTGAGCGGTCACCCGAGCCTTGTGCTCGGGTGATCCGGGTTAGATTAGGCTTCTTTTTTCTTTGTTTTGCTTGTTGATTCATGGAGCTCAAACTATTGTATCAAACTCGTGAGTTTGTTCTGCAATTAATTCATCCTGCTTTATCTTCATGATTTATGATTCGTTTTGTATCTTTTCTATGCAATTATCATGCTATTGTGTGACTAGATCGAAAGATTGGTTGCTAATCGTTGTCTAACGTGATGAGAATCGTTGTTAGGCTAGATCACCATAGAAAGATGTGATTTTTAACCTTGACATAACGAAAGTTGATAGGTTGATTATCTAGGTTATTAGATTGAAAGATCTTACACCTTGTTTTGTATGCGTTAATCTCTATAGATCGAAAGATGATGAGATTGATAGGCGAATTACTACAAAGTAGGATTCATACCTTCGTAAGGTGAAACCACAATTCGAGTTAAAATCATGAGATGAGGTAGGATTGAAATTACATGGTTTGTAATGTTGTTTGATTTCATGTTTCCTTAGTTTAGTCGTTTTATGTTTTCCTTAGCTTTAGGATTGTTTTTATCTTCTGTGTTGTTCTTATTTGTTTGTTCTTAATTATGTGTTTCTGGCTTTGGACTAAAAATCCTCTCATCCAGCTTTATTTTCCGCTTTAGTTTAGGTTTAGTAATAATTAGTAGTAACAATTGAGAGAGTTAATGAAATTAGATTTCAACATTCAATTCCTGTGGATCGACCCTTTACTTATCTCGCTATACTATCAACTACCCGGTGTTTGGCCGGTTAGGAGTTAGTTTTGCATCTAAGTTAGGGTTTATAAATTTTCTTTTGTTTAAATGATGCAAAATCCTCTCAAACAGCTACTTTAGTTTTTGCCACACACCAAAAAAATGTAGCAAATAGCACTTTGTTAGACTCTTTTTCCACGCTCATGTGGCTAAAAGTAAGTCAACACTTCTTTTGTTGTGTGACAAACAAGAGTGTAGCAAAAAACTGTTTTTCTTGTATAGACGGTTGACACGAACCTGGCTATCATACCGACTGACATAGAATATGATTGGTTATGATAGGATTGAGTCATTGAGAGAACCAAATTCGTTATCGTACGAACGGATGGGTGATTGACATCGTTCAATCGGACGTAAAAACTCGAAGAACAAATATGAGCCAAAAAGCTTAAAAGAGAAATGATAAAAAGATGTGTTCAATTACGATTAGAGTCTCTCTATTTATAGCCTAAAAATAGAAACTCTTAAATATTACTCTTTAAAAAAAATCAAAGTAAATGCTCCCTAATTTTCTTAATAAATAATTAAATTAAAACGTAATCTCATCATAATATTACACATTAATTATTATATTGTATAGTTTTTTATTCTATTGCATAATTAAATCTACAAGATAAATAGATAATTCACCATCAGTAGCTGTCATGATTGTCGTGTAGGTGAGAACTAACAATGGGCCGTGGTCCTAATGGAACTAGAACCCTATTGCAATGGGGTAATACTTGTGTGCTGTCTTTATATACGTGGAGAAATCGTGTGGTTTAATATGAATAATATTTTAATTCTCTATTTAAACTGCTTTTGTTACATCACTTATCGACGATTTACAAATCATGTGCGCACCTTAATGATTTGGCTTTAATTTAATCTAGTGATGAACACACGTTAACCCTAATGCCAAAAAGAGGAATGAGGGTGGATTTTATGTATGCTACCTGAACAAAGATCGAATCTCAATCGCTTCACGATCTCGCTCAATTCCGCGAATCGCCTTTACGTAGCTCTCGGAATGGGGTATTTATAATGACAACACTTGCCTAAACCCTAAGGGTTAAGTCGAACATGTTATTGTCACCTTTACCCTTAAATGGGCGCCGACCCTCGCCATTTATATCGCTATTAATGGCTTAGTAAGGTCGATCGCGACTCTATCCTCGTTGTCGACTGTGGTGATCGACTCTGGGACTCATCGTCCTACATTGCTCGATACTCGATAGTCGATAGTCGTAGCCTGGCTTTGATATGATGGCCTTGGCCTCGAGCCTGGGCATCGACATGAATATACTGGCGTTATCTCACAGTGTGATGACCAACCAATAGACGACACGTGGAGGGAGTGAAACCCTGTATCGTCGCCATAAGCCCCAGGACTTGAGAGGCGACTCCCGTTGTCCGAGGTCGAGTCTGTCACATGAGTCGTCTTCGAGTTGGGTTTTTTCTTTGGGCGGGAGAAAGCCCGCCTTTTCATAACCCTAACTGCCTAGTATCCACGTGGAGCGGTATCTAGCCCACGAAACGCTTCGAATCCCACAAAAGACGCGTCATTGCCTTGATTACCGTGATTTCCAGGGGTTATAACCCCCATAACCCACGTCTCTTCAAATCATTTGCAAATCTTTTGCTTTCATATATAAAAGGAGAGAGGCTAGACGCTGCTGCAAACCTGCTTGCCATTTCTTATCATCATCCCCAAATTCAAAAACACCAAGTAAGATTACTTCTTTTTTCAGTGTTCATCTTTCCTTTTGATTTTGTTCATGTCTAGTAGTAGCGCAACTGAATCAGATAGGGGTAGTGACACACCCGTTCATAGCCAATCTCCGGCACCTGTTATCTCCGATCCTCTTCTCCGGGGAGACTCCGGTGAACCTGTAGCTTCCCCTCCTCCTGTCCCTAACCAGCCTAAAAAACTAGTAACTATGATGGACGGAAAGGGAGCAAAAGGGTGTCTTAGTACACTTACTCCAGAGGACATTGTTGAAATCTGTGGGAAGTATAGCATCGTTCATCCTCCATTTGAATCTCGACTCCCATCAGGCCTGCATCGATTCACGGATGAGCCCCCAGAGGGGTTTTGCACTGTTTACGAAAATCAACTGGCAAGTGGACTAAGGTTTCCACTCTGTCCAGCCGTTCTGGCCATCCTTCACCATTATGAGATAAGCGTCTCCCAACTCGCCCCGAATGGCGTCAGAACTCTGATGGGGTTCATCATAGCGTGTCGAGTGGCCCAGGTATGCTTTTCGGTGCCCGTGTTCCGACACTACTACAAGATTGCTGCCACACCCGACAAGTTATGGTATTCCTTCCAGAGGAGAGCAAATCGCCATGAGTTCATTCTGAGGGGCCTTCTTCTCATGGGGAGTGGAAGCCTCGATTTTTCTTTGTCCGTCATGGCCTAGATAACCCCTACATCGGTCAATGGAGGTCGAGAGAGGGGAAACAAGACAAGCTTGGGAAGGAACCGGCTCCTCACGAGGCTCGACTCTTGAGTGGACACAATTTCGAGGTGTGTACTCGAGACCTGAGTCTCCTGTATCACCTGGCTCGCTTAGAGGAAGCTGGGCCCATGCCATACGTAGGCCTGAACATTCCTGATCACGAGAATCGTAGGATGTTTACTTGCTTTTACACACTAGCTGTTCTTTAAGTCGATAACTTGTTGTTTGTTGGTTAAAACTAACTTGTCTTTTTTCTGTATTGCAGTGGGCAAATTCTCCAGGGTCACCAACCCCCAGCGCATTCCTGAGTCGACGATCGTAGCTGCTCCACCTCTCGAGGGTCAGGCCGCTACCGACTTGCCAGTGGCTGAGATCAGCATGCCTTCCTCTTCTCGAGAGGGGGGCGTCCCTCCACCTAGAACAAACCTTGCTGCGATTGAGTCGTGCGCGGAGCTGAACGACCGAGGTGCCTCGACCACCGGCGAACTAACCGTCCGATTTGGCTCTCTTGAGAGATGAAGGCGAGGAGGAGTCGGTCGATTTAACCTCGAATGTCGAGGTTAATGTCGAGGAGCAAGCGGCTCGAACCAAAAAGAGGCCGTCTGTCGCCGAGGTGGTAAAGGAGCAGCTTCGAGAAGCGAAGAGGAAGAAGGTTGCTGAGACCACTGCCGAGTCAGGAATCGGTGTGGACTGGGTTTTTGATGATTACGCTGGTGTGGAGGACAAAGACTTGTCTTACGTTCTGCGGAAGCTGAATCACCTCGTAAGTCGATCTTTCTTTTTATATTTGCTTTCCTCGAGGCCCATGCCCTGTTTATTTACTAACTCGTTCTTCTATTTTGTAGCATACCCTTGTTGGTCGGGAGGCTGCTCGACGGCTGGCCAAAACAGGAGAGTCGGCGCACGAGATCAAGAAGGAGAATGGCAGGTTACTCCAAGACAACATCGCAAAAAACGCCGCTCTTTCTGCCGTGGAGAAATAGTATAACGACTTGAAGCAAAAGTCGGTCGCCGAGCTCGAGAAGTTGCAAGGTAGGTTGGTGGCTGCTGAAGCAAAGTTGGCCACTACCGAGAAGGAGCTAGACCGACTGCGAGATGAAAGGCAAGATCGGGGTGAGAGAGCTGCTCACTCGCTCAAGACTATGAGAGGCTGCAGAAGTGTCGAAAGCCGTAGACGAAGAAGCTAGGAAGGCTCGCCAAGATCGAGACGCCGCCATGACAGTCGAACTATATCGAGCGCATGCGCAGGTCGAAGAGGCTAAGACTGAGGCCATCATGGAGTATCGCAAGTCATCCAACCTTGAAGATGATCTAGAAGTGATCATGCGGGCTTCGATGATGGGTGGATATACCTTGGCCGTGGATCAGATGAAGGAGGTCACTCCGAGCTTCGACATGTCGACTCTCCAGACGCCTATGTTCTACAATCCTGACTCGGAGAAGCTGTATGATCAGTACTTCGAGGAGTTTCAGCAGGGAGAGTCCCTGGCTATAAAGTATGCTCCTCCCTCGTCCGCCCCTACTGCCAATCCGACCGCCGCTGATCCGACCCCTGCAGCAACTGAGCCGACTCAGAAAGCCGACCCCTGATCTCGATGTTTTTTTATTCTTTTGTTGACTTGTTATCTTGAACTTGGATCTGTAATAACATTTATTTTAACTTTGGCTGGTCTTTTCGACCTGGCCTTGTTTTGTAATAACTTCGCGTTGATTTCGATTTGATTTTGCTATCTTTCTTGACTTGACTTTGCTCGTCTTAATGTTTCATAGTCTTTCGCTTGTCGAGCCCCTGGCTCTGCTCGCTACTCGCTATTCGTTTTTATTTGCTGTACTTGTTGTTTTTGTTGTTAATACTGTGTTGCCCCCCAAGTGTATTATGAACCCTTGGTTCTTATTGCACTTGAGATCGACTTGCTTGCCTTAGTCTTTTGTCCCTTAGGCTTATTTGACCTTTAGGCTGAGCATTTTAATATAAACTGTCCCTGGTTTTAGGTCTTTTTTGCCTCTTAGGCTTTTTCGACCTTCGATTGGAGCAATTGGCCCGACTATCGCGAACCGTCCCTTTGTCTAGGCCTTTTTCGACGCTCGGGCTCATTCGGCTTTCGACTGGGACAGGTGGCCCGACTATGCGAACCGTCCTTTGCTTTAGCCTTGTTTGCCTCTTGGGCTCGTTTGGCTCTTAGCTTGGACCTTTGCCCGACCTGCGAACCGCCTCTATGCCTTTGCATTCGTCGCCCATTAGGCTAACTTTGCTTTGGCTTTATCGAGATGTCCGACCATGATTTCTCTACTCGTATTCGATTGTTTGGCCTTTAACTTTTACGTCGCATTGGACTTGTATTGTTTTGGCTATAAATCCTAACAAACACAGAAATCATCTCGAAAAATACAAATTTATTAGAATACTCATAAAATTGTCTCATGGACTTATTACAAGATTCAGAATTGAAAGGTAAACAGGTTCATCAAAGTAAAGCATATCTCAAACATAATACTTCCTCAGATTGTTGGCATGCCAATGTCGAGGAACAGTAGTCCCATCTGCCCGACCAAGTTGGTAAGACCCTTTGGGGTGGACCTTCAGGATCTGATAAGGTCCTTCCCAATTCGGGGTTAATTTTCCGGCTGCCTCCTGTCGACTTGCTTCATTCTTCCTTAGAACTAAATCGCCGACTTTGAAGTATCGATGCCTGACTCTCGAGTTGTAATATTGAGAGATCTTCTGTTTATACCTTGCCATTCTGGCTGAGGCTATCTCCCGTCGCTCTTCGACATTGTCCCTTTCTTGTCGGAGTTCGGGATCATTTGTCTCCACGTTGTAAGCCAGAACTCGAGGAGAGGGAACTCCAATCTCGGCGGGAATCACCGCTTCACACCCATATACTAAAGAAAAAGGAGTTTCCCCAGTTGATGAATTGGGAGCTGTCCTATATGACCATAGGATGCTCGGAAGTTGAATTGCCCAATCTCGACCTTCTGCCTCTAGTCTCTTTTTTAGACCCAGCTTGATCTGTCGATTAGTTTGCTCGACTTGACCGTTTGCTTGTGGATGAGCAACCGAGGTGAATCGCTGGTCGATATGGTATTCACTGCACCATTCTCTAACTTTACGATCTTCGAACTGGGTACCGTTATCCGAGATCATAGCCTTAGGGATCCCATATCTGCACAAAATGTCGACCCACAAGAACTTTTTGATGGTTGCAGCTTTGATGTCGGGTATAGCCTTAGCTTCGACCCATTTCGTGAAGTAATCTACAGCCACGACCACATATTTAAGATTTCCCGGAGCTCGAGGTAGGGGTCCAACGATATCGACTCCCCACTGATCAAACGGCCATGCTGACGAGATGACATTCATGTCTTGCGCTTGTTGATGGGAGATATTATCATGAATCTGACAAGTGTTGCATTTTGGACAAGATTGTTCGCATCTCGTTGCATCGACGGCCAAAAATACCCGGCTAACTTGCATTTTCGAGCCAACATTCTAGCCCCGCAGTGGTTTCCACATACTCCTCTATGAATTTCTTCCAAGAGATATTCACCTTCGGTTTCAGATACACATCTTAACCATGGACTTACAAAAGACTTCCGGTAGAGGATGTCGTCGAAGAACGCATATCGAGTGGACTGTAGTCGAACTTTTCTAGATTGCACCTTATCAGCAGGTAGTATTCCGTCTTTGAAATAAAGAGCGATCGAGTCCATCCACGTGGCCTGCTGAGTAATCGGCTGGGCCTCTGTCTCGATGTAACTCCTATCGGTCAGTAACTCGACTAGAACCTTCTTACTTGACATGAAGTTTGAGGCCAACTTGGAGAGCGCATCGGCTCTCTTGTTCTGACTTCGGGGAACCTGCTCGAATTGAACCGTTTTGAATTTTGGTATGAGGCTTTGGACAACTGCTAAGTAATTCTTCATGGTTTCTTCCTTGGCCTCATACTCCCTTTTCACATGATTGACCATTAATCATGAGTCATCAGAAACCGACAAATCTTCGACACCCAGCTTCAAAGCGAGCTTTAAGCCAGTGATCATAGCCTCATACTCGGTCTCGTTGTTCGTTGCTTTGAAGTCGAATCGAAGAGCGTATGGGAATTCCTCGCCTTTCGGGCTTACCGGAAGAGCCACGCTCCTGCCCCTCCTTACTCGATGCTCCATCGACTTGAAGAGTCCATTTTCCTCCGGGCTTTGCTTTTCCCGATCGAGTTGGACGGATATTCCTTCACCAAAAAAATCGCCCAAGGCACATGTGCTTTTATCGCAGTTCGAGGAACGAACTCGATGTCGTACTGGGCCATTTCAATCACCCATTTTGCCAATCGACCTGAGGTGTCGGGTTTTGCCAATATCTGCTTTAGTGGTTGGTTAGTGACTACCACAATGGGATGAGCTTGAAAAGAGGGCCTCAACTTTCTCGAGGCATGAACAAGACATAATGCTAACTTCTCGGCTGGCGAGTATCGGACCTCGGGGCCATGCAAAGCCTTGCTGACAAAGTAGATTGGCACTTGGCCATGTATCCCTTCTCGAACCAGGACCGCACTCACTGCCTCCTCGCATACTGCCAAATAAACTAACAATCTTTCCCCGTCTCGAGGTGAAGTTAAGGTAGGTAATTCTGATAAATAAGTCTTCAACTCTTCAAAGGCTGTGTGACATTCATCATCCCAATGAAAAGGACTGGTCTTTCGGAGTATCTTGAAAAATGGTAGTGCACGCTGTGCTGATCTCGATAGAAATCTATTGAGAGCTGCCATTCGACCCGTGAGCCTTTGTACTTCCTTGATGTTTCGTGGTGCGGGCATGTTCTTTAATGTATCAATTTTATCCGGGTTCGCTCGAATCCCGTCCTTCGAAATCATGTAACCCAAGAACTTACCCGACCTGACTCCAAAAGTACACTTCTTCGGGTTTAGTCTCATCTGTGTTTCCCTCAATACCTCAAAGACCTCTCGAGCATCGACCAGATATTGTCTTATAGACCGACTCTTAATAAGCAAGTCGTCTACATAAACTTCCATACATCTACCAATTTGTCTTGCAAATATCTTGTTGACTGCCCTCTGGTATGTTGCCCCAGCATTCTTTAATCCGAATGGCATGGTCACATAGCAGAAGGTGCCGAATTCTGTAATAAACGCTGTTTTTTCCGCATCTCGAGGATCCATTAAGATCTGATGGTATCCTTTATATGCATCTAAGAAACCAAAAACTTCAAAATCAATGGTTGAATCTACTAACTCATCGATTTTGGGCGTGGATCTGAGTCTTTTGGGCACGCTTTGTTCAAATCTGTAAAGTCTACACACATGCGCCAACTTCCATCAGGTTTCTTGACTAACACTGGGTTGGCGAGCCATTCGGGATAGAATACCTCTTTCACTATCTTGGCTGCCAGTAGCTTGCCGACTTCCGCCTCGATGGCCTCAAGTCGATCCGACGCAAAATTTCTCTTCTTCTGTTTGACTGGATTTTTAGCCTGGTCAATTTCGAGTTTATGAACTGCAATGTCGGTAGACAGTCCTGGCATGTCGGTGGCTTTCCAGGCAAAGATATCTCTGAACTTGATTAAAAGTTCGACCAGTAGCTGCTTCTCTTTTTCGGGGATCCAAATTCCGACCTGCACGCACTGATCGTCCTCTCCTTCCCAAAGTCGGACGTTTTCAACGGCGTCACTAGAGACCCAACTCTTCTCCTCCTCTTCCTCTGGAATCAGATCCTCGACTAAGACTTGTTGAACCGCCATCTTCCCATTCATGACTACAGAGTTACAACTCCGAGCGACTTCAACGTCTCCTTTTACTTCGTGGGAACCGTTCCTCGTAGGAAACTTCATACTATTATGGAAAGTCGATATGATAGCACGCAGGTCAAAGAGCGCAGGTCGTCCTAGGATAACATTGTACGCAGAGGGAGCCTTGACTACCACATAGCTTAATTCAAGTGTCCGTCCTTTCTCTCCGTCTCCAATTGTCGTGAGTAACTTTATCGAGCCCATGGGATGGACTGCTTGCCTTGTGAATCCGAATAGGGGAGATGCTATGGGGGCTAGATCATTCTCTTTCAACTTCATCGCTTGAAACGCCGAATGATATATGATGTTCACTGCACTCCCGTTATCGATACAGACTCTCGATACACGGGCCCGGCTAATAACTGCCTCAATAACTAACCCTTCGCTATGACTCCTCGACTTGGGGATATCATCTCGAGGGCCATATCCAACTTCTGTCGTAAATCTGAGCTGCTTGCGCTCTCTCAAGCTACCAGCTGGCTCTTCCCTGGTCTGATCCTTATCACCTTCATCTGGACCAAAGATTATATTGACATAGTTTACAGGTCGATTTTCTTCGTATCTGTCCCGACCAAAATTATCTCTGTTGTTTCCCTCCCGACCTGGGGATCGATTCCTCTGAGGTGACCGGTCCCTTCGTCTCTGGGTATCTCGACCTCGGTTCCTGTCTTGGTCGGAGTTTTTCCTCTTAAATTCTCCCCGCCCTCTGGGCCCATCATCTCGAGATCTGTCAACGACTTCGTCTAGCTTTCCTTCCTGAATGCAGACGTCGATATCTCTCTTCGTGTCGATCTGATCCTGCTTATGGCCTATATCCTCGTGAAAATCACAGTATTTGTTTGCATTCCTCTTTTCTCGAGGTTTCTTCAACGGTGGCGGTTTCTTCGCCAAATTTTTTGAGAGCATGATCGACAACACCTCTGATCGAGGTCGATTGAGCGAGATAAAATCCTTATCACGTGATGGTCCTTTCTTGCCCCCACGGTCTGAGGTGGACGTGTCGATACGGTCCCAAACTGATGGCTTACTCTCGACATCCTGCCTCTTTGACTGATTCCTGTTCGGACCTCGGGTGTCTTTCTTGGATTCCATCCAGTCGGATTGGGTGTGCCGTCGCCTTTGCCTCTTCCCTTGAGCGTAATCGATGCACTACATTCACACATTCGTCCCATGGTATGGGGACATCTCTCGCTCAACTTCATGTATAACTTAGTATTACGCAGCCCCTACGAATGACGTGATCGTAAGTCGGTCATCCGCGTCCCTGACTGCGCATGGCCTCGAGATTAAACCTCTTCAAATATTCCATCACTTTGTCTCATCTCTTTGTCGCCTCGCGTTCACGAGTGCGTGGCACTCAAATGAAACTTCTTGTTGACTATAAACGCATCTCGGAACTTTCGGCGAGCATGGCAAAATCGAGATCGACCCTGGTCGTAGCTTCGTGAACCATTCTCTTGCTCGACCTACAAGTAGCGTCTCGAATGCCCGACAACGCATTGCGTCAGTGCTCCATCCAACCTCATTTGCGATAGATACTATGGAGATGGTCCTCCGGTCGGTGGTGCCATCATAAGGTTCTATTTTGGGTATCTTAAACCCCTCGGGTTTAGGAAAGCTCTCGATCTCCTTCGTGAAGGTGACTCGAGCCACAACGACACCTGATTCTTTCCCAAAATTACATTCAACTCTTCCCTGGCGCTATCATCCTCCCCTCTCTGGTGTTTTTGGTGGATCTCACGTCTCTTCCTTTCCACTGAGCTAGATGATGCGCTTACTTCGCCCCTGAGGGAGTCTGCATTAGGCTTGTCCACTACATCTTTCTCGCCGCCTTCCGCCATAGCTTCTTTTCGGGCGCGCGTGCTGCTCGCTTTCGCTGCCAGAACCTCCTCGGCTATTATCCTGGACATTACCTCCAAATTTGCCCCTGCCAACTGATCTGCAAGCGCCCGATATTCTGGAGCAAGGGCTTGCTTTTCTCGGTTGGTGGGTCTCTGGACAAGATTCAAAATCGGATCTTTTTCCTTGTTTCTGCGAGGATCGTCTTGAATAAGATCCAAGCGGGATCTTCGCTCTCTTGCATATCGTGGATCGATCGGCTCGTTCATCTCTGGAGCCTTGATCGATCGCTGGATGCGATTTTGGATCGGTTTTCTTGGGAGGCATCGTGTTTTTGCGTATTCAATCAATAAGAAGACCTCCTTCTAATGCGCCAATGACGATGACAAATTGTGTCACCTTAATGATTTGAGCCCTAATTTAATCTCAGTGATGAACACACGAAACCCTAATGCCAAAAAGAGAATGAGGGGTGGATTTTATGTATCGACGAGTCCAAGATCGAATCTTGAATTGCTCACGATCTCGCGCTCAATTCCGCGAATCGCGCTTTACGTAGCTTCCCGGAATGGGGTATTTATAATGACAACACTTGCCTAAACCCAAGGTTAAGTCGGCTTATGTTATTGTCACCTTTACCCTTAAATGGCGCCGCGCCTGCCCATTATTGCTATTAATGGGATTAGTAAGTTGATGCGACTTATCCTCGTTGTCGACTTGTGGTGATCGACTCGGGACTCATCGTCCTACATTGCTCGATACTTTCGATAGTCGATAATCGTAGCCTGGCTTTGATATGATGGCGCTTGGCCTCGAGCCTGGGCATCGACATGAATATCTTGGCGTTATCTCACAGCGGTGATGACCAACCAATAGATTTACACGCGCGAGAGCCGAAACCGCGTCGTCACTTATTATTTCACCATAAAATTCCTTCCCCGCACAAATATTTTCAATTGCGATATGGTTGCGGTCCTAATAACGTGGGCAAATAAGGTCTCTGTCATAAAATAAAATAACTAAAATATTGATGTAATTAACCGACAGGAATACTACTACTGGTATTCCTCCTTTTACAGACGGAACCAAACTGAGCTTTCTATAACATGGATAAGACCAAAGAAACTATTGATGCTTATCCTTCTTGTTAATACTACTATCGGTATTCCTCCTTCACGTGATGTTGGCGGCTATACACCTTATCCTTTGCCCCCCATAGTAATTATCTAACGCGATACCGCTTAATAAAGACACGATATATTATATGTGATTTTATGGTGTAAATACATCCATCGATTATATCATGTATTTACGTGATGTTTATCCACTTTAACCTCCTTTTTACAAACATTTAACTTCGTACGTATCCAATGTTAAAAATTAAACACTTTTTACATCATATTTTTTTCAATAAAAATTTAATTCCTTATATATCTAATAATGTTAAAATTTAAACACACTACATTATCACATTTTGCCTTGCTATTTTTCTTCACAAAAAATAAAACACTTTTTGCCTCGGTTTCTTTTTTTTTTTTTTTGAAAAGATCTATATATATATATATATATATATATATATATATATATATATATATATATATATATATATATATATATATATATATTCCTTTAAAATGTGAAAACTAATAACACCGTATAATGATTTTTTTTGAGTCCGTCACTAATCGATTCTGTGATTTATGTTGTGGACTCTTTGATTCTTGAAAATTTAATTCCATCTTCAATAATCATTTTATTTTATGTATTCATCCTTATGGTTCTGTCTGTTTAATTAATTGCTACATAGCATGTTTAAATGTCTTCATAGTACAGTATATTTCTGTTCTTCCTCATTGTATTACCTTGTATATATGTACTATAAGCTCTCTTTTTATCTCTTCACCTTGTGCATGCACACATGCAGGTCGGGTAGCTGCAAGAATTTTGACATACATGCCAGAGATCGAGAGTATAACACATCGTTTTTCTTGTTCTTCTAGGGTTTAAATAAACCTAAAATTAATTTTTCAAAGTACTATTGTGGGTCAAAGGTCGATATTTAAAAAGAATTAGCAGGTCAATACGTAGATATTAATGTAATAATTTTTTAACTAGGGTAAAATATACATTTTTTTTTTTTTAATTTAGAGGGTCAATCGACTCACATCACTACATGTGCCGCCGTCCCTAAGTAGCGGGCACAAAAAAATTTCTCAAAAAAGGCACTAAGGTAAGAATGATGATCCACTGAGGACATCAATACTATATTTACAATTTTTACCGATAATACTATATTGTTTCAATAAAAAATATATTTTTCAGAGTTCTGTGGGGCATTGACTCACCTCTTTCTTTGGGTCCGCCCTTGCTTGAAATTTTTTTTTTTTTTTTTTTTTTTTTTTTTTTTTTTTTTTTTTTTTTTTTGTGTGTGTGAGAATTAACATCATTTTTTCATATATGCTTCATGATATGTTAGAAACTCCATCATCCGATCCAAACGGGGCTGGACTTTCCATTAGGCAGGCCAGACCAATGTCTTAGGCCCACCCATAGCCAGGCCCCCCAAAACCTCTTTTAATAAAAAAAAAAATTTCTATCAAGGCCAAAGATACCTAGCCCTGGGTCCCAGCCCATACTCTGTTGCTTGACCAATGTCGTTGTGTGTATTAAAAGAAAACATTTTTTTTTTGAAGGGGTTAAAAAGAAAACATTGAACAGAAAAAAAATATATATCATTTTCAACACACAACCCTTCAGCCTGTTAGGATTGGTATAAACAAGAAGTCAAGAATCAAGAGATCAAGAAGAAGATGGAGTCTTGCATTAGCTAGCAAAAAGTATGGGAAAAACCTTAGGTTTAGGGTTACTGAATGAATATATATATAATAAATACAAAAAGACTAAAATGCCTTTAAGGCAAAAATACTAAATATCTTATATAATATATAAATATATATGCTAACATCCCTCTCAAACTCACGATGGTGCAAAGAAGAAGCATCGAGAGCTTGCCAATGAAAAATCTATGACGCTCGATAGTATGAGACTTCGTGAAAAAGTCAGCCAGCTGCATACAAGACGGAGTAAACGGAAAAGAAATAGTGCCATGCTGAAGATGATGTCGAGTGAAATGACAGTCAATCTCAATATGCTTGGTGCGCTCATGAAAAAGCAGATTGTGTGCAATCTGGATAGCACTTTTATTGTCACAATACATCGGTGTGGGAGAAGAAAGTGCAACACCCATGTCCGCCAACAACCAACGTAACCATATAATCTCAGACGTGGTAGAAGCCATAGCACGATACTCTGCCTCGGTGGAAGAGCGTGAGACAACATCTTGTTTCTTGCTCTTCCATGAAATGAGAGAATCCCAAAAATATGCAAAACCTCATTGTAGATTTTCGATCAGTTGAGTCACCACCCAATCTGCATCGGAAAAGCACGAAGCTCCAAGGATGAAGTCGAGGAAACAAAAGACTACGATCTGAGTTCCTCGTAGATAACGAAGAATACGTATAACAAAGAAATTTCAATGTACAGAGGTAGGTGAGAGACAAATCGACTAACGAGGTGAACAAAGATAAAGCGATGTCGAGGCGAGTGATCGCCAAATATACAAAGTCATCAACAATAGAACGGTATAAAGTAGGATCAGA
This sequence comes from Gentiana macrophylla, assembly GCA_026214975.1. Lineage (NCBI taxonomy): Eukaryota > Viridiplantae > Streptophyta > Magnoliopsida > Gentianales > Gentianaceae > Gentiana > Gentiana macrophylla. The sequence continues at coordinate 18,994,812 of CM047814.1, forward strand.
GAGAGGAAGGCCATCAGTAGGAGCGTAACGAGCGTTCAACTCAAGAGGAGAATCAGCAACACGAGTGTCAGTAAGTCGAGCACGATGAATAATGTCGGCAGCATACTTGGACTGAGAAAGAAGATAACCTTGTGGTGAGGAGGCTACCTCAACGCCTAAAAAGTAACGTAAAGGGCCTAAGTCCTTCATATCAAAACAGCGAGATAAGGTTGCTTTCAATCTCACAATACCATCAACATCATCACCTGTAATGATCATATCATCTACATATAGTAAAAGAAGAATACGGCCTGCAGAGGTCGATCTAACAAATAATGCTGAATCATGAGGACTAGATGAAAAACCAAGAGAAGTGACAACATGTGAAAATCTCTCAAACCATGCACGTGGGGCTTGTTTGAGGCCATATAAAGCCTTCTTAAGCCTACAAACTTGCCCCGGAGCATGAGAAACACCAGGTGGAGGTACCATATATACTTCTTCCTTAAGATCCCCATTGAGAAAAGCATTTTTAACATCCATCTCGAGAGATATGCCAGCGATTTAATAGATGCGACGAAGAATAAGAACCCGAGCAGATGTCATCTTGGCAACGGGAGCAAATGTTTCCTCATAATCCATACCATACTCTTGAGCAAACCCTTTAGCCACCAAACGAGCTTTGTACCGCTCAATAGAACCATCGACTTAGTTTTAACTTTATACACCCATCGAGAACCAATAGTTTTCTTACCACCGGAGAAGATAGACTAGATCCCAAGTACCATTCTGTGCCTAAAGCGCATAGCCTCACCCATAGCATTTCGCCAATCGTAAGAACGAACCGCCTCTGAATAAGAGGTAGGCTCGAAAAAGTGTCAATAGAAACTAGAAAGGAAGCAAAAGACTGAGAGTAGCAAGAATAAGCAAAATCAGATAACTGAGTAGACTTACGTGTGCGCTTAGGGTAACGAGGCTAACCTGGATCCGTCGTCACAAGAGGTGCTTGGGTAGCTGTAGCAGGGGGTGAAGTATCATCTTCATGAGGCTCATGATGAGAGGGTGAAGAAGCAGAATGTAAGGAAGATGGTGATGCATCAATGGCGGAAGATGATGAATCAGATGAGTGATCAGAGGTGAAAGGATCAATATGAACCAGATCAGACTTAGTCATATTGTGGGAGCTAGCAGGAAGGGAAAAGAAGGGAAAATAAGGGAATATGCTCAAGAAAGGAAACATGTCGAGAAACATACAGCTTCTTTGAAGAAAGATCATAACAACGATAACCTTTTTGTCCTATGTCATACCCAAGAAAGACACATATAGCAATACGAGAAGATAATTTTGTACGTTCTACATGTGGACGAAGGACAAAGCAAGTGGAACCAAAAACTCTCAAATGAGAGTAATCAGGAGTAAGGCCAAATAACTTAGCATAAGGAGAAATGCCTGAATTATGAGCAGTCGGGATCCTATTAATAAGGTAAGTAGATGTGAGAACAGCTTCTCCCCAAAAGTCGTTTGGAACACTGGCTGATAAAAGCATAGAACGGGCAGTTTCAACGATGTGTCTATGTTTTCTCTCAGTAACACCATTTTGTTGTGGAGTATCAGTGCATGAAGATCGATGCACTTGTACCATCATCAGAGTAAAGATGTCGAAAGGTCTCCTTAGTATATTCCCCACCTAAGTCGAATCGAAAGCATTTAACAACAGTAGAATGTTGAGTTTTGACATAGGCTTGCAAAACATTATATATATCAATAAAATCATAACGACGTCTCATCAGATACACCAAACAGTAACGAGTATAATCATCAATAAAGGAAACATAATATCTAGACCCTCCTTTTGTTGGGACAGGAGCAGGACCCCAAACATCAGAATGAACTAAATAAAAAGGTGCACGAGATTCAGATAGACTTTGATTAAAAGGCAAGGCAGAAAATTTTCCAAGTTTACATCCACTACAATCTGAAATATCATGAGGATGCAAATCACCCAAAACACCACTATGGCTCATATATTTTAAGCGAGAGCTTGATACATGACCAAGTCTAGAATGCCACAAATAATACTTAGAAGATGAAGAATTTAAATGAAAAGAAGATAGGTCAACGGTAGTGGCAGCTGCATGACCCGGAATCTGCAGCTCATCCAAAATATATAGTCCCCTCTGCACACGGCTCGTCCCAACCAAATTCTTGGATTTGGGATCCCGCACATGACAAGAGGTGGAAGAAAAATGAACAGAGTAACCAAAATCACATAATTGACCAACCGAGACAAGACTCATAGTAAGTTGGGGAATACAATAAACATTAGGGATGGAGAAATGTGAAGTGTGGATAGTACCAATGCCAGTCAACGACAAGGGTGTGCCATCAGCAGTCATAATATTAGGAGAAAGAGAATCATAAGACATAGATGTAAAAGAAGAGGAATCAGGGGACATGTGATATGAGGCTCCAGAGTCCAAAACCCATAAAGGTGAATTTTTACCTGAACCATTCGATGGGGCCAAACTCGTGGCGTAACGAGCAGTGACATGACATAGTCTTTGAGGCGAGGAGCGATCGACTTTGAGACTGGCTAGCAAGAAACCTCTCAAATCGCCTCCATGAGAGAGTCCATAGTAGGATTCAAGGAGAAGAATCCACAACCGAGTCACCCGAGGGATGGACCAACGCAGCAGTCATCTTATGAGAGCTATTACGGGGCTGCCCTTGCCCCATAGAGTATGACCGTTGTTGTCCACCACGTTGTTGTTGTTGTTGTGACCTGTCACCTTGCTTCGAACCATTTGCTTTCTGCCGTGCTAATAATTCTGGACACTGATTTTTCCAATACCCTGGTTGCTTACAGTAATGACATTCACGATCTGTTTTAGCATTTGACTTGTTCTGTTGTGAGGGGGTTGCTAAAACAGAGGCAGACGGAGTGTGAACTCCCTTTTCAGTTTGAGTCTTGAGACGAGTTTCTTCAGCCAACAACTCATGAAGAACAAAATCAACGGAAGGTAAAAGAGTGCGATGCAAGATGGACGCACGACAATTTTCATATTCTGGTCGAAGAGCCATCAACAACTGAACAAGGCGTTGCTCCTCCCTACGAGAAATATAAGGGGCAAATGCCCTCAACTCAAAGAGATTCATCATAGCCAATTGATCCCAAAAAGCAGTAATTTCAGAATAAAATTCCTGAATACTTCTATCATTCTGTGACATGGCACGAATATCAACTTCCAACTGATATTGGACAGCAAAATTTGAATGCACATATAACCTCTCCAAATAGTCCCAAACCTCTTTAGCAGTATCATACTTGGCCAATTGCATACCAATCCTATTCTTAACAGAGTTATTAATCCAAGTAATGATTTTTAAATTACAAGTATCCCATTTGTCCATCAATTCAACATACTTGTCATCTCCCGATTTAGGAGCCACAACAGTACCAGAGATATAACCCCACAGCTGTTTACCCTTCAGAAATTTTTTCATTACATAACTCCAATATGAATAGTTTTTACCATCTAAACGAACACTAACTGTCTGCAACGAATCATCATTGCCAGCCATTTGAACAAGATGCACAACTCAAACTAAAACGAAATCAAAAACAACAATGTCACAACAAGACTGAATGAATCGAAAAAGGCCGATTCAACCACAAACCATACGAAAACACGAAAATTGAGCAGCCGAAACTCACCAAACAGCAGAGAAAATCAGACCGAAACCAAAAAAAGCTTGTCTTTGCAAAGCAAAAAAAAAAAAATTCAGGGCTTCCGCGATCGTTGTGTTTGAGTTTAGCTTTACATAAGATCGAAGCTCTGATACCATGTTAGGATTGGTATAAACAAGAAGCCAAGAATCAAGAGATCAAGAAGAAGATGGAGTCTTGCATTAGCTAGCAAAAAGTATGGGAAAAACCTTAGGTTTAGGGTTACAAGAATGGCTTATATAGCCAAATACAAAAAAGACTAAAATGCCCTTAAGGCAAAATACCAAATATCTTATATAATATATAAATATATATGCTAACACAGCGCTCTGTCCAGACACAATATGGAACAGGATCCTCTCAAGTAACTTGAGGGAGTATGCGCTGAAATCCCTCCCCGGTTCTCCACTCCTTTCCGTCTCAAGTCGCACGCACTCTCCATCTTTTTTTCCTCACAATTCCACTTTATAAATCTCTAAGCCTAAACTGAAATTTTGATTCACCAGCTTCCTCCTCCAAATTTCAATCTTCAATCTTCAGCAGATAGAGGCAAGTGTAGGTATTTTTTTTCTCCTTTCAATTTATTGTAAATTCTGTAATTATTTATTGAGAAATAAATGTGAATCATGGACAATTGACTTAAATATTTTGCTAATTAGGTATTTAGGTTCGGTTTAAACCCTTGTAACTTGTAACCCTTGTTATTTTGTATTTTTGTAGTCTTCTTTGATATGTTGTTTTGTTTTGTCTTTTAGGTGATTCCTATTTTTCTCTCAATTTTGCTGCTGCTTAGTTTGTGTGGACGGTGTAACGCAAATTTCGTGTTAATCCCTGAAAATGAACAAAGAAAACACGAAATTGTAACAAATCGAATTTTATTAATTTATAAAATAAAAAGCGGTTACAATCTCTTGAATCCTTTGATTCTCCTCTTTAATTGTTGACAATTATTGGACTCCCGAATTTAGCAGAAGATCCTGAATTTGGTTGATTTCCTCCGGATATGGCGGAAGATTTTGACTTTGTGGTTGATTACTCCCGAATATGGCGGAAGACCGGACTTTGGTTGATTCCTCCCGAGTATGGCGGAAGATCTTGAATCTGTGGTTGTTCTCTCCCGGATATGGCGGAAGATCTTGACTTTGTGGTTGGTTTCTTCCGAATATGGCGTAAGAATGTTTGATTTGGGTGGAGATTTGAGGCAGTGCTTTGACTCACCTTCGCCCTCCTTATTAGGTTGGAAGATCCTCGAAGCTAGTTGAAGAACTCCGGATTTCTTGGTGGATGATCTTCAAGTGATGTTGAAGAACGCCAGATTTGATGGAGAATCCTCAAAGATTGAAGAACACTTGAATGCTCTTTGAGCTCCCTAGATCCCCTCCTTCTTGGTGCTTGAATGCTTGAATGGAGTGCTTGATGCTTCCTCTCCAATCTTGAATCCTTGTTTGCTTCCGTCTTCTGTGTTAATGCTCTGTGTTTCTGTGTTAATGCTCTGTGTTTCTGTGTTTCTGTGTTTCTGTGTGTTTGCCAATGACCAAGGTCTCTCTTATTTATAGTGCTAGATGAGTGCCTTGGAAGTAATTCGCATTTAATGCTTTCACACTCATTTAATGTGTTCACACTCTGATTGATTCCCATAATATGCGCATTTAATGCGTCCAGACTCTCCTGATTGGCTCTAGCAATTTATACACAATCTCCGCATTTATTATAAATCAATAAAATCTCCTAATTAATTGATTTTAAGAGATTTTTATGATTTATTGATTTTTACATTATCTACCAATATTTAATGTTGGAAATAATATAAAAATACCTAGATTTTATGGCATGTGTAGTATGTGACAAATATGTCACATATATATTTCATATATCTACATAGCCATTTAATTATAAATAATTAAATCTCTAAATTTCTAAGAGATTTTAATTAATCATTTATTTTTTACATTATTCCTTAACAAATTAAATAGGAAATAATATAAAATAAATTTTATTTAGGACAAATATATTATGTGACATTTTTGACATACCACATAATTTTTCGTTTCTACAAATGCCCCCTCGAGACTTGTTGTCTCGGTAAAATCTTACCGTAGCGACGAGTCTCGACTTTATAACCCCATTTTTTTTCTTTTTCTTTTTTTTTTCTCTTTTTTTTTTTTTTTTTTTTTTGCCTACGTGGGCAAACTAAAAGAAAAGGAAACCAAGCCTTTTATTTAAGTCGGCTGCGCCTTTCTTTTCTTTTCTTTTTTTTTTTCCTTAAAACCAATCACAATTAGGCAAATTTTGTCCCACATTGCTAAGAAGAGACTTGATTCTTTCCATCTTCTCCTATATAAAGAAACATTCACCTCTCTTTCAACCACACCAATTCTTCTTCAACCCAAAGGAGTCAAGGAAACTTAGAGTTTCAGGCATTCCTCTTCTTTAGTTGGCTAACTGGCCATGTCGACTGCTGATTTGAAGTCGATTGACTTTCGTCTTTCTCGTCGGCAGTTGACTAAAAGTCTTTTTTTTTTTTTTTTTTTTTGTCTTGTTTTTTTTTTTTGGTTTAATTATTTTTCCTTGCATTGCAGGGTAACTGGAGGCCGTTTCGTGGGCGTGAGTGGGATACAAGCAGCTGGTTGAGAGCGCGAGTGGGGTACTTTGTGACACCACCCTGCGTTGAAGATCCAGAGAGATTCAGCCGGTCGAGGACGCGAGTGGGGTAGTTGGTTGCTCCACCCTGCGTAGCACACCCAGGCAGTCAGAGACGCGAGTGGGGTACTTAGTGACACCACCCTGCGTAGCACATCCGGAGACGCGAGGTTCAAGACGCGAGTGGGGTAGTTAGTGACACCACCCTGCGTAACAGATCCAGTCATCCAGCTAGTCAAGGACGCGAGTGAGGTACTTTGTGACACCACCCTGCGTTGAAGATCCAGACATTCAGATGGCAATATTCGAGGAGATTACGCGAGACGGAGAGAGATATCTCGTTGTGCTTCATCATGCTCATGCCGCTATAGAGACTGGGATCAAGCTCCGGATATGTCCTTCTATCGCGTTTGATGTTCCGCCTTCCCACGATATCACAGCATCACCGCTTTCTACCGAGCATAGACTTTCACGGGGTGAATCAGTCCATAAGTTGATTTCTTCTATACACACTGTGAGCCCTCGCCAACACACTTTGTGACTCTTGGGCGACGCATCATTAATGAGGAGGTACAAATTGGGGTCCTCGAGTTACGACACAAGGAGCATTTGGATATGTTGAACGTTACTGGGAGTGGCTTGAGGATGTTCTTTCCCGCAGTGGTGAGGCGCTTAAGAAGAGTGTCATGTTTGACGCTTTATATGCATCCTTGTTCACCTACACTGGAATAAGAACGTTGTTCGTGCCTTCTCGCGGCTTGGTGCCCGGAGACCAACACTTTGCATCATGATCTTTGTGGAAGTGTCCATCTCATTGATGGACTTGTGGAAGATTGGTGGTCTCCTATCGGCCGGGAGGTTGTTATGAGGAGATCATCCCAAGCTTACGAGAGCTAACAGACCCAATGCTCGTCCCTTTGAGGACTCTCCCTAAGAGTTGTCAATACTTGTTTGCGCTTTTTCTCCGTTGCTTGGGTGGCGAGTATGACATCTACAACCCCCAACTTCCCGTTGTTGCATGGATTAATTTACGTGTCGTTTGCGCTTTGAAGCATCCCAAGCCTACTACGACGTCGGCAAAGGAGTGAACCGGCCAAGTAAGACATATAATCCGGATGGAGTCATTCCGGACAAGCCACGACCAAGGTCACCCCAAGATGAAACTCCTTTCTCGAGCTTGGAGTAGACGAGAGATAAAAGACGATACCTACTTGGCGGCTCTTGTTGCATGTTGGCTATGTTTGTTTGTCCTTCCGACCAAAGGGCTCCTTCATCGACCTTCCACATTCAAAATGGTGAGCTGATTGCTTCGGAATGAGGTTATCCCTTGCGCCCCGTCGTCTTTGGTTAATGTATCTGAGAGGTTTAGGCGAGATTGTTCATTCACCGACCCGGAGCGAGCGGATGCTTTCCTTCCATGGCATTATGTGTTCGGATGGATGGCCCGATATTTTGACACTCACCATAGAGTGTCGTCTCGCTTGGATGGTCCTTTTATGACCCGTTACTCGGAGAAGGAGGATCGAAGGCTTTTGATGACTATGCCGCTAGGAGCTCATCCATAAGAGGTCGTGACATTGATTGGAGCGCGACTGCCGCTAGTAGAAGCCGCACGGAGATCAAAGAGAATGATGGGAAACTATATCTCCGAGAGAAGACATTTTTTCTTGCTGCCCGCTCGAGCTTTATGGTGTTGCTTCGGAATGGTGCGTGTTGGGTCGAGCCATACAGATCCTTGTAGGTTTGCACGTCAATTTGGGTTTTACCAGACCATTCCGAAGGAACTTGCGGCCGACCTTCGATCCACCCACATACAGTCAGCTAGCATTCTGTGGAGAAAATTCATAGATCTTCAGAGTTGTTCCAAGCTAGCATTTCCATCCCGCCTGGCGAAACGAATGTACCATGTTTCTTCCGATTTTCGAGCGTGGTGGTGGCTGAAAGTGCATGGTACATATTTGATTGATGGAAGGTCTTCGTTCTTGGAGACGACGGCAAGAAAGAAGAGAGCCGTTCCTCAAGCTAAAGAAAATCCAACCAAGCCTTCGTCCTTTGAAAGCATCTCCCATGCGGCTCCCGTCTTGCCTCCAAGGTGGTTACAAAAGTCAGAGAGACGTGTACTACATCGAGAGATAAAAGGCGTCATGACATCGCCTTGGGCACTAGCGGGAGTTCTTCACATAGTGATAGGAACTGGAAGCGCCAGAAGAAGGGGGACCAACCAGAAAAGTCTGAACGACAGGTAATCCCTTCTTGAAGCTCATTCGTTTCATTATTATTACCTCTATTTTACTTTGTATCCTCGTTTTGCAGTTGGTCAACCCAGATGCTCACCCGGATGATGGAGCAGAGCGCAGCGAGAATTCTACCAATGGTCCCATTTGCTTTCGCCTTGGCACTTCAGGAGACTAGGAAGAATCCTTACTTTCCTGTGACGGATGGAGAAAATGAAGTCTCGTCGCCAGCTCCTCTACCCCTTCAAGGGACTTCTGTCCAGGAACTTGACAATAGTGTGGAGAACGTGCGTGCTATGACTCCATCATCGAACCACACTACTGCTAAGGTTACATCGAGCAAAGAGCCTCTTAAAGGTGCACGGCCGGCGACACCTCTTGCTCATCCGCATCTATTGCCCGTGGAAGTTTCGAAATTTAACTCCGGACGTATCATCGATGATTGCTATCAACATCCGACCAACATGCTCTGGACTAGACTCAAAACCAAGATCTCCAATTGTCTTAGAGGAATTGGCCTAAAAAAGGACGATGTTTACAAGATATTTGACGAGATGAAACGCCATAGTAGGGACGGACATTTCTCGGTTTGGAAACTCTCTTGGGTGCCTTCTTTGAAAACGATCGCATCACAAAGGCACTCGAGGAAGGACATTGCGGGAGGCTCACCGTATCTTTGTATGAAGCAAAGCATTCTATCCTTTCAAAACAACTTGATGAATTTAAGGCATCCGAGGCAAATCATCTGAAAGGGTTCGAATCATCGAAGTCAAGTCTCGCAGAGCTCGTGTCCAAAAGGAAGAATTTGGAGAAGAAAGTTGAGGCATTGAAGAAAGAAGAAGCTGAAGTGTCCTTGTTACTTGCGAGCCGTGAAGAGGAGTGGAAAAGTATGACAATTCGTGCATCTGAATTGCACAATGGCCTAAATGAGCTCGAGAGTGCACCTCGGTTGCAACCTGGGGAACATGAAGCTTTAGAGAAGATGACAGAGTCGCTGAGCTTGCCCGCCAAGAGTTGTTGGACTATAATCTTGTTTAGTTAATTAGTTGTTCCTTCCTCAAAACATTTCTTTTCTTCCGTTCTTTACGCTTGCTTTTTGTCTTGAGATGTAATAAAATTTTAATTGATATGAATCAAATAAAACTCTACTATTCCCTTAACGTCTTGCGACTTGTTTCTTTCTTTTCCTTGTATGAGGACCCCTTTTGTATGATGAATCTCCATACTTTTTGTATGATATGACTGAACTCGGAGTTCACTTTTTTTTTTTCTCTTTATGTTTATGAATGGATTTTTTTTTATTTTTTTTATTTTTTGGGTATGACTGAACTTGGAGTAACTTCCCAAGCTGCCTACATATCCCAGAGAATGCTCTAGGAATCAAGTCAAACGTAGTTCATATTATTTTTACCCTTTTTTTTTTTAGGACGATTATCACAGTTTAGGCTCGTCTTTGAGGAGCATTTCTAGAGTTATGCATAGAATTTCTTGAGAAATTTACCGTTGATTGGGCCAAGCTTGACACCATCTTCATCCACCAACTTGTAGGCACCATTGGTGTAGACCTCGCGAACAATATAAGGACCGTCCCACTTTGATGTAAACTTGTTTTTGGACTTGTGTGTCATGATGATAGGTCTTCTCACATAAAAGCAATGTATCACCGACTTGGAAGGATCTTGGGCAGACTTTTTGTTGAATGCCTTTGACAACCGGGCTTGGTAGCATTCAAGATTTTGCTGAGCCTGAAGCCGTTTCTCGTCCAATGCTTCCAACTCTTCAAGGCGAAGGCGGGCATTTTCTTCGTCAGTTAAGCCTTCTTGGATAGCGATCCTCAGTGAGGGTATTTGCCGCTCAAGAGGTAGCACGGCTTCTACACCGTACACAAGCGAATATGGAGTGGCTTGAGTCGGAGTCCGAAAGGTTGTGCGATAGGCCCACAAAGCTTCACCCATTCGTTCGTGCCAGTCTTTCTTGTGTCTTGCCACGACCTTCTTCAACAAGTTGCATAACATCTTATTGAAAGCTTCGCAAGTCCGTTGGCGGCGCGATTGTACATGGACGACTTGTCTTTGCTTGAAGTTGAACTGCTCACACAACTTATCCACCAAGCTATTCACGAACGGTTTCCCATTATCCGTGATGATGTAGCGTGGAACTCCATAGCGATAGATGATGTTTATTCGAATGAAGCGGACTACATCCTCTTTCTTTACCTGGCGTAGTGCAACAGCCTCAGCCCATTTTGAGAAGTAATCAGTGGCCGCCAAGATGTAGAGATGTTGGCCTGATGACTTCGGCAAAATGACCAACCACATCCATTCCCAAGCATCAAAGGCCATGCCGCTACTGGTTGGATGCAACGGCTCGGGAGGTTGATGAATAAAGTTAGCATGGAATTGGCATGCTTCACATTTTCGGGCGTAATTCATGCAATCTTTTACCATGGTTGGCCAATAATATCCCATCCTTTTGATGCGGAAGTGGAGCTTTGGACCGATTGATGGGCGCCGCCAAATCCCGGAGTGAGCCTCTTCTATAGCGTGAAGAGCTTCATCCTCTCCTGAGCAACGAAGAAAGACTCCTTCAAAGAGCGGCGATACAAGGTATCGTTGTGGAGGAAGAAGCGTGGAGCCCGACGTCTTATGTCGACTTTTCTTCTTACGATCGTCCGTGGAGTCTCCGTGTTTTAAGTACTCCACTAATTGATGGCGCCAATCTTCTTGATCTATCTCATAAACACACACAACATGACTATCATTATCATCTTCCTCCTCTTCTTCAAAGTATGGAGGAACCACCCATTGCTCATGACGGGGACTTGCATCTTCTCATCACCGATTGCTAGTGTCATTTGCCAAATTTGCTAGAGCATCCGCTTGCTTATTTTCTTTTCTCGGGACATGCTCAATTGTGACGCTCTCAAGGTAAGCAATGATTTTCCTTGCATAATTGCAATATGGGATTAACTCGGCTTTTTACATCGTGAGACCCTTCAAGTGGTTGATGATCAACCGAGAGTCTCCATAGATGTTGAGTCTCAGATTTGCTCATATCCATCGCCATCTCAAGCCCTAAGATCAAGGCTTGGTATTCGCCACATTGTTGGAGCAACATTCCACCAATTTGAAAGAGTACGGCAAGACTTCTCCTCTGGGAAACAAAGACGACTCCGGCACCGGCTCCATCTCATCGTGCAGCCCCATCAAAGTACATTCTCCATGGTGGAAGGACTTCAATCACCATGACGTCCTCGTCCGGGCGGATCGTCCGAGAGTTCCCACTCTGCCGGGATAGGGTGATCGGCCAAGAAGTCTGCGAGCACTTGCCCTTTGATGACCTTTTTGAGACACGTAAACAATTTCGAATTCTTTGAAGTTGGAGATACCACCTTGCCACCTGTCGGACAATACAGGCTTGGACATGACGAACTTCGAGGATTTGCTTTTGACACCAAATGTATAGTGTGAGCTTGAAAATAATGCTTAAGCTTCGGATGATTTATATGAGTGACAAGCGAGCTTCTCAATTGGAGAGTATTTCACTTCATGTGGAGTCATTGTTACGCTCAAATAGTATAATGCATTTTCTTTGCCCTTGTCGTTCTCACGAGCAAGCGGTGCACCTCTTGATCGTTCTTGCGCTTGTGATGTAAAGTATTAGAGGTTTACCTTTAACAGGGCTCGCCAAGACCGGAGCATTCGCTCAAGTACATTTTAATGTTTTCAAACGCCTTTTTGCACGAGTTATCCCATTCAAACGGAACTCCCTTCCTCATCAGATGGCTGAAAGGTTGGCATCTTCCGGCGAGGTTTGATATAAACCTTCGTATATAGGCCAGTTTACCTTGCAGGCTTCTGAGTTCACGCAGGCTACGAGGCTCAGGCATCTTCACGATGGCTTCTACTTTGGACTGGTCAATTTCTATTCCTCGATGTCGAACGATGAAGCCAAGGAATTTTCCCGAGCTGACTCCAAATGCGCACTTTAGAGGATTCATCTTCAATTGGAATCTTCTAAGTCTATTAAAGACTAATCTCAAATCATTCAAGTGGTCAGCCTTCTTCTTTGACTTTACAACCAAGTCGTCAACATAGCACTCAACATGTTGGTGTAGCATGTCATCAAAGATCCTCTGCATCGCACGTTGGTAAGTTGCCCCCGCATTCTTCAGACCAAAAGGCATCACTTTGTAACAATATATTCCTTAGAGTTCGAAATGCAAAGTGAATTCTTCATCTTCGTGAGCCATTCGAATTTGGTTATACCTGACGATCCGTCCATGAAGGAAAGAACTTCATGACCTGTGGTTGCGTCTACCATCAGCTCCGTGATTGGCAAGGGAAAATCATCCTTTGGGCACGCATTGTTTATGTCCCGGAAATCTACACATACACGAATCTGACCATTCTTCTTTCTCACGGGGACGATGCTCGAGATCCATGTTGGATACTTAACCTCACGGATGAAGCCTGCTTCAATGAGCTTGTTGACTTCTGCCTCTATGGGTGGGATAAGATCGCCTAAATCTTCTTTGAGCCTGGCTTGACAGGGCGTGATCCTTTCTTTACGGCCAACTGATGGACATCAACCTTTGGATCAAGCCCGGGCATCTCTTTAGGACGGGTAAACCCCTGCAGAGGAGCATCCATCTTCACGGCATTGATCTTGGGAAGTGGCAGGGTCACTCCACTCAACGCTTTGGATTTTTGAGGTGGATAAATGTCTTCACATTCCTTTGAGGCATGGGAGGTGTCGATGACTTTATCTCTTCATGCTTGCTAACCTCTCTTATCTTCGGATGGGATGGCCTTCTCCTCATCATCTTTTCCCGTGATCCTGAAGCGCCTACTATCTTCAAAGGAGCCGGCTTCAGTAGAATTTTGCATCCGCAAAGTGAGTTTCGCTTCATGAAAGGTTTTTCATCCGCAATGACCTTTCTTACCACGCCATTGCGCCGATACTTAAAGCATTGATGAAGGGGTTGAAGGGGACGACTCCATTCTCGTGTAACCACGGCCTCCCTAACAACATGTTGTAGGACGTTACGCGCCAATCACATGCAACAATGCGCTTGAAGATAGCTCATCAATCAAGATGTCAAGTCGGATCACACCAATGGCTCTCTCGCCCCTTGGTTGAATCCGTGGATCATAAGGCGGCTATCGGAGAGTTCATCCATGAGACACCCAATTCTTTCATCACCCGGAGCGGCAATATGTTGACAAATCGATCCTCCATCTAGTAACACACGGTTAACTTTTTGCTCGCGTATATATCTTTGTGACAAATAATGGACGGTTATGAGGCGCCGATCCGAGAAGCATGTCGTCATCGGTGAAAGTGATCTCAATCAGTGCAGCGAAGCCGTATTGTTTGAAGGCTCTTCCTCGGTCAATGAGTCTTCACATTCCTTTGCAACGTCCCTTTCCTCTCAAGTGGATAGCATAGCATGAAACAACTTCATCCTCTGTTTTCTTGATCGCCCCTAACCTCGACGACTCTTCTTGGCATGTACTCCAATAAGGTGATTGGAGTCACGAGGGCTTCAGACTCAACCTCTTTGGTGAATATGCTCTTCACTTTCTTGTTTATTTTCCTTTGTTTCCTTTTCAACTTTCTTGCCTTTCGGCCTCTCTTTGGATTTGAAGACTTGGTATAATTCATCTTCGGTTCTGTTGGCTTGAAGTAGGGTGACTTCCTTTGCTTTTTCTTATGGGTCACGTAATCCATCCATCATCATCTTGTTTGGTGGAATTTGTGGTTCTCTTCTCTTCCGCATCGGCTCCTGTTTGTTTGCGAGACGTCCCGGACTCTTTCTTGGCCATGGGGCGAGAATCACCGAATTTGATCTCAACAGGTCGAGTGATCCAAACTGGATAGTCGTACAATGACCATTCATTGGCTCACCTTCACGGTAATTTGATTTGTGCTTGCTTTCTCTTCTTCAAGCACGATCTTTCCTTCCTCAGCCAAACACATAACTTTGTCCTTGAAGACAAAGCATTTCTCGATCGGATGACCAGATAATCGGTGATATTTGCAATAGTTGCCTTCATGAGCTCTCGCTGCTTCTCCTGGTCGCTTTGTTTCTGGAAGATCGATGAGCTTTAATTTCAACAGTTCATCAAAAATTGCCGCACGCGTCGAATCGAAGAATGGATACGCCCTTTGTTGCCTCTCGTTCAAGGTAGGCCTCGCGCTTTCACATTGTCGTGGTTCAACCTTCCTCCACTCAGCCGGATTGGCGCCGGATTGTTAACTTTTACAGGAGCTACGGTGGTGGCGTTCGACTCTTTCTTCTCCGTTCTGGGAGAAGCTTTCATAGACTTCTTAATTTCTTGTTTTTCTTTCCCCTTTCTTGGATCTTGAACAGGGGCCTGACCTCCATTGGCGTCAATGCTTAATTCCATATCATGAGCCCGAGTGGCTAACTCCTCAAACGATCTCGGCGAGAATCCCTTTTAAGGATGTATCTGCAGGTCCCTGCATGCCCCCTCGATGCACATCTCAATAAGCGGAGGCTTGAGAGTTGATCCTTGCGATTGAGGCTAAGGCTTCTCCATCTATTAATATAATCAACTACTTTCTCCTCTTTCCATTGGCGGGAGTTGGTCAACTCTACCATGCTCACGGTTCTATGAGTCTTGTAGGCGATTCAAAAATATCTGCTCTCTGGTTGCTCCCAACCGTCTAGAGGCGGCGGGCGAGATCGGTGTACCAATCGAAAGCATTACCTTTGAGTGAACGCACAAATTGCTTCACCAAGTGATCTCCATAGTTCCAAATTGTTGCAAGTTTCCACGAAATGGGCAATGTGTTGCTTCGGGTTGCCCTTTCCATCAAATTGCTTTGGAAATTTGGTGGTTGATAACCGCCGGCATTTTCAAATCATCAATTCTTTTGGTGTATGGCTTGATATAAGTCTGAGACGACTTCATGGATCCTCCGACTTTGTCATTGATCGTCCCCATGATGAACTCCTGCAGTTGGCTGATAGGAATGGTCCCGTCGGGGGAGATCTTCATATTGCTTGCCAAGGTAAAGGACTTGGAGGCTTCATGATCCTTGAAAGAGTTTTCTGGGGCAACTTTCGAGTTGTTCGCCATATGCAAAGACTTAAAGGCTTCTTGGTGTTTGGAAGTGACATCATGCTCGTTCTCTTCATCATGCACCACTTCTTTTGACTTGCTCACTTCCCCAACGGAATCGATCTTGCTGGCGAGCTTTGAAATTTGCATGTCTTGAGTCCGAACATGAGGCGTGAGGGCCTCAATGGCCTTCGTGAGGCTAGCAATATGCTCCTCGAGAGTTGTGGAATTAAATCATCATTACGTCAGCAGCCATTGGTGAAGTGGGTCTATCAGAAGCTTCATGCTGGAAAAGGAGGTTGATGCCAAACTCCTTTGACATACTTCGAGTGATAGGTCCAGAAAGTTGTCCTTGAGATGAAGAAACAGCCTTAGCGGCGAAGAACCTTCGTAGTAGCGCCGCTTCAAAGCCACAGTCTTAGCGACAGCGAGCCTTCTTCGAGCGGTAAAGCAACCTTTGGTGCCATTTGTTCTTGACTTCTTTGGAAAGGAGAGATGAAAGGAGAGATGGGTCCCACCGGCGTGCGAAGAAAATTTGTAACGCAAATTTCGTGTTAATCCCTGAAAATGAACAAAGAAAACACGAAATTGTAACAAATCGAATTTTATTAATTTATAAAATAAAAAGCGGTTACAATCTCTTGAATCCTTTGATTCTCCTCTTTAATTGTTGACAATTATTGGACTCCCGAATTTAGCAGAAGATCCTGAATTTGGTTGATTTCCTCCGGATATGGCGGAAGATTTTGACTTTGTGGTTGATTACTCCCGAATATGGCGGAAGACCGGACTTTGGTTGATTCCTCCCGAGTATGGCGGAAGATCTTGAATCTGTGGTTGTTCTCTCCCGGATATGGCGGAAGATCTTGACTTTGTGGTTGGTTTCTTCCGAATATGGCAGAAGAATGTTTGATTTGGGTGGAGATTTGAGGCAGTGCTTTGACTCACCTTCGCCCTCCTTATTAGGTTGGAAGATCCTCGAAGCTAGTTGAAGAACTCCGGATTTCTTGGTGGATGATCTTCAAGTGATGTTGAAGAACGCCAGATTTGATGGAGAATCCTCAAAGATTGAAGAACACTTGAATGCTCTTTGAGCTCCCTAGATCCCCTCCTTCTTGGTGCTTGAATGCTTGAATGGAGTGCTTGATGCTTCTCTCCAATCTTGAATCCTTGTTTGCTTCCGCCTTCGTGTTTAATGCTCTGTGTTTCGTGTGTTAATGCTCTGTGTTTCTGTGTTTCTGTGTTTCTGTGTGTTTGCCAATGACCAAGGTCTCTCTTATTTATAGTGCTAGATGAGTGCCTTGGAAGTAATTCGCATTTAATGCTTTCACACTCATTTAATGTGTTCACACTCTGATTGATTCCCATAATATGCGCATTTAATGCGTCCAGACTCTCCTGATTGGCTCTAGCAATTTATACACAATCTCCGCATTTATTATAAATCAATAAAATCTCCTAATTAATTGATTTTAAGAGATTTTTATGATTTATTGATTTTTACATTATCTACCAATATTTAATGTTGGAAATAATATAAAAATACCTAGATTTTATGGCATGTGTAGTATGTGACAAATATGTCACATATATATTTCATATATCTACATAGCCATTTAATTATAAATAATTAAATCTCTAAATTTCTAAGAGATTTTAATTAATCATTTATTTTTTACATTATTCCTTAACAAATTAAATAGGAAATAATATAAAATAAATTTTATTTAGGACAAATATATTATGTGACATTTTTGACATACCACATAATTTTTCGTTTCTACAGACGGGTTTTTGTATTTACTAGCATTTTTTTTTTCTGAAAAAAATTACTAGCATCTTTCTGGTTTTGTTTCCCTTTAATAAAAACCTAGCCGTTGATTTTTTTTTTTTAATATTTTGATTCTTGGAAATTTTCTTGGTGTAGACATAAATTATTTTTCATTGTTTATTCTTAAATATATATCTTAAATAGTGTAAGTGTGATGTAAATTATTTAATCAAATTTTTTATTAGTATATAAGATGATTAATGTCTTGAAAATCATAATTTTTTTGAATGTAGAATGACTGAAAGATGGTTTTAGCATAGCAAGGAAAAAGGGGATCCTATTTTGGCTGATGGGTGGTGGCCTTGCTCAACCGGCCTTACTATTTTTTCATTTAGCTTTTTGCCCCGTTCGATAAACTCGTCTTAAGCCTCGAAAATATCATGACTGGCCCTGAATCCACAAATAGTTATATATTGATCGAATGGATAAGAATACGATAGTTTCATCAGATCATTCATTCATGTATCTGACCAAGATCAATGGCTAATGTAAATGTATACTCCAATGTTATCTTATTTGTGTTCTGCAGAAAGTAAGTCTAGATTTACTTTCCTAAAACAATCAACAAGAAGGAATTAGGGTTTTCTGCTGCAACAATGAACGGGAGTAAAAGGGAACTGAAGAAAAATGGGGAGAAACTTTTCTGAAAATTGTTATTACAACAAAATGCAAAAATAACTTAAATATTAAAGTGCTAGCCTATTACAGAATGCCACGTGGAAATATAAAGAAAATAATAAAAAAAACAATATATTTTTATACTCTAATACCCCCTCAAGATGGGCTTGGGGAGCTGTAAATGTCTTTCAAGTTGAAGCATTTCAACAGAGGGTGGAACAGGCGTCCATCAAGGGCTTTGGTGAATACATCCGCAAGCTGCTGCAAAGTAGGGACTGGAACAAGGCGAACCAGACCATCTTGCAACTTTTCTCGAACTACATGACAATCTATTTCGATGTGCTTCGTCCGTTCATGAAACACAGGGATTTCGAGCTAAGTAAATGGCACTCACATTATCACAATGCAGAGAAATGGGCTTTGGAAACGGGAGCTGAAAATCTTGAGCTAAATAACACAACCATTGGATCTCACACACTGCTGAAGCTAAAGAACGATACTCCGCCTCGGTTGAACTGCGGGAAACAGTCGTTTGTTTCTTGGATTTTCAGGAAACCAAGGAGTGCCCAATGAACATGCAATATCCAGTTATACTACGTCTTGTATCTTTACAAGACCCCCAATCAGAGTTAGCAAAAGCAGTGAGTTGTACCGGATTGTCTGCTGCATAGAAATGTCCTTTCCCATGGGCAGTTTTGATAAAACGCAACACTTGTTAAGCTGCATGGAAATGATGGATCGTAGGGGCATCTAAAAATTGACTCAACAGTTGAGTGGCAAAACTAATTTCAGGCCGGCTGATAGTCAAATTAAGCAGTTTACCGACTAAGCTACGGTACAAAGTGTTGTCACCCGGAAGTTCAGAATCACCATGAAAAAGAGCAACCTTGGACTTCATAGATGTGGTAGCACCCTTACAATCAAGCATAATAAAGGTCTCCAACAAATTCAGGGCATATTTGCGTTGAGAGACTACCAGACCAGCACTAGATCTAGAAATTTCAATGCCCAGAAAATATTTTAAGATGCCAAGGTCTTTGATCTTGAATAGGGCATGAAGATGATCCTTAAGCTCTTGAATCAAAGGCATGTAATCTCCGGCCAAGATAATGTCATCTACATATGCTAATGCAATCAGAAAATGTGACCTCTCAACCTTAATGAACATGTTGTGGTCATGACTGGACTGTCTATAACCGATATCTTGGAGGGCCGAAGTAAGCTTTTGGTTCCATTGACGACTTGCATGTTTTAAACCGTAAAGGTACTTGTTCAATTTACAAACCTGTTTACCAGAAGTACGAAATCCTGGTGGTGGTTTCATATACTTCCTCACTCAACTCACCATGCAAAAAGGCGTTGTTCACGTCCAACTGATGTAAAAACCAGCCCTTCGAAGCTGCTATAGCCAATAGACACGAATGGTGGTAACTTTAGCAACGAGGGAAAAAGTTTCTTCATAGTCTATCCCTTGAGTTTGAGTATACCCCTTGCAACTAACCTAGCTTTATACGTTCTACTGTCCCATCAGAATTGTACTTAACATTTAAACCCACTTACATCCAATGGGTTTCTTACCCTCCGGTAAATCAACCAAATCCCAGGTATGTGTTGACTCTAGGGCACTGATCTCTTGTTTCATGGCCTCCTGCCATTCAGGGCAAAGTACTGCTTGATTGTAAGTTTGGGGTTCTGTAACCTTATCTATGGCACAAATGAAAGTTGAATGTGGGACAGACGGTCTTGAATAGTCAAGAACATAATCTAATGTGTGTGGAGAAGTGTGCTTCTGAGTTTGGGCACAAACATAATCATGAAGGTGTGCTGGGGGTCTTCTAGACCTGACTGGTCTAGGATGGACATGAGTTTCTACCAATGGGGAGGACTGTTGTGATGAGAATGTGTAGTGGAATCTGGAGTGGAAGTGCTGACAGGGTCAGTTTCTAGATCATGGGTGGTGTTGTCATAATAGTCAAAGAAACTGGTATCATGGAAAGCTGGCATGGAGATAGGAGAGTCATTAGTGCACTGCTGAAAACCTTGAGTAAAGGGAAAAATGAGTTCATGGAAGACTACATCCTTGGAAATGAAAATCTCTTTGGTGATCAAATCAAGAAAAATATAGCCTTTAGTTGTATCTGACATACCCAAGTTAACACAGGTTCTAGCTCTAGTGTCAAACTTACTTATGTCCCTAGTTAGACTAAAGGCAAAAACAAGACACCCAAAAACTCTTAGTCTTGTTAACTCAGGAGGTATGTTGTATAAACTTTGATAGGGCATTGACTCATCTAAGAGTGGTGTAGGTTTAAGGTTAATAAGCTTGACTGCATGTAATATGCAATGTCCCCAATAAACAATAGGAGATTAGCCTGGAAAAGTAATCCCCTTGCTACATTAAGGATATGCTGATGTTTCTTCTCCACCACTCCATTTTGTTGTGGTGTGGAAACACAGCTTTCTTAGTGGATAATACCCTTCTCCGCATAGAACTCTGGCCACCTAAATTCTGCCCCATTGTCAGTTCTTATAATCTTTATACTGCCCTTATACTGTGTGGACACATATGCACAAAAGCTCTGAATTAAAGGTCTAACCTCGGTTTTACTCTTTAACAAGAAGACCCAAGTGTAACTAACGGCTAAAATCATCAACCACTATCAGAAAATAATGATGTCCATACACAGTACAATGTCTACATGGACCCCACAAGTCCATATGAATGAGTTCAAAACAATTATCTACCACAGTATCACTTAAAGGAAAAGACAATCGTTTCATTTTGGCATGGGGACATACAAAACATATACTATCAGATAAAACAATGTCATTACACAGTCTTTTAGCTATACTCATACGCTGTTGTGACAAGTGGCCTAGCCTCAAATGCCACATGAGGTCTTTATTAGGAGGGACATGCAAAACCCTGTTGCTGAAACTTGTGCAGACAGCTTTATTAAACTTGGACTGTGTTACCATTAATGTTGGTATCATGATGCAATAGTTTAAGGCCAGCTCTTTTCTTAGCTATACCAATCATCTGCCCATTGTTCCTGACCTGTATGCACACAGTCCATCCATGAAAACAACACAAAGTTTTCTGTCAGCTTTCCCAAATAAATCAAGTTATAACAAAATTTAGGCACATATAATACTCCATATAGGGTCAGGTTTTCAGTCACTTTAACATTTCCTATATGAGTAACTTGGACTATCTCTCCATTAGGCAAGTTCACTGACACTCCATACACCTTAGATATACTACTGAAAACATCCATGGAACAGGCAACATGGTCTATTGCCCCGGAATCAAGAATCCAGGAGTTAGTAACCTTACCGTGCAGCTCTGAATCATCTTGCTTGAAATTTGCTGCCATTACTGTGGTTTGATTAATAGCAGGTTGCACTTTGTCATCAAGGTTCATCTAGTCTAAGAACTTGGATAACTTCTGCAACTGCTGAGTTGTGAGTCCAATTCCAGCCTCTACATTCTTTCCATATTCTGAGTTCTAAACAGACTGACTTCCTGAAGTTTCTTCGCCCTCAACCAGATTTATTCTCCTCTTTGGCTTCCATCCTGGTGGAAAACCGTTCTTCCTATAACAGTTGTCAATGGTATGACCTTTGAATAAACAAAAGTTGAATTGACCCTTGCGGTCCTGTCCATACCACTGACCTCCTTCCCATTTTGGATTGGTTCATATCTCCTCCAAAAACAGCAGAATGACTTTTGTCACCTCCATAGCCAGAATATCCCCTTCTAGTGTTGCCATCAAAATTAGACTTGTTTGCAAACACATTAGGCTGCACTTGTTGTGGATGAGTAGCTGTATATTCCATCTGTCTCTCGTATTTAATGCACATATCAAATGCCTCAGTTATGTTTGGCAATGGTTTCATTAGGAACACCTGTGACCTAACCGGTGCAAATCCTTCATTTAACCCTTTCATGAATCTGATTAGATATTCAGATTCAATATATCCTAGTAATCCTACAAAGGTAGGTATGACCTTGCAAGTACACTTGACTGCACATTCACAACTAGGAATAGGCTTCAGGATCATAATTTCATCCATCACAGGCTTCAATCGAGCAAAATAGTCAGTAACAGATTGATTACCTTGAGTTATCTGGCAAATTTCTTCCAGCAAATCTGATAAGCTAAACAAATCCATATTCGAGTATCTTCGTCGCAGATCTTCCCAAATCTCACGAGCGGTGTTCAACCAGAGCACAGTCCTTGCAATCAAAGGTGTAACTGTCTTCATAATCCAAGACATAACGATTGTATCACACTGATTCCACCGGAAGATCATCCTTTCATCATCAGTAGGTTTTGGTAGCGAACCGTCCACAAAACCTAATTTGTTCTTCGAAATCAACACCATTCGCATAGCTCTGCTCCATGCGTGATAATTTTTTCCGTCAAGTGGCGGATCTACCAACACCAGTGCCGGATTTTCATTTGGATGTAAGAAATAAGGACTCGATCTCGCGATTTTGTCGATCTGCCGCCATCTGAACTAGAGCGAAGAAAATCCAAGGAAAAAACAAACGGAAAAGCTAAGAAATCACGATTGAAGGTTCCGAACCTTGCTTTGATACCATGCAGAAAGTAAATCTACATTTACTTTCCTAAAACAATCAACAAGAAGGAATTAGGGTTTTCTGTTGCAACGATGATCGAACGGAAGTACTTCTGATAATTTTCTGATAATTGTTTTTACGACAAAATGCAAAATGTTCACACATTTCTTCTTACAATTTGATTTTAGTATTTCCAAAATGGTAGTTGAAACGTTAATATTAAGTGTATTGTCATTATAGTATGGCGCCCTAGGTACCTATTTAATTAAGCAACAACTTAGCAATTAACCAAAACGTGCACTCTAAGTAAGCTGATTATTACAAGACTTATACAATTAAGAGTACTTTATTGACTTAGTTGTGAGGTAGCGTCCCGTTTTATTTCGGCTCAGGTTGCTATATATCACTCTCAATCATGATCCGGTTATGGCGTTTTCTTCATTTGGGGTTGTGTTGATTATCCATTCAATGCGATATACGCAACTACCGCAAGGCGGTTAATTTCTAGCAAAATATGGTACTTGTGCTTTTCATATGCTCTTGGAGATTCGACGATAGAGGATAATCGCTTTTGATTGGGGTTCCGGTACCAATATGGAACATGCAAATTTTTTTTTTTTTTTTTTTTTTTTTTTTTTTTTTAAACTTTTTCTCGTCGGAAATAACAATCAATATATAGTAGACCATAGTTTGGCTAGTTGTGTATCCGGAAAAATTTCTCAATGAGGGTATCAAAGCAAATTCACAGATCTAATTAACGGGAACATTAGTGATGTTTTTACGTTTTTTAACAACAAAACTACTTCATTTTAATATAACTAGCAAAATGCACGTGCGTTGCACGTGTTTAAATTAAACAAATATTTTTATACTTTAGAAAATTTGAAATATATTTAATATTATATCTATTGTTAACTATATTTTTTATTTATAAAGTAATTGTATATTGAATATGAAAATTGAAATAAACTGAATTCATGTGTGATGTAGTTATTTCGTATCTCTTTCTCACGCACAATGAATAAGAATTTAAGAGAACACACATACACACGAAAATACATCAAATTTTGCTTCAACCTAATTGTATGAAATGAATAAGTATTCTATTATGATACAATAAATATTTATGCTATATCAGTATACATGAATTTTATTTGTTCATTCATAATTATATACTTAATTATGTTATATGATGATACGTACTAATCTTTGTATTTGATGTTATATAAGGATGGACAATACTAATATTAATCCTTTTTTTGTTCGAATCTATTCTATGAAAATTGTTAAGTAGTGGGAGCAAAGTCCCACGTCCTTAATTTAGCTTTAAGAGTCGGCAATGACTTTGTATATAATAGGCTTGAGCCTATTACTTTAAAAAGTACAAATTAAAATAAACTTTCAATTGCCTTAGCCTATTTTGGTTTTTGTGTTTAGGCTTTAGGAGAGTTGTATCTTTAATTTTGAAGCATATTTTAGTTTTTGTCTTTAAGCTTTATGAGTGTTTTATTTTTGATTTTGTATTTCTCCACTATTGTAATTTTTTTATCACTATAGCAATATTCTCTCTTTTGCTCAGGGATGTAGTTCATATTGACCGAACCACATAGGTTTTAAAACAAGACTTACTATATCATGTATTTCATCATATGTTCTATATGTCAAGTTTTGAAAATTTAATTATGAAAACAATTTTCCCAATCGTAACAAAATTATCATTATATGTCAGTATCTTGGTGAAATTTATTTTCATGACATTTATATTATAATTACCCTATATGTGATAACTTATTACGTACTTAAAATAATAGATGAAAGTGATTGTTGTGGTATTTCTTCTCTATAATGTAGTTAAAATGTGTTTTTGAATTTTGTAATTGTCATTATTGTTATGTGGGATAAACAATAGTTTATGAGCAAAAGTATGATATAATGTGTGAATAAATATTTTAATTTAATTATATATAGTCATTATTCATGCTACATGAGTATAATATATTTTATTTTTATTCATATATAGTTATATAATCACGTTAAACCCAAGATGACAATTCATCTTTGAAGTTCGATAATCTTTGAACATGGATCATAAAATATGTATATGTGTAAATGAACTTATTGTAATTAATGAACATAAATTTTCAAATGGTGCACACTTATAATATTTTTTCAAAGGGTGCCCATTGATAATATTGGTGTCACACTCTAATATTTTCATTGGTGCATCAAATCCAAAGAGCTTAGGTTAATCAACGGGATTACTCTTCATTCGACATTTCACCTAACCAAACGTATTTTGATATTTATCCCTTTTATTGTGAATAGGAAATACTAAGCAACACCATTCCATGCCAATATATCAACAAAAAATCAAAAACAAATCCCATTCAGGTGATACTAATCAATTTCCTAGTGTCATATTTAACGGAATGACATAGACATATTAAGAATATTGGGACAACGACACTTTTGTTCCTTATTGTTTCATGGTTCTTGTAGTGTTCGTAATATTTCATCTTGACACTCTTATTCCACACTCATACTTTTTTTTCACATGTTCTTTTCAAAGTGTCGCATGTCTAACATCCTGCATTATAACCAGGGGCAGCTACAGGATTTCTTGGACACGGGTCGGGAATCGAGAACGGTTATAAGCATTATTTTAAAAATCCAAGTATGATTATTGGTCAATATTTAAAAAAATTAGCAGGTCAGTTAGTACATATTAGTCTATAAAAAATTTAAATAATGTAAAAAATACACAATTTTTTTTTAAAAATTTTGGGGGTCAAGTGACCCATTTCATAGGCTTTGGAGCCACCCCTCATTACAACTAAGAAGAATTTGACATGTGACAAGAAATAGACTGAAAAGGTAAAAATGTGCATACACTAGAGGTAAAAGTACGCCTATATGAAAAAAAACGGTTAAACCCTAACCGTGAGGGCTCCCTCGCCCCCGATCCCACAGGAATGCGAGGGATGTTAATCAGGTAACCTAATAGCTCCAACATGGGCTGCCTTTCTAAACCAGTGCACTGAAGAGTGTTATCAATCGGAAATCAACCCCATTATGGGAATCGAACCGCTGACCTCCAGCTTTGGTTCTAGGCTGCACTACACACCCATGCCTTCACCAGTAGGCCATATCCAGGGGATGAGTGCGCCTATATGAAACATCGAGGATAGAAGTGCATGTGAAAAAAACGTCAGACTCACTGATGTTGTAAGCGAAACAAAACGTCAGTAGCACTGGCGTGCGTACGTGGTGCCGAAAAAGCAATTTGTGGTGGTGGTGAAGTAAATGAAAAAAAAAAGTCAATAGTAAATTCATGATGCCGATGAAAGCCGCTTATAGTATAATATTTTATTGTTATTTTGTTGGTTGTAATGTAATATAGATTTTAGATTTTTGTCCAGAATGACAAAATTATCAAAAAATCGGGATGAAAGGAAACTGTAATTTAATCAGGACAAAATTAACAATTATGAAGTAAACAAAATATGAAGTAACACATGTGGAATAAAGTAAATATGAAGTAACAATTGTGGAACACAAAGTAACATTAACACGTGAAGTAACAATTTTAAAGTAACAATTGTGATCTTTGTCCTTTATAATCATGAAAATGTTACTTTTGTCCTTCCAGACCCATTTATTAATTTTTTTGTCCTTGTGACCCCTTCCCCCTATAGATTTTTTTTGGTCGTATGTATAATATTTTATTATTATTTTGTTGGCCGTTTGTTTTCGTTACGGGTGTCACTGGCATTGACGTTAGTTTTCAATACCAACGTCAACGGCACTGATATTATAGTTATAAATGTATAATTGATAAAAAACGTCTAGACCCACTGATGTTGTTAGTGAAACAAAATGTCAGTGGCACTGACGTGCGTACGTGGTGCCGAAAAAGCAATTTGTGGGTGGTGGTGAAGTAATTGGAAAAAAGGCGTCAATAGTAAATTCGTTGTGCCGATAAAAGCCGCCTATAATATACTATTTTATTGTTATTTTGTTGGTTGTAATGTAATATAGAATTTTTTTGGTTGTGCGTAAAATATTTTATTATTATTTTGTTGGCCTTTTGTTTTCGTTACGAGAGTCAGTGAGACTAATATTATACTTATAAATGTATCATTGGTGAAAAACGT
Source organism: Gentiana macrophylla (assembly GCA_026214975.1). NCBI lineage: Eukaryota > Viridiplantae > Streptophyta > Magnoliopsida > Gentianales > Gentianaceae > Gentiana > Gentiana macrophylla. The sequence goes on from CM047814.1 coordinate 19,021,675, forward strand.
TAGACCCACTGACGTTGTTAGCAAAACAAACCGTCGGTGACACTAACATGTGTACGTGGTGCCGAAAAAGAAATTTGTGGGTGGTGGTGAAGTATATGAAAAAAAATGTGAAAATAGTAATTCGCGGTGCCGATAGAAGCCGCCGATAATGTGATATTTTATTATTATTTTGTTGGTTGTAATGTAATATAGAATTTTTTTGGTTGTATGCAGGCCCGTCCCTGGGGGCAGGCCAACAAGGCTACGACTACGGCCTAGAGCCCCCATCAAAATTTGTAATTTAAGGGCCCTTTTTTCATGCCGCTCATCATTATAGTATACCCAAAAATAGTTTTTATGTCATATTCTTCCACACAGTATAAGGGCTTAAATTTATTTTGGCTTAAGGCCCTCGAGAACACAGAGACGGTCCTGGTTGTATGTATAATATTTTATTATTATTTTGTTGGCTTAATGTAATACTTTATTTTGTTTGCCGTATGTATATTATTATTATTATTATTATTATTATTATTATTATTATTATTATTATTATTATTATTATTTGTTGGCGGTTGCGTTTTATTTTGTTGGGTATAATAATATTTTGAGAAATGTTCGGTATAATAATTGTAAATTTTATTTTGTTGGCTTGTTATAATAATTATAAATCTTGATGCATAAAAAATATAAACTCTATAGGGATAATGATAGAAAAAAATATTAAATAAAAAGAGTGTTATAAGGATAATGATAGAAATAAAAATTAAAAAAAAAAGTATGGATATGCTTGCTGGAGCAATGCACGTATATATACATACATTATAGGATATGGATAAATATTTACAACATAACTAAACTATTATAAAATTAAAAAAAAAATGGAGAAAAAATCATAGGGGAAACACCGAGGGTAGGAAACATTTTTTGGGGGAAACACCGAGGGTAGGAAACAATTTTTGAGGGAAACAACTCATCGCACTTTTATTATGAGTATAGATATAGATATAGATAGATAGATATAGATTTTATTGGGGGATTGAGGGAAAAGGACAAAAACCATTACAAAATGAATAAATAGGACACATTTAATTTTTTTTTTTGCAAAAAGGACAAAAAAATTTCAGACGGACAAAAATACCCTTTTATTAAAAAGTAACGCGCGCGCTGTGATATGCATATCCTTCAATCCTGTGCTTCATGTTCAGGTTTTCTTTTCTTTTTTTTTTTCAAACATTTGTAACTTTTGTTTTATAACTCCGATCATCGAAATTTTTTCACCAAAATTCATGTTTTTTTTTGCTCTTCAATTTGAGCCCAAACACGATATCCTTCCGATGTATATTTTGAAAGACGAAAAATATTTATATTAACCGGAGCATTTTTTCTTATAAACGACCGTAACTTTTGATTTAGAACACCGATCATCAAAATTGTTTCACCAAAATTCATATTTTTTTTATTATCTTCATTTTGAGACCACGTTTTATACCTTTTGGACGTAGAATTTGAAAGCCGAATTTATCGCAGCTTTTTACAAGAAACACAATGAATATTGACACAAGAATACAAGAATATAACACGGTGACACAAAACACACAAGAATACAAGAATAAAATGACACAATAATAAAGGACACAAAGAATAAAGTGACACGTTTTATTAACATCCAAAATATCACCATTAACATTGCATAATACAACAATCTATCAAAAAAATGCTTCATATCCTAATGAAACAATCTATGAAAGCATTATGGGGATGCAACTCCGGGGGAATCAAGAGAATAAAAACCTAATACTATTGGATGTAATCAAAAAGCATATTGATGAAACTAAAACATTCTTCAAGTTCTTGAAGACAAAAGCGTATGTTTTACCATCTATGGACATTCATCCTTCAAACCCGCACCACATCAAACTCCATGAAAGATGTATGAAGCAGAAAATGCATCAAATAGCATCGGCTCGGCTTCATCAATAGAGAATCTAGGCTCCTCCAATTTTCTGAAGACAAAAAAACACAAACATAACCATTTGAATCAAGAAAGTAACACACCAACAAAGTAACACACCAACAAAGTAACACACTAGTCTATTTTTGTTCTCACCAAAGTAACACACCAACAAAGTAACACACTAGTCTATTTTTGTTCTCAACAAAGTAACACACCAACAAAGTAACAAACTAGTCTATTTTTGTTCTCAACAAAGTAACACACCGACAAAGTAACAAAGTAACACACCAACAAAGTAACACACTAGTCTATTTTTGTCCTCAACAAAGTAACACAAAGAATACAAGAATACAAAGAACACACCAACAAAGTAACACACTAGTCTATTTTTGTTCTCAACAAAGTAACACACCAACAAAGTAACACACTAGTCTATTTTTGTTCTCAACAAAGTAACACACCGACAAAGTAACAAAGTAACACACCAACAAAGTAACACACTAGTCTATTTTTGTTCTCAACAAAGTAACACACCAACAAATTAAATTAACAAAGTAACACACCAACAAAGTAACACACTAGTCTATTTTTGTTCTCAACAAAGTAACACACCAACAAATTAACACACCAACAAAGTAACACACTAGTCTATTTTTGTTCTCAACAAAGTAACACACCAACAAAGTAACACACCAACACAGTAACACAGCAACACACCAACAAAGTAACACACTAGTCTATTTTTGTTCTCAACAAAGTAACACACCAACAAAGTAACACACCAACAAAGTACACACTAGTCTATTTTTGTTCTCAACAAAGTAACACACCAACTTCATGGTTATCAAAAGAGTTGACGATGATAGCTTCAATATCTACCATGGCAGTTTCAATACCTGCCTTGGGATTCCTCTCAACCCCAGTTGCCCGAAGAACGGTCCCAGACTCAATACGCGAATTTTCAGAATTTATAACAGTTGAAATGTCCAAAACAGAAACATTATAAGTGTTATTTACCTTTGAATTAGTCAAATTGTACCCATAGCACACTCTGAATTGCCATTTCCACTAGCAACAGCCCCAGTAGAAACCCGACTTTGTTCTGAAAGTGCCATTTTTTAGACTCCATTGCTTTCTTAGGTGGAGGCTGCGAATTCTCCTCCAATTGCATTCTTCTACGTTTCGATCCTCCAATTGAGTGCCTTCATCATCATCATTAGCCTATCTATAGTGTCTTGTACAAGGATTTATTAATAAATTTCTCACTTTTTTCACACCAACCAGAAAGCAAAACAACCATCTATGTTGTTGTAGTTGTAGCTAACAAAATCCAACTTAACGTAATGTGCAGCAAAGTAGCAACTGGAAATGTTCTTCGAGAAAGAAAAAATAAGAAAAAAATATCAATGCTCCACATCAATAAACATCAAACACTAGCCAGCAACAATAGTCAAACACTTCAAAGGCTAGACAATATATTATGCAACCTGCATGTTTGAGAATTAATCAGGTAATTTTGCAGGAATTGCATTAATAAAAAAACTAATAGGAGGAATAAATGACAAGTTACCCCCAAATCGCTGCATTGCTCTTGTCACAAATCAAATGGCTACAAAAAAATGTGAAACTGTGGTGCAGAAAGACACTTGTGTGCATATAATTCCAGGGGGTCGTTGTCCATTTTCCTTCATGTAAAAACAATAATTTATTGAAAAGAATTCACCAGGAGTAATTAAAAATAGCATCAAGAACAAACGTGTATGTCAACTCCAGCTAATTCGTTCTAGAAAGAGAAAAATTCACACAAAACTGAATCAAACAAAAAAAAGAAAAGAAATCGCTGAACTCAGAAACCAACCTTCAATAAACACAACAGCTTCAACATAACGATCTTCATCGTCGTCGCTGTGATCTGAGGAGTGAGGAGTGAAAAAAAGAAGAAAATAACAGAACAAAATTTGCAACAAATCGGTGACGGAATAAAGAAACCAAGATTGGATTTGGAAGATTAGGTTAGACATAGATCGTAACAAAGGGGCGGAGTCGTTAAATTTCAGTGGATGGAGGGATTAATCGTCGATGAACAGAAGACATGTCTATGAGAAGGAGGAATCCAAAAAAAAAGGGCAAAATAGTCCGAAGAAAAATGTTTTGTCCTTAAATCAACAAAAAAATATAAACTGGATTAAAATTTATATACAGGACGGAAATTGGACTAAAACCTAATATTCTCATTTTTATTTTTGTTTTTCGGATCTCAGTGGGAACACTGGCTAGCTCCCATCCATTATCTTATTATTTTCCATCTCAACCATCTAGTTGATAATAAAAATCTAAGAAGGCATTCAACTTATTCGTCATTTCACACTAGAAAGTATAGTTGAAAAACATCTTCAAAAGTTGTAGAAATGGATGCGAGCTTGTTTGAGCTCGGCTCGAGCTCAAGCAATATATTAAGGAACAAAGCTCAAACATAAAATAAAATTAAGTTCGGGCGGCCACTTAACAAACAAAACTAGTTTATTCGCATACTAAACAAATACAAACTCAAAAATCTGATATTTGATTTGGCTCGACTCGTTAATTACCCCTCTAAATTTCTGTAGTAGTGATTAATTGTGATCAATGTATATGCAGCAGCTTCCGTTGTCTTGTGTGAAGGAATAATTCTGTTGTATCATTCAGCCAGCAAAAAAATGTTTTCATAAAGGACTCATCACACTAGAATTAATTAAACAGTAAAAACAAAATATATAAAGGGGAAACTCAAAAAATACCCTGTTTGGGTAAATATAATTTTTGTCTACATCTCTTTTTTTTAAAATTTTATTCCTACCTTCCGTCTTAAGCATCTACGGTATCTCTGTACATTTGACGGTACCGCCTACATCGCCTTCCTTACCGCTTTCTTTGTTGGACGGTACCGCTGAAAAGTTGTACGATACCGCTTTCATCTTAGACGGTACCGCTGAAAAGTTGTACGATACCGCTTTCATCTTAGACGGTACCGCTGAAAAGTTGGACGGTACCGCTTTCATCTGAACCAATAAAATCAATTGTTTGCCATTTTCCGTCCAATTCTTGAGGAAAACAACCCTAAACCCCTTCTTCCTCTTCATCCTCCTTCAACCATTTTCTTTCCAAAACAAAAAACGCAGAACCACTAATATCATGCGCCTGTTCAACCTCCTTCTTCCAATTTATCATCAATCACATATTTCGTTCATCACTAAAATAAAAATAAAAAACGAAAATTCAGAACATAATAAAAAGAAAAAAACTGAAAAATGAAAAATATCACAGGTTTCTTCAATGGATCTTCCATTGATCAGTGGTTCAAACCACCAAGCCGGAATCAATGGTTGGCTTTCGATTGATGAAAAATTCGTTTTCAAATGAATCATGGTAAAAATTCGTTTTTTTTAATGGATACAGCTTTAATGGAGATAGGAGGCAGATGAATGAAGAAGGATGCGTGAGAGAGTGGATGATGGAGGAGGAGGCTGTCGGAAGGGGAGGAGGAAAAACCTGTAAAAAAATTAAGTTTGAACGGAAAACGGTGAAATATGGATGTGAAGGTGAAAATCCTTTTTGGACGGTAATGTCAATTTTGTTTACGGTGCCGGCCAACTTATCTGCGGTACCGTCGAAAATTAGAGCGGTACCGTCAACGATTTCAGTGGTAAGGAAGGCGGATAAAGCGATACCGTCGAATTCTAGGGCGATGGGTATGAAAAAAAGTTTGAAAAACAAGGATGTATAAGAAAAAATGTTTTATGCAAATAAGGTATTTTTTTGCCTAAAAATACAGAAAATACACTATTTGCCTAAAACTTTAGGAAAATAAGTTTTAGGCAAATAGTGTATTTTTTGCCTAAAACTTATTTTACTATACCTCTCTTTTTTTCAAATTTTTTTTCTTGCCCATCGCTCTAAAATTTGAAGGTACCGCCGAAATCGCCTTCCCAACCATTTTCTTTTTTAGAAGGTACCACTGAAAATTTGGACGGTACCGCTGACATTTGGACGGTACCGCTATTAATTTGTTTCGTCCCTTCCCCTTAAAAATCAGATTATCTGCATTATCTTATCTTCATTCCACCATATATTTTCAGCTTATTTCCTCCTCCACCCTTCTTCATCTCCTCTCCACAAAAACGCCATTGATATTGGTATTGGTATTTTGCTTTTGCTTTTGCTTTTTTTTTTTTCCCCTCTAAAGAGCCGTTTAGCTTTAGCATTTTGGTAATTAATAAAGTGAGATCATCGGCTAAGAAGCAAAGCAGAAAGGGGCAAACGGCATCTAATAGTTTAGGTGCAGAGTGAAGACTTTCAACCAAAGAATTTCTTGGCAAACCCTATTCATAATATTGACAATTGCTTGGAGCCTTGGACTATTCATAAATAAACAAAAACCTTTGAAAATACGTATGGTTGAACAATGAGTACTTCAAAAACATCTGTTCTTCGATGGATTCTTGGTAATGATTCGTTCTTTAGTCGTGCGGAGATGATGCAATACACGGTTATTAGGAGACCAATTTTGAGGAGGACGATAAGGGGGCAAAATTAGGATTTTAGTCCTCTAACTTGGCCTATTTTGGATTTTAGTCCTGCTCCGGTGAGGAAAATGGTCCTCTAAGTTGACTTTTTTGATTTTAGTCTATCCGCTGAAATAGCTGATTGGGCACCGGAATCTTTAAAAACGCTTACGTGGCAGCCTAGTTAGAGGACTATTTTTAAAATTCGGTGCCCAATCAGCTATTTCCAGCGGATAGGACTAAAATCCAAAAAAAACAAACTTAGAGGACCATTTTCCTCACCGGAGCAGGAGCAGGACTAAAATCCAAAATAGGCCAAGTTAGAGGACTAAAATCCTAATTTTGCCACGATAAGGGAGATAACGGGTAGAGGAAGAGAGTGGTGGTTTACAGGCGGGTGTGGAGGAGAGAGAGGGCCGGGGTAGTCTGTGTTTTTTGGGTTGGGGTAAAAGGAAAGTAAATGCTACACCGGAAAAATCAGTAATTCAAAATAAACTGGACGGTACCGTCCAAAATGTCCGTGGTACCATCGTAAAACATAGCGGTACCGTCCAAAACAAAAAGAAAAATTTTATGGTGCAACAGTACCATCCAAAACAAAAACGCGATTAGTGAAAGAGAGTTAAAATGAATTTCCAAAAGATGCGGTACCCTTCATACAACTGTTGCACCATAAAATCACTCAAACAAAAACGATTAGAACGCTTCAAATTTTAAAAGTAAAGCGTACCTTAAAATTTTTTTTGGGTAAGAAATTTTTTTTTGAAAAACAGAAGGATATAGGAAAATAAGTTTTAGGCAAATGGTGTATTTTTTGAATTTTCCCTAAAAATAACATAAAGTCCTTGGCAAATTAATCAAAATTCATAGGCATAACTAGGCCTGTAAGTGAGCCTTAAAGTTTGATTCGATTCGATTCGGTGTGTTCGGCTCGAAAAAGTTCGGTTCGGGGCTCGGCTCGTATCATCAAACGTAGAATAGGGCCTTGGAAATTGGTATTCGGACAAACGAGCCGAACATGTTCGGCTCGTCGAGTTGCAGGGCTTCAATAATTCAATTTAGTCGGGCCCAGTTTAAACCCCAACTCCCCAAGCCCAAAACCATGTATAACCCAACCCAATCCCTGGCCTTATTCCCTTACCCGGGACTGTAAATATTTAATATTTTGTTATATTTTGGGACATGTAATGTATTATTTTGGTTTTGAACATGTATTTTTGAACTAGAATTATTTATTGGGTATTTTTGAATTTTCGGACCGAACATGTTCGAACTGTTCGAGCCGAATAATACCGAATTTTTTCCCTTTTTTTAAGTTCGAATACGAACCGAATCCTGATATTTTAAGCTAACGTGGATTCAATTGCTTAAAAGATCTTGTGTCTTTGTAGATGTACATCCATGTGTTGCTACAATGTGTGGTTTTGTTTAAATTGAATGCATACAGCAGCTCCTGAATAACTTATTCATGCCAATAGATGTGAGATCGATCTCATTTCTGGAAGCATCCTACAGCTAGCTCCTTATATTACTGTTGTTGTCGCGCGTTGTTTTAATAAATTACAGATGATCGATCGATCGATGTCCCAAGTTCTTATAATGTTAGTAAGAGGAGGTTTTAATATTGATGGCAATTGTTTCGCATTTACAATTTTGAGACTTGTCGACGCCATCGATCATTTGTCTTGGATGTACGTACTAGTTTTGCTCTTTTTCTTTTCAACTATGCTTTTCTTGCGAGACCATGAATCTGATCTCCTTTCTTTCTACGTTTAGCAGGATCCAAGATAGCATTCTCAAAATCCGCATTTTATATATGTGACTCATTCTGAATAGGACTTCCGGCCATCAAGCGACTTAATCTTATGCTGGATAATATCGTTCTTTGCATTATCAAGATGACGACGACTTGCAATATCAAAAGATATATATATATATATATATATATATATATATATATATATATATATATATATATATATATATATATATATATATATCACACCGGCACCCAAACTCATCACAGCAAATGACTTTCTCATCAAATCATTTGGTCTAAAACTAAGAGGAGATGATAGTGATGGCTCTCTTTGAAGCTTATATTATCATCTACTCGAGCTTAAGACGCATTGATTTCAAAAATTCATTTCGGAAGTTCTTGAAAATGGCACAAGTGTAAACGGATCCAGCATGTTCCAATATTCCAATTCCACCAACAACTAACTTAGGCAATCCTCGTGAAGCATGATCATCACCCGCTTCAATATTACGCACATTTACTTTCGTAATGTCTCACAAATTCAGTAAGAGTCTTTGTTTTACACGTGACATAGTGGTAAAGACGTTGTTAGTGCTTTCACTTCATTGTGTTGATCTTATATCAGCACTAAAAATGTTGCGGTTGAACGCCGGAGACCATTTTTCTTTAATGTTGGACAACCTTTGCAACCAGCTATCTTCGCTAACATTCCAATCCTTCACCATGTCAGTCCAAGTACTTTCAAAACCTATTTCTGATTGACATCGCCATAATAACTTACTAAAATATTTGTCTCTGAACTCCGACTTAATTACTATATAAATAAGGGATTCTTTGAGCTGCATTTTTCTCAATATGCCACTCGCAAAAACGATGATGTGTACTTGGCATAACAGACTATAGCAATAGCCATCGCAGCATCTTGATCAGTGAAAAAAGTAATCGGTGCTTTACCCCCCATTGAATCTAAGAAAGCCTTAAATAACCACTCAAACGATGCAATTGTCTCATCACCCAAAAAAGCACATCCAAAATAAATATTGCGCCAATGATTATTATTAAAACCAATAAATGGAGCACATGCATATCATGTTATATCGATTTGTCCGATAAGTAGTATCAAAAGTAACGACATCACCAAAACACTCGTATTGTAGTCGAGAAATTCCATCCCTCCAGAAAATATTACACATTCGACCTTCATCATCAAGTTGGAATGTGTAAAAAAATTGAGAATCTTCTGCTTGCATATCTTTAAAGTGATTTATGAGTGATTGTGCATCCCCTCCACTAATCAAGCATTTTCTACGTTGTTGTATCCAATTCTTAGCATTTTGTTCTGTGAAACCAAGGTTTTGAACACCCCCAGCTTGGCTCGAAACAAACTTAAATACAACTTTTGTAAGTAAAATTACTTGTCTGAATTCGTTTGTAGTAATATGTTTATTGTTTATAGAAACTTTCCAAAAGAGTAGGCAAAATTGAATAAAAGAAACTAATAAACACTTTGCAGGAAATTTTATTCATATACATATGCATAAAACAAACATATATACACATAGAAACGAACGACTGAAAGCAATAGTAAAAATGCGAAAACTTATTGGTGATTGAGGCGCGTAGAACGCTGTCCTTAAAACTTTATTGCCCCGATTACATGCCCACGGATAATGGCAACAAGTCTCCCAAGATACATCAATCAATACCTTTCCGGATTCTGGCACTTGAATGAGGAAAGTCGGCGAACTGATATGGCCTCGTTATCTCTTAACTTGAATGATGAATGCTGAAAATATTTGTGCAGAGTTTTGGCTTTGAAAAGTGAATTTTTCTGTCTCTATTTTCATTCAGGATGTTGTCAATTTATAGGAGAGTAATTGAGGCAACTGAACAAATTTAATACTTGAGCCGAGCCAAGCCACAAGCCCGAACCGAACCGAGTCGGCCGGACGGCGGCGGTGGCACGCGCGTGAACCAACAAGCATCTAAGTCCTCCCTCCTTCACAAAATTCTCTTGCCTATTGGGGCTTGCCCTTCTATGAAACTCTCCCACTTATATAGTGAGCAACTTTAGTTTCATTACCTATGTGGGACAAATGGAACACACTTCTATTATAACACCCACATAAATTACTCTAGCTTTAGGCATTAATTTCTCATTCACCCGATATCGGAATCGAGTGATTTCAAAAGCCTAACATCAACTACTATCTTAGTAGTTTCCAAAACTGTTTTTAGCTTCCGGAAATTCGTTCCGTAACAATATCAAAATTGAGTCTAAAGTGGACTGTTCGCCACTTGTTCCAAAACTCAATTCTAGCTAAAAACTCCAACAATCCCCCACATGAATGAAAATTAATGCATATGCTATGCAGGCTCTATAGAGATAACAAACGGAGCTCTATTGCATTGGGCGAGGTGGTTTGCTGCCTTGAACCTTCCCTAGTATAATACCATCGGACATACTCGGCTAAGCAGTGAACTAGGTCTTGAACTGCTCAGGCTTTGGTGCATTTCTAGAAATGATATCAACACAATAGACCCCCTGGCCTTCTCGAAGTTCTCATGGTTGTGTCCATTTTGGCCCTGGAACACCTTGGTTTCAGAAAGTGTGTTAGAGAATTCAGCCATCGAATTCTCACATAAGCGGCCCCACTTCCACTTACATAGGTGACCTCCTATAAAGAGTACTCTGCAATACTCCACTTGGATTTACCAAGATATAGGAATCATTAAAAGTGTTATGCTTAACTTGAACCCTTCAGCAGACAGCACTTTTGTTCTAACAGAATGGGTAAGTGCTAACTGTCCCTCGTAACTTAGTTGTCCCTTTTGAACCATGATCTTGGGATCTCCAGTCACTATGGTTGGGTTACCATTATAAGGGAACATGCGTAATAGGCTTAAGTCTCATTCCATTTGTCAAGATTGACATCTGATCTCTAGATAAACTTTTTGTCAGCGGATCCACAAGATTCTCCTTTGATTTTATATAATCAAAGGAAATCACGCCATTAGAGATCAATTGCTTAATGGTATTATGACTACGACGTATATGTCGTGACTTACCATTATACATACAACTTTGTGCACATCCTATAGCAGACATATTATCACAATGTATGCCAATATGAGGAACTGGCTTTGGCCAACAAGGAATATCTTCTAAGAAATTCCTAAGCCACTCTGCCTCTTCTCCAGCTTTATCCAATGCAATAAACTCAGATTCCATAGTGGATCGAGATATACATGTTTTTTTTGTTGATTTCCAAGACACTGCACCACCACCAATAGTGAATACATATCCACTGGTGGATTTTGAATCCTTACAGTCGGATATCCAGTTAGCATCACAGTATCCTTCCAAAACTGTTGGATATCTTGTATACTGTATTCCGAGGTCCATTGTAAATTTCAAATACCTTAACATCCTGTCAAGGGCTACCCAATGATCCTCACTTGGATTACTTGTAAACCTACTTAATTTATTCACTGCACAAGCCAAGTCTGCTCTAGTACAATTTGTAATGTACATCAGACTTCCAATCACTTGTGAGTATTCCAATTACCTCACAGGCTCGCCTCTAATCTTGACTAAGTGTTTACTTATGTCAATTGGAGTTTTCACAGAACTCTTGTCAAAGGTATTAAACATTTTAAGAACAGACTCTACATAAAGAGCCTGTGACAACATCAGTCCATCGGACTTTTTGAGATTTTAATTCCAAGAATAACATTAGCAACTCCCATATCCTTCATCTCGAAGTTTTTAGTCAACATTCTTTTAGTGTTCACAATTATATCATGATCACTACCCATGATTAGCATGTCGTCCACATACAAACATACTGTCACGTAGGCTTTAGGTGTTGTCTTTATGTAGACACACTTATCACATTCATTGATTCTAAAGCCATTTGCCATCATTGTTTGGTCAAATTTCAAGTGCCACTGTTTAGGTGCTTGCTTAAGCCCATACAGTGATTTCACAAGTTTACACACTTTTCTTTCTTGACCTAGAACCACAAACCCTTCAGGTTGTTCCATGTAAATTTCTTCTTCCAACTCACCATTTAAGAAAGCTGTTTTAACATCCATTTGATGGATTTCCAGGTTAAACAGCGCAGCAATGGCAACCAGAATACGTATAGACGCAATTCTCGTGACCGGTGAGTATGTATCAAAATAATCTTGACCTTCTTTTTGTCTGTACCCTTTGGCTACCAACCTGGCCTTGTATTTATCAATAAATCCATCACATTTCATTTTCTTCTTAAAAACCACTTACATCCAAGTGGTTTATCTCCGTGTGGAAGATCAACCAACTCCCAAGTGTGATTTTGTAAGATGGATTCTATTTTACTATTGATAGCCTCTTTCCAGAATGGTGCTTCTGGAGTGGACATAGCCTCAGCAAATGTCCTTGGATCCTCCTCTACAATATAGGTAAGGAAATCGGGACCAAAAGACGTTGAAGTCCTTGTCCTTTTACTTCTACGAAGTTCCTCCGTTTCTTGATGATCATTTGAATCATCATGTGTTATTTCATCAAAAGTTCTCTTAGAACTTGAACCTTCATTTTCCTTGTCTTTGCAAGGGAAGATCTCCTCAATAAATATAGCATTCCTTGACTCAATTATAGTATTTACATGAACGTCAAGAATGTCTGATTTATGAACTAGAAACCGATAGGCACTACTATTATTCGCGTAGCCAATAAAGATGCAATCAATTGTTTTAGGCCCAATTTTTACTTGTTTAGGTTTTGGTATTTCTACCTTTGCTAAACACCCCCACACTTTTAGAATTTTGTAGTTAGGTTTGTGACCCTTCCACAATTCATAAGGTGTTTCATCCCTTTTCTTGGATGGTATACGATCCAAGATGAAGTTCGCCGAGAGGATCGCCTCCCCCCACATGTTCTGGGTTAAACCCGAACTAATCAACATAGCATTCATCATTTCCTTAAGTGTTCTATTTTTACGTTCAGCAACACCATTGGATTGTGGTGAATATGGTGCAGTCGTTTGATGAATAATTCCGAATTCTGAACAAAATTCATCAAAAGGTGCATCATATTCTCCACATATATCACTACGAATCACTTTGATCCGTTTGCTAAGTTGATTCTCAACTTCATTCTTGTAATTCTTAAAAGCATCAAGAGCCTCATCTTTACTACGCAATAAATACACATAACAATATTTTGTGCTATCGTCGATAAAAGTCACAAAGTATTTTTTACCGCATCTGGTTTGCACAAATTTTAAATCACAAATATCCGTGTGAATTAAATCTAAAGGATCGTTAAACGTTCAACACTTGGAAACGGTAATTTTGTCATTTTCGCTTCAATACACGTATGGCATTTTTTATCATCAAATTGTAGTTTAGGCAACAATTCCAAATTCATTAATTTACGAACAGAATTATAATTTGCGTGTCCTAATCTATAATGCCATAAAGATGAAGACTCAACCAAATAAGAAGAAGTAGATGCTTTATCATTACCACTAGAAATAAAGTTTGCAGTTTTTGGCACTGGCCTTAGGTACAACAACCATAATGTTTAATTTAAACATTCCATCAACCATATAGCCCCTTCCCACAAATTGTCCATTTTTACATAAAGAAAATTTGCCAGATTCAAAGGAAAGTTTAAAACCATTACTAACAAGTAATGCACCGGACACCAAATTTTTTCGAATGTCAGTCACGTGCAACACATTATTCAGAGTCAAAAGTTTGCCTGAAGTCATTTTCAAGACAACTTTTCCTTGGCCTTCAACTTTTGAAGTGGTTGAATTTCCCATGAATAATTTTTCCCCTTCAACTACTTGATAGTCGGAAAACATGGCTTTTATAGCACAAACATGGCGCGTAGCCCCTGTGTCTACGAACCATTCTCGGGGATTTCCAACCGTGTTGTATTCTAACACCACCATTGTCAATGGACTGGTTGAATTCAATGCTCCTTCCATTTCTGTTTCACAAACAGAAGATCAACAAATCAAGTTCGTAACACAAACTTTTAATTTTAACAACAGTGTCTTCAAACGGAATTTAAAAAATTCACGAACACTATTAACAAATAATACAAACGGATTTGTAATCTACAACACCTTAGAAACAACTTTTATTCTTTGAGGTTTCAGAAAAAACGTAGTAATTACAAAGTATTTTGGGCGTGAAGACTATGCAATTAGTCGTGCCAATTTTCTGAAAAAGTGTAAAAAGCGTTTCTGTTACTACAAACTTTTCCGATGTCAATTTCTCAGAATTGTAGATGCAATTAAGTGTTCATACGTGTACAGAAGAACATGCAACTTTAATAGATTACACACGAATCAAAGTTTTCACACCGGAAGCAAAATAAAGTTTTAAGATTGTAAGTATACTTGTTTGAATTCGTTTGTAGTAATCTGTTTTTATTGTTTATGGAAACTTTCCAAAAGAGTAGGCAAAATTGAATAAAAGAAACGAATAAACACTTTGTAGGAAATTTTATTCATATACATATGCATAAAACAAACATATATACACATAGAAACGAACGACTGAAAGCAATAGTAAATGCGAAAACTTATTGGTGATTGAGGCGCGTAGAACGTTGTCCTTAAAACTTTATTGCCCCGATTACATGCCACGGATAATGGCAACAAGTCTCCCAAGATACAACAATCAATACCTTTCCGGATTCTAGCACTTGAATGAGGAAAGTCGGCGAACTGATATGGCCTCGTTATCTCTTAACTTGAATGATGAATGCTGAAAATATTTGTGCAGAGTTTTGGCTTTGAAAAGTGAATTTTTCTGTCTCTGTTTTCATTCAGGATGTTGTCAATTTATAGGAGAGTAATGGAGGCAACTGAACAGATTTATCTGTTAAAATTCGCAGCCACAGGAAGGATACAACTGTTGAAAAATGACAGTTGGAAATTCGAAGTGGTACCTATTGAACCTTTCCCATTTCCGAACTGATGCTTGTCTTTCTGAATGCATTTATTCAGAATTTCATGTTGAGCTGGTCCAAAAATTTAATACTTGAGTTGATCCAAACCACAAGCCCGAGCCTGAGCCGGCCGGACGGCGGCGGCGCGCACGTAAACCAACAAGCATCTAAGTCCTCCCTCCTTCACAAATTCTCTTGCCCCTCGGGGCTTGCCCTTCTATGAAACTCTCCCACCTATATAGTGAGCAACTTTAGTTTCATTACCTATGTGGGACAAATGGAACACACTTCCATTATAACACCTACATAAATTACTCTACCTTTAGGCATTAATTTCTCATTCACCCGATATCGGAATCGAGTGATTCAAAAGCCTAACATCAACTACTATCTTAGTAGTTTCCAAAACTGTTTTTAGCTTCCGGAAATTTGTTCCGTAACAATATCAAAATCGAGTCTAAAGTGGACTGTTCGCCACTTGTTTCAAAACTCAATTTTAGCTAAAAACTCGGCTAAATTATAATTTTGGTCCTCTAACTAGCCCGTTTTTCGATTTTGGTCCTTGTCTTTCTCCGGCGACAATTTTAGTCCTGTAAGTGGTTTTTTTTGGCAAAACTAGTCCTAAATGCCGGAAATACCACTTACAGGACTAATATTGTCGACGGAAAGACCACTTACAGGACTAAAATTGTCGCCGGAAAATGCCAATTTTAGTCCTGTAAGTGGTCTTTCCGGCGTTCAGGACTATTTTTGCAAAAAAAGACCACTTACAGGACTAAAATTGTCGCCGGAGAAAAACCAGGACCAAAATCGAAAAACATGTCTAGTTAGAGGACCAAAATTGTAATTTAGCCTTAAAAACTCCAACAAATTTTGGTTTTATTCCATTATCTACCAAGGATCCAAGTAAAGTCTTCATGGAATCATTTAAAAGTCTTCTTCATTTTTATAAGTCATTCCAATAAAAAAAGCCCCAGTGATTCATACTTTTCTCATCAATTGAAGAGGAAACATTATAATCTGTACATCCTAAAAATAAGCTAATAAGTAGGGTAGCTTAGAAAAATAAGTTAATTTAAGCATTCCATGGTAGATACATTTTCATGAATGATAAATTAACAAGACTAGAGTAATATGAAATACCTTCAAACTATGCATTTTTTTTGCCACAGCCAGAATTCTCCACTAGTTCTTTTTGGCAGGTATTTTCCATTTTGCTTCCACGATTGCAAAATAAATTATCACAAAATTAAGCAAACCAGTACTTTTTTTTTCCTAAGAAGAGAGAATCTTACAAGTCATGAAAGGAAGATCAAGCATAAATATCCCACCTCATAAGACTGCAAATGGTCCTATCAATTCAGAGCATGAACCTGTTTAATGAATTTTATTCCCGCTTTCTATTTATTTTCAATTCCCGCATTTTTTTTTCTTGAGGGGAGTTCCCGGCATTTTCTAATTTCCTAGTTTGAGTGCTCTGTAAATCACGGAGTTTGTTTTTGAACGGTGTAAGATAATGGGCAGTTTTTTTTTTTTTTTTTTTTTTTTATTTATTTAGGAAAATGATGAATGTATGGATGATGTGGCATTTTTAATAGGCATAATAAGTGGGTTTTTTTCTTGGTAGAGGTATACCAAATCATCTTTCTAGATGATACATGAGTGATACAATAACTTTTCTGGAGAAGGAGAGAGGAGATGATTTTCGAATTAGAATATATAACTGGCGGTGGTGGGATACTGTGTCAAAACCATGTAACTGAAGACACTCCGAGCAGAAGCTCTATACGGTGCCCTATCCCTAAAATGAAGATAAAAAATAGAGTTTTGCCTCAAATAGCTCATACAGCAGAGACCCTATCCCTATTTATTTTTAGGGATATGAACAGTGCATCCCTACTTGTGGGGATACACTATTTACTGCCCTAAACATATTTAATTGTAAAAAATTATAGGGATAGGGATAGGGTTGCTGTTGGAGTGAAATAATAAATATTTAATACGTATAAATAGGATTGTGAGGTAGAATATATATTATTTAATATTATTTGAAATGTTATAGGGATAAGAATAGGGATGCTGTTGTAGAGGTTTTTGATTTGAGATGTTGTAAAATAGGGATATGTATTATTTTATATTATTTTAGGGATAAAATTTGGGGACTCTGCTGGGAGTGCCCTAACTCCCTCTTCCTCTTTTTTTCCCCTATTAATTACTTCTCATTTTTAGGGGTGGTTCTTGTGTGGTGTCTCCACACGATGTGGAGACACGTGTGAATACACACACCACACATTTTATTATGTCTTTAAACTATGTGATTCTGATCGTTTCACCCGCCACTTCACCTCAAATCCCTCTCCACACATGTATTTCCCCATTTTTAGGGTACTGAAAAAATAAATTAATAAAACCCTGCCGTAGCCCCCTCCCCGCCGATTTCCAACCCCCCCCCCCCCCCCCTATCTCCATTAAGCCATAAAAAAAAACAAATTCCATTCATCATATTATTAAAAAAAAACTCACACATAAACAAATTTAAGAAAATCTTCTCATCCTCGTTGTTGTTGAATTTTTTTTAATATCCTTATATTGTAAAAATATAGTGGTATCGTATAAAAAGTAATAAGTTATTGTCGCAAATAAAAAAAAACTATGAGAGAATAATTTAAAAACAATCATAAACTACAATCGAAAACATTATGGTTCCGTTTGTTTTGGGTTGGAGTTTATTTTGGGTGTTTTATATGCTAGTGGATAATAAAATATAATAAAAATGATTAAAGAAATGATTAGAAAGTTAAAATAATTTTTTGAAATTTGTGTAGATAAAAAAATGATTGGTGAGAAATTGAAATAAAGTTATAATGAATAAAATAATGAGAAAAATGTAAAAAAGTTTTATGTATCATTTGATTTTGCATTTTCAAATTTAAGAAGTAAAAATTTTGACACTAATGAAATTACCGCCCAATTTAATATTTTTGTAAACAAATTAGTAATTTCGTATAAAATTGGCTTAGTTATCATCACCTTAAAATGCGCTTAATTAAGCTGATTAAAATGGGATTCGTGAAATGGTGAAAGATAATTTAATATTTTTTTAGGAAAAATTAGGTATAAACCCACTTTTTCCCCCTTAATTAAGCATTAATCCGCACTTCTTTTTTTAGTTGCAATAAGGATAATTTTTTTGCCATGGATCATTTTACCCTTATTTTCAATTTCAAAGCAGTTGAATCTAGAAACCAAAACTTCAACAAAGGCAAAGAATTCAATCGTAACAGAAAAGCTTAATCCGAGTAGAAGTATGGCGGAGGTGGAGGAGTACATCAGGGCCACAGCAGCACCGCTTGGTGGAAGAAGACACTCCAGCAGATCGGATTTCGTCCAACAGCGAGGAGTCTTTCTTCGGCAAGCCGATTGAGATGGCAGGTGCAATTTTCCTCGGCAATTTCTTCATCTTTTGTTCTGTTTTTTTCAGCAATTTTCGGCAATTTCTTCATCTTTTGTCATGTGTGCGAGCTACTTCAAGCTTATAGACTCCATCAGCTGGTTGGTGATGACGGTCAAATTATACCCGTAAAAGTCATCAACGTTGACCTTAAATCGAGATTAATAATATATATTTCATATTAAATCACATGTTTATATTTATTATTTAATGTTAAGTGATTATTAATATGATAGTTGGTATTTAGCCGTTTTTATTATTTAAAGCCGATTTATTGTGCGATAATTATTGATTTTGTAGATCACGACAAATCGAGAGGATTAATGTCATTCAATCAATTATCTCAAGATAAGGAAGGAAGAAAATCGGAGCATTAAGTGGAAGATTAATCGGATCAACATGCAAGCGTGCAGTGGGGAACAAGGCAAACGAAGAAAACGTGTTAAATATGCCAAGTTTAGTTTCGGTCGACCGAGTTCGAGTGCTTCGTCGACCGAGTGTCGCTCGGTTGACCGAGTGTCAGCTTCGGGTCGGTTTCCGGCTTATATCGTGCTTATCTTCTAGAACCACCCTAAGTCGGCAAAAACCTCTATATAAGCAAGCAGCTACGAGAATTGTAATTCATACCTGAGAATATCATTCAATAAAATCACTCTGTTCATATCTTGATACAATGTAGAATAATTTGAGGGTTTCCAGAGGTTAAGGGCTGCAAATTATGTAAGCCTTTATTTTCTGTTTCTTTTCTTTTAAGTAATTAATCCCTTCCAATTATGTTTTATCGTTTGAGTTAGTTAATTCATAGCTAGATGATGTAGATCTAGGCTATGACGTTAGGGATGTGGCGAAGCCTTGTCTATGATGATCCCATAACCTACGTCATATGTTTAACGTCTATTCATGAATCTGCTTGGTTTAATTAATGTGTATCTAAGTAATTTATATGATTGCTTTACGAATTACTGTTTAATCTGTTCTGTATGATGAAACACTGAGAGATATATTCTAGGATGTAATCTGGGGATGAAATCGTTTGGGTGACCGAATGGAATCATTCGGTCGACCGAGTGTCTATCTTTCGATCGACCGAGCCCCTATTTGTCTCATTAGTTAGTCCGCCACGTCTTTATGGTAGGTTTAGCTTAGTAGGATTTATTATCTCGGTAGGTATGGCCACGCTACGTTTCTCGTCGCTTTTAATTAGCGTCACGATTAGGAAATACCAATATAGGGCTCCCAGGTCGGCTCATTAATGATCTTCCGGGCTTTCAAATGAGATCTAGGTAGGTTTTGTATTAGGAATTGACGTCACCTAGTTATACGTAGTTCGTAAACTAGCATGAGACCTAAAAGGTAATTGTTAGTTGGACGAGGGCTTGAGCGATCGTTTAGGAAGTATAAGTACGCCTAACCATAGGAATGTTGCCTAAACGAGGTGTACGATTAATATCGGCATCCTTAGAGTCATAAGCGTGTGAGTTATATGAGATGGAGGCACCAAAAGGCGAAGTCACGTAACAATATCACAGTGATCTAGCCACCTAACCGGTGCTAAGTCAAGTTAAAGAGGATGACTCCCGTAGCCAATCTAAGATAGATACAAATGGATTGACAGTTAATAAGTTCAGTTTATTATATAAATTATCTAGGTCCAAACGATAAAGACTATAATTGGGGAGGTTAATTACGTTGTGTCGAGTCGTGTCTTTACTTTTCTTGTCTTATGTTGGTCGTAAACCGCCTCTATGTCCTTGACATGTTTAATTAATTGTTTATGTATGGAATGACCCACAATTGGTTCCCTGTGGGATCGACCTTGATTCACTATAGCTATACTACGATGGGCCTAGTCCTCTTGCTAGTATTGATTTATGGTGGTCAAGTATTTTATAACCTGATTGACCACGTCATCAGTTGGGTGGTGGTTACTTTATTCCCCAAAAGCTTCAAATGCTTTTTGTTTCCGTTTTTGGATAATAAAATCACACTGCTTTTTAGCATTTAGAGATGATTGGATGTTGTTTTATTAATAATAAAATAGTGTTCTTACAAATATTGAAGAAAGAGATCACCGTCTTTTTCGGCCTTTGAAACAGCAGTTGGGTTTTTCCCACCCTTTATTTTGTGCTACTACCATCTCATCTCTTTGAAGCAATTGAAGTTTTTTACCATCTTCTTATTGTTCATCACCAACTGCTGATAAATCTTTGTTGAAATATTGTTTATATACTTGGCGTTGATCTGTTGTTTTTTTACACTGTTCCCATTTTTTTTCTACATGCTGATATTGGCCTTGTTTTAACTGCATTCAATTTGAAAGCTAAATCCTGCTTATCATTGTATTCTACATGGTTTGTCTACTATGATTTGAACACTTAATAGATTTTGTTAGCGTTGTTGATTTGGTGTTGGCACATTCTGGATCTGAGTTGAAATTGAAATCTAAATTGAAGCAATTGATACAAGATGTGTGTTTTATGTTATGAACATCATTATGTTGATAACTTGGTAACTCATGTTAATCATATTTTATCAGTCTAAAGGCTTGAATGTATGGTAACAACCATGGAACAATTGTGCTTTTTTTTTTTTTTTTTTTTTTTTTTTTTAGATTGTGTAGTTCACCATAGCAATTCAGCTCATTTTGATGGATAATCTGAATTCATGAATGGTGAAGAACAATGGATGAATTGAAGCTCAATTCATAGGTTTCTTGTTATTTTGTGTTAAATTCATAGTTTGTCTTTTAATTTTGATTTGTAGGCTTCAAGAGGGAAGATTCTTGAAGTAGTCCATTGAATTAAGCCTTAAATTAACCTGATACTGTGTTACTGATACTGTGTTATTGATACTGTGTGCCTTATATGATACTGTTACTGATATTGTGTGCCTTATATAAGCCAGATATGATATTGTGTCCCTTGAATTAAGTCTTAAATGAGTCTTATATGAGCCAGATATGTGTGCCTTGAAGTAGTCACTTGAATTAAGCCTTAAATGAGTCTGATACTGTGTTACTAATACTGTAAATATCACAATGTATTGTTAGTAAAAAGTGTCATTGCAGGTGGTTTTGACCCAGGTGATTGATGGCTGTTGATTCAAAATGGTGAGGCAATGCTGGTGTTTCATATAAGTATACAAGAAAAAATCAAGATCATCACATGCCTAAGAGCCATATGTTGCATTTACATATACTACTAGTTAGTTAGTTCTCGTAAATCTATGCTTTTTTTTTTAAAGAAATGGCATGAGCAATCCTTTCCTTGATGTAACTTAATTATCATATATGTTGATGTTAAAGTTGTCTATCATATATGTTGTAATTTTTTTTCCATTATGATTGAATGTGTTATTTCAAAATACACAATTTTTTGGGTGTTAATGTGATTACATTACTATCCAAATGATTTTTAGTTTATGGTTTGTTTACGTTTTAATCCATAAAGACATATTGAGTGTCGGTGTTGTTGTAAAGCTTGCCGAGTCCATGATTTTTGTCTATTCCCACATTGCTATTGGTAATGGTAATGATGTTACTGATACTGTGTTACTAATTCTGTGTTAGTGTAAACGCTGCGATTAAATTCGGCTTTCAATAACTACGTCGAAAGGGTATCGTATGAGAACTCAAAATGAAGAGAAAAAAAATATGAATTTGGTGAAAGAATTTGAAAATCGGTGTTCTAAATCAAAAGTTATGGTCGTTTATAAAAAAAACGTTCCGATTAATGCAAATGTTTTTTCGGCTTTCAAAATTTACGTCGGAAGTGTATCGTATGAGATCTCAAAATAAAGAGAGGAAAAAACATGAATTTTGGTGAATTTTTTTTGATGATCGGAGTTCTACGTCAAAAATTACTTGTTAAAATTAAAATTAAGAAAAAAAAAAAAAAACCAGCAATCACATCAGTTTGTTGCGCGTGTTCATTAGTATAAGGGTATTTGCGTCCGACGGAAATTATTTGTCCTTATTGCAACTAAAAAAAAGGAGTGTATCATGTTTATTTATTTTGTATTAAAAAATGGACTTTTGGCTCAATCACCTTATTTTTTATTTGTAGTTGAAAAAGTGATTGGTGAGAGAATTGTAAGAAATGATTGATAAAGTAATATAAAAAACTCCAACAAAAACAAACACAAGCTATATTAAACGACATTATCGTATTGTAAATGACATAAGAATACGTATCGAATAAAATTAACAATGCAGAGGGTAGACAATGAAATTCAATTGAGAGTATTTCATAATCAAAACACGATCTTTATTCAAAACACAATTTTAAACTATAATTCAAGGCATCGTCTAAAACTTCCAATGTTATTCTTTAATTATTCTTTACGCCACATCTTTAGATTCCCTTACAAAAAACCACGTTGACTAGTAAAAGGTAATTTATAATTATCACTACTACCAACATCATGGCTAATCATATTATTAACGCCAGCAACACGTACATCAGGAACACCAACATCTCCTTCACTATTCATGTTGGTATGCAACTCTGAGTTGGTCTTCATCAGATTTTGAGAATTATATGGATGTTCTGCCTATCAACAAATCAAGGTGATAATTCACCTAATGAAGGTTAACGTTATAAACAATAATAACAAAACAATTAATGAAAACAACCTTGGGTAAATTAATGTGGCTTCTATTGGCACACAACTTTTTACTATTGACACCCATTTTTTGATTATTTTTTCTGATAAAAAAAAAACGTCAGTGTTACTGACGTTGATATTGAAACACCGACACTAACGTTGCTAGTGAAACACCAACGCCAGTGGAAAGTCAGTGACTGACGTTTCTAAGTTGTGACTAGGGCTGAGCAATGAACTCAATCCTGTTAAAGTATCCCACATTGAGAACTTGTGGTTGTTTCACCCACCATATTAAGAGATGGACTTCCCTCACCTCACAACCTAGGTTTTGGGGATGATGCCCTCTTCTTATATGAGTTTAGGCCTATTTTTCACATGGTATCAGAGCCACCCTTTATTGTGCAATTGTTGGGCATATTTGTTGGCCTTGTGTGCCTGGCCCACACTTGTGGGGGTGTGTTAAAATGTCTCACATTGGGAACTTGTGGTTGTTTCACCTACCATATTAAGATATGGACTTCCCTCACCTCACAACCTAGGTTTTAGGGATGAGACCCTTCATTCTTATATGAGTTTGGGCCTATTTTCCACAAATCCAACCCAAAACCCAAACCGAACCAACCCAAAAACCCAGACCAATTGAAACCCAAATTTTTGGGGTTGGGTTTTGACCCGAACCAAAAACATTTTGGGTTGGTTTGGTTTATTTTATTTTTTTTCCGGGTTGAACCAACCCAACCCGATATATATATATATATATATATATATATATGTGTGTGTGTGTGTGTGTGTGTGTGTGTGTGTGTTTGTATGTATGTAATCCGTCCATAGTAAAATGATGTTATCATATTGCTGCTATCACTTCATTTTTAGTTTCCGTCTACGATTCTTTGACCTTTTCGAAAAAAAGAATCCGTGTATGTTTTTTTATGTATGACTATTTGTCTTTAATTATTATCTCTATATTTTGTTGGTTTGTTATATGTTGTTGAACTCTTAAGTCTTAATTATCAAATTTTAATGTATTCTTTAATGATTATTGATATGAACATATGGTCTGGAACTCGAATTTTGATATATACATATGTGTGGATTTTATAGCATAGAAGTTCTATTATAGATCTATGTTTTATGGATGAAAACCCGAAACCCAACCCAAACCAACCCGAAACCAAACCAACCTTGGGTTACTTTTTTCTTGAACCAACCCGACTTATACTATGTAAAAACCCAACCCAAGTCGACCCAACCCAACCCAAGCACAGCCCTAGTTGTGACAATTTTAAAAAGTAAACGTCGGTGCCACTGACTTTCGTTGTTGAACACCAACATCAGTGTCACTGACGTTGGTTTTCAATAGCAACGTCAGCGGCACTGACGTTCCGTTCATCAAAAATCATGTGGAGCCGGAGTAATTTTTTATAGTGCCGGAAATAATGTGGTGTCAGTAGTAAAAAATGGTGTGCCAATAGAATCCCCATAAATTAATCATGTTGAGATGTTTTGGGTGCAATGCCTATGGGCCATTTCGATATCAGCTGCTTGTGCGAGGATAATCTTTCTATGGCTTCTGCATGTGAGTCTTGTTTGGACTCGAAAGGTAGTGATTATGCTCGCTTACAAACTCAACAATGCGAAATTTTCCAGTTTGACGTACAGCTATCAACTTTTATTCTAGCCAAACAACCAAGCCTTGTTTCTGCACGAGGGGCTTGTACATATGCATACCGTTTGTCCTTTGACCGCTTTCCTTCAACGCTGCAATGATCAAAGTACTACACTATCAAAATTAGTATACAAGTAAATAAAATAAAGAGTAATGATAGAGGCACAATAGTTGTGCCATAACGAGTGACACAACGGTGATCTACACCGTTGATCGTAATGAGTTAAATTAATAATGATGTAAATTTAACTCGTTGTGGCTCAACCGTTGTGTCTCTTGTTAAAGTATCCCACATTGGGAACTTGTGATAGTGTAACCCACCATATTAGAGATGGACTTCCCTCACCTCATAACCTAGGTTTTGGGGATGAGGTCCCTCCTCTTATATGGGTTTGGGTCTTTGTTTTCATCATGGTATCAGAGCCACCCCATTATTGTGCAAGTGTTGGGCTTCTTTGTTGGCCTTGAGAGTGCCCAAACCCACACTTGAGGGGCGTGTCCAAGTATCCCACATTGGAAACTTGTGATAGTGTGACCCACCATATTAAGAGATGAACTTCCCTCACCTCACAATCTTGGAGGACAAATCATTCATTAGGAATTAAAAAGATATACTCCCTCCGGTATTTTTATCTGTCGCATAGAGAAAATTCACACAGATTAAGAAATCGATTATGTCTGAAAAAGATGATAAAATGACTAAGTTGTACACACTCAATAAATATTGATTATCTCCTATTAATTGGAGTAGTATATTGAAAATGTATATATGCATGAGTAATAGTGACATAAAATGACATTTGTAGTTTTTGGAAAATTCTATCACTGGAATTTCCTCTTAAGCGTTTGTCTACGTGGCGATCGTGATCCTGACCACACATTTCCACACACAGTATTTGTGTATTTCACCTCGCTGTGTGTGGCCCAGATCTCGCCACGTAAGCAGCTCCCTCTTAGGAAGTCCTCTGATAGAAAACATTACTTCGTAGTTTTTAACTCATAATTAAGTTTAAGGGTAAAAATGAAAAAACAATAATAATTGCTGGATTTAAAAAGTAAAATGACATATAAATAAATAAAAATACAAATTGTGAAAAATGAGTAGTATATAAACAACCTTGTCCCAACCTGGGATGGATCCACGTGCCCATGAATTGCAAAACAACATTGTTTTGACGACGTTTTGGGAAAAAAATATATTATTTTTTAATTTTATTACCCGCCCAACCTGCCTCCGACTTGGAGACTTTAATAAAACATCCCATTGCTCGCTTCTGAAAACCTAAAAAAAAGAGCGGGATAACTGGGAGCGAACAAGAGCAGCGCAGCAACCTGGCTTGAACCTCCTCCTTCCCTCCCTCCTTCTTCCAGTAACACCGGTGAACGGAAAGGCTGAGGCTCCACCAGGGCACCACCAGGGGGCAGGGGCCTGCTTCTGCACTGCTGCTCTCTCAATTCTCAGGAACAACAGCGTCGTCGGAGGCGCTTCAGAGCACTGTCCGGTCCGGTCACCGGTGTGACGGTGTCTGCTCCTCCTCCTCCTCACTCCATTCCTCATTACACAAGGTAATAATTTCATTTCCAAATTCATTTTCGATTCCAACTTCAAGTTTATTGTGTGCATAAATTATAATTTTAAATTTAATTTAAATTTGAGCAGCCTTGAGGTGAGTTTATTTGTTGTGTTGATACTTGGTAATCGATGTATAATCGAAGTCGAAGAAAATAAATTTGTTACCCCAATTTTTGAAATTGGTATTCAACACTGTCTGTGACTCTGTTTTCCAATTTTTTTAAATTTAACACTCTGTTTTCCAATTTTTTTTTTTGAATTTAACCCTGATAAACTAGTAATAAGTACATACAATAGAAACAAACTAGTTATTTTTTATTTTTATTAGGGTTACTACATTTTTTTTTGACTCCACTGAACTTTTTGTCCGGATCCGCACCTATCCCAACCCTTTCACCCTGCAGATCGATCGCAGCACAACAGTGTAAAACCCATCTCCAAAGATGAATTTTTGCAATAAGGTAGCCGGAACCCTAATCAGAAACGCTATCAAAACCGAGAAAAACACCGATAATGTGGTTGTCTCCCCTTTGGGTTTCAATATTGTACTGAATATGGCTGCTAGAAATTTGACTGGACGTGCATCGGAGCTACTGGGCCATCTTCTTGATTTGATTAATTTTGAGGCCGCCGGTGGGGTTGAATCCGATCCCCTCCCATCCAATAAGAAGAGACGGGCAGGTGGATTTACACTTGGGTATGTGAGTAAGGCATTACATGATAAGGCGTTCCCTTTACAACCTTCCTTTCATCAACTGGTTACACAGGTTTACGAAGCCGAGGTGGAACAAGTTGATTTTCAGTTTGGGGTATAAATCTTCTTACCTTTGATTAACTACGTACTCTTTTTTTCTTTTTCTTTTTTGAACAACCGAAAATAATTATTAATTCTACGCATTGATAAAAGGTTTACAACTGTGTAATTAACACAATACATATCTCCTATGTACTACTGATTGACACAATTTATAATCTAGTTTAATATCGGTTTTTTAATTCCCACATGAAAGGAAAAGTAAATAACTTTATGTTATGTTGTTGATGATGATGATAATTTTGAAGGATCGTCCTGCTATAGTGAACAGCCTCAACTCTTGGGTGAAAAGACA
Organism: Gentiana macrophylla; assembly: GCA_026214975.1. Classification (NCBI taxonomy): domain Eukaryota; kingdom Viridiplantae; phylum Streptophyta; class Magnoliopsida; order Gentianales; family Gentianaceae; genus Gentiana; species Gentiana macrophylla. The sequence goes on from CM047814.1 coordinate 19,049,267, forward strand.
AACAGAAGGTGCTGCAGTGAACAGCGTCACCTCTTGGGTGAAAAGACAAACAGAAGGGCTGGAACCTCCTAAGATAATAGGCAATCATCATGTGAACCCTTCAACGCGGTTGTTGTTGTTGAGTGCTCAATATTTCAATGGGAAATGGGTTGATCCTTTTATGCCCAAACTGACTGAGGACCGTGAGTTTCAGTTATTGGATGGGAAAACTGATGAGAGTCAACTTTGTTATAATTTTGTGTGTATTTTACCCTATATTTGTAGCTTATTCGATGTGATTTTTAGGGTAGTTAAGTGTTTTTATAGCACATTTCACCACTAGTTGAATCACGAGACTATAGGGCGTTTACGTCCGAAATCTCCATATTTTTGGTGAATTCTGTGCGTTGTTTTGGCATTTTTCACGCTTGGGTTTTCCTGTTTTTATTTGTTTTAGGTGCGGCATGATAAAGGGCGTGACGAGGATCGCAACGGTACGAAAATCGTCCAAAACGAAGTTGGTATGAAGAAATAGCGTGAGATTCAAGTTCAGAAGTTCGGGAAAAAAGAAAAGAATAAGAAAAATCAAGAAAAAACCAGCAATTATCACACCTAGGGTGTGATGGAGACTATTTTTTCACTCTTTAAAAACATCAGAAGTTAAAGAGTTGAAGCGGATCAAGCATCGTTGATATTTTCATGCTTACGTCACTTAATCTGCATTTTGAGCTCCCTTATAGGCATTTTCTGGAAACGTTGTCTTCATCAAAGTTGTAGGGGATTGAATAAGCTTTCCAGCGCAACTTGAATCGTGCAAATCGGAGCTCCACACAGAAAGATATCGTCAAATTACTGGAGACATGTTTGGTGGCGGCACCGATGACGTCATCAATACGCTGGATAGCGTCGGCGATCGCGAATTTCCGAGTTTTGCACTATTTTGGGTCGAATTTGGCCTATATAAAAGCCAAATTAGGTCAAATTTTTACCACAACTTCATACAATAATTTTCTTTTCAGTTTTTTAGATGTTCCTTTCCCAAAAACTCTAGATTTAGGTTAAATTTCTTCCATCAATTTGCTACGATTATTAGTTTCTTTTCGCGATTTCTTCACTTTGGATTGACAAACCAATTGGGGGATTGCTTCTACGTTATTGGTAATTTATTTTTCTTATCTTTTATCATGTTTTCTTCCCAATTAATTATGATTTCTTGTTTCGTTCTTGTTATTATGCTTAGCTAGATTTATAATAGCTAAATTATGTGATGGATCGCGAAATTGATGCATAAACGATGATCTAGGGATGAGTAGGGCATAAAAGTTTAATCTTTTGAATGTTTGTGTTCTAAAATTTGATCTTAGTGCTTTTAGTGGAGTCGCGAACCATTAATTGATTTAACACACGAACTTTATAAATGTATTTTGCGAGGGAGTGTGCGAACTAGAATTTTAGGATTGCCATGCACGAACTAGTCGAGTTTTTCGCAGCCTGTTCCTTGATAAGGTTATTCTAGCAAAGCCGTGAACTCGGTGGATGCGGAGCGTCTCATTGTTTTTCATCATATTAGGTCAATTAAATCCCATAGAGGGGACTGTTGAACCGAGTATAGGGTAACTAGGTTGTGGTATTAGCGCTGGGGACCAGGTTTAGAGATTGCACCCACAACACATTCATTAGAAACCATTGGTTGGTTGGTAGGTTAAGGCTCATCCCGAGTGATTCGGTAAGGTGTTAAGAGTAGTGTTCCTGATCATAGTTTAGCTATTCATTCTATCATATATTTTAAAGTTATAATTTTTATTTCTTTTTCTAGTTATAAATATTATTTTCACCCCGATTGTGAGCCTGAACTAGATACGAAATTGGTTGTGATACTTGACCAATTCCTCGTGGGATACGACCTTGCTCGCCGTTGTGGTACAACCGACCCGGTACTCTGCCGGTTAAAGTTGGTTTGCTATAATTTGGCCATCAAGTTTTATGGCGCCGTTGCGGGAGAGTCGGTCAATATCGATGAAGTCATTCAAGTATTTAGGATTAGGTCGTTTTTATTTTATTGTTTTCTTGTTGTTTTGGTGATTGCAGTGTATGACCCGGAGTTCTAAGGAACCTCTACTTTCTTTGATCTCGGAAATTGAAGCATTTGCAAGGCATCAGAACAGCGTGAGGAAGAAGAAGTCTGTTGAGAAAGCATCGACATCATTTATTGATTTAGAATCCGAATCAGAAGAATCAGAAATGACTTCGGGAAGTGGAAATTTAACGAATTTAGCTGCTGGAGATGTGACTCAAGAAGGGTTGCAATTAGTCCCAACGCTTACTCCCGAAGAGCGGGAAATACAAAACTTAAATAGAGAGCCCCTTCAAAATCCGTGGGCACTTAATCTGGGACCAAATGGGGTCCAAAATCAGGGAGGTCGGCAGAATCAAGTCCGACAACAACAACAAGTCCCTCAGAATCAGAACAACAACCAGGGGAATGTATTTGGTCAAATGCCTTTTGACCAGAATCAAATGATGCAAATAATTATGCAAATGATGGTGCAAAATCAACAACAGAATGTGAATCCACCACCAGCCGCCCCTATTCAAGCACAAAACTTTTATGCACAACCACCAGTGCAAAATCAAGGTAATCATGGAAGGATTTTGAGAGACTATCGCGGCACGAATATTGGTGAGGGCATAACCTATCCGTCTACCACCCATTCCGGCTAACAATCTTGAGATTAAACAAAGATGTGTGGTACCTTCGAACGACGATTGCTCAATTTGGGTAAATCAATCAAGACCGAATCAATTTCTAAATCATTTCATGCAAGTGTGCGAGCGGTGAAGATGAATGGAGTATCCGAGGAAAGCGATGCGGATGTTGTTGTTCCCATTTACATTAAAAGAGGCCGCCAGAGCATGGTTCGAGTCACTTCCACATGATTCCCTACACACTTGGGATCAAGTGACTTCGAAATTTTTACTAAAGTATTGTCCCCTCTCCAGAACCCTAGACATGAAGGCCGATATCGCCAATTTCGAGCAGATAGATATGGAGAGTATGCATGAGGCATGGGATAGATTTAAAGCGATGTTGAGGAAGTGTCCACATCATGGGTTAGAGGCATGGAATCAAGTACATCTTTTTTATGGTGGATTGCGAGAAACTGACCAGTCAAACTTGAATGCTGCTTGTGGAGGTGATATGATGAGTGTGGAACCGGATGTGGCATTGGCGGCTATAGAAAGAGTAGCAGAAAGCAACCGACAATGGAAAACTGGGAGAAGAATGTCGAGAAAGCCAATTGGCTCTGTTGACCAAGTCGGCCCGAGCGAGGAAATTATGCGGATGCAAGTCGAGTTAGCGGATCTTAAGAAGCAAGTGAATGAGATGAGAGCTTGGTAGAGGGAGTCCAAAGCATGTGTTACATGTGGTGGTGATCATCTGGCCACAAACTGCCCTCAAACCCGGCATGTGAATCAGTTAACCATGAATCAGATTCTAACGGACCCATCTATTGAGAACCCCAGCAACATGAGCTACCTGGATATGAATCCATTGTGCACGAGACCCATGGTCTATCAAACTGCAGATCCAAGTTTGACTCAAGGTTGGCAGCAAGCAGAAGTGAACTTTTTAGCCAATCAGAATGGGGGGCAGAATTGGCGGGACAATCCCAATCTCACTTGGGGTAGAAATCAAGGGGCCGGGCAAACCACTCAACCGCAATTTGCGCAGCCTCAGCAGAGTCAATATGCACCACAACCGCAGACTACTCTTGTGAATCAGATGCAACCTCTACAAGGGGTTTATACGAAACCTAATCCATATTTACAATATGCCCCACCCCCACAGTCAGCACCACCGCCCCTGGATCCCGTTCAACCTAAAAGTTCCACGGATATATTACTGGAGCAGATTAGCAAAGACATGAAGGACAATAATAGGGATGTGAACAAGGAATTGAAGGAGATGAGAAACGCCCATGTAAACTTGCAAACTGTGGTCAGGAATTTAGAGACGAAAATGGGGCAAGTGAACCACAGGCAAGTGAATGCTATTTTTACAAGAAGTGGGAAAGTTGTGGGTAGTGATATTGAGGCGCCTGAGGAGGTTGAGAAGAAGAAGAAGATAGAAAAGCTGAGAGAGGAAGATGAAGATTGGGTGGTGATCAATGAAGAGCAAGATGCTGAAGAGATAAAGAAAGAGGTGGAGAAGCCGAGAGCAGATCCAGAGAGACGGTCAGACACGACACGGGAAGGTACGAACAACTCAGGTATGAATTCTTTGAATAAGCCTTTTGATTTATCTAAGTTACCTTACCCCCCTCGTGGACCTACTAAGCCTACTATTTCTAAAAAGCAAAACAAGTTTCTTGATATTTTAAGAAAAGTTGAGATAAATATCCCACTTGTCGATGCGCTAGTGAACATGCCATCATACGTTAAATTTTTAAAAGGGATTTTGTCGAATAAAGCTAAAATGGAGAAAGTTGTTTGCTTAAACGAGGAGTGTTCTGCCGTTTTTCAGAATAAGTTGCCCCCTAAGTTGAAAGATCCGGGTAGTTTTTCCATTCCTTGCACTATAGGCCGGATGTTATTTCCTAAGGTGTTGTGTGACTTAGGTGCAAGTGTAAGCTTGATGCCTAGGAGGATTTTTGAGAGTTTGGGGGTAGGTGAGCTAAAACGAACTAATATGACCCTGCAGATGGCAGATAGGTCGATTAGGCGCCCCATGGGAGTTGTGGAAGATGTTTTGGTTCAAGTAGGTAAACTAGTCTTTCCGGTTGATTTCGTAGTGTTGGACATGGAGGAAGATAGTCAGACCCCAATTTTATTAGGAAGACCCTTTTTGGCCACGGGTAGGACTTTACTTGATGTGCAGAAAGGGGAGATTACAATGAGAGCGGGTGATGAGACTGTGACCTTCAATGTCTACAAGAGCATTAAGCACCCGGGAAATGATTGGGGTACCCGTGAGGAAGTCCAAAGGCTTGAAGTTTTTGAGGAAACCCCTTTGAGCTATGAGGCACCCAACGGGGGAGTGAGTAGTGAGAGTGTCCCTATGATGGAGGTAGAACCTAATGTCAAGTTTGGGGGATACGAGTCTTGCCGAAGACTGTAAACTCGGCACCCTATCCAGTTTTTGAAATTCAATAAGTCGAGCTGATGACAATAAACACAAGCGCTTATGGGAGGCAACCCACATTTTTTTTTCTTTCTTTTCTTTAGGTTTCTAGGTTTGTTTTTTCAAAAGTGTGATAAAAATTTGACCGCACATCTTGAATTCCGTTTCATGCTTTGTGATAATCCATATTTTATATGCTTTATACATCTCCATACTTGTGCTTACTTACACCTAAGGTTTTGGCCTTTCGTCGTAGTGGATTCTTGGTTTTTTGTTGTGACTACATAGGTACCCTGGGAGATACATTTGGGGTTTCACTTGGCATGGTTGCGCCCTGTTGCCAGTTCAGCTAAGTCTTTCTTTCTTTACTTTATCACTCACACACCGAGGACGGTGTTCCGTTTTAAGTGGGGGGTGGTAGACTTAGCTTCACTTGGCTACTTATGTTTAAATTTTTATGCATCGAATAAGTCACATGCTTGGTGTTTGGTCTAAATGAGTAAAATTGAGCCATTTTTAAAATTTTTCATGACTTTGATGTTGCGAATTATATGTGAATTCATGGTGCTCTTCGGTTAATTATTAGTCATGAGTTGAATGCATGTTAGTCAAACCTTCATCTTGTTGTGAAAATGGAATTCTTATGCACGTAATAGCTTTGCTTTCATTAATTGTGGTTGATTAGTGAATGCTTGTAGATGCCATAGACATTAATCTGTTACCTAGAACTTATACCATTAACTTCGAGGCGAAATAGAAAGGTCAATCTTGGTAGATTAAGGGATGACGGTCCTGGCATTTCTTTGACCCGACCAGAGCCAGATAGCCAACCTTGTACATAATTTCCACAGAAACCCCTCTAAGCCTTTGTAGGGTGGTTAGACCCCCACCCGAACTTTAGCCATTCGTTGATTAGCCTATAATTACCAACCCTTAGCCTTTATTTGTGGTCTACATTTCTTTGACTCTCTACGAGTGAGTTTTAATCTTATTATATATGGGCACACTTGCTAGCACAATTGTGGGGTGGTGAAGATTTGTATCAAATTATGGTGTTGGTGGATCTTTTGCACTACGAATGAGAAGGGGAAGTGGAATATGTTGGCGTTTGGTTAATTAGTCAAAAAGAAAATGAAAAAAAAGGAGAGGAAAAAAAAAATTTGAATAAAGTTGAGTCAAGAAATGTGAAGGAAAGTTTTCGAGTTAATATTTTCAATGTAATGCATGGCGATGGAAGAAAGTAAATTGGAGTGGATGTTCTTGAATTCTTGGTGAGCTTGTTCGTGATAACAACTATTTCTGCAAGCTATCTTGGATTTTTATCATGGTGGCCACCGTTTTTGCGTCCTACTCCTGTTTATGATACGGTGTTGAAATGATGTGAGCTATGAAGTATATGCAAGATGTTTTGATTAAGCTCACTCGTATTTTCTCTTTTGATATTCCTTTTATCCTTTCGAATAGCCCCCTCCCTAGCCTAACGTTACAACCGTGCAAGTCCTGCCTGACCTTAATTAGCCTTGATTCGACCTCGATTAGTGGAGATGATTATGAAGTATAAGCCTATGGTGTAACAACATTAGTCATGCGTCTCATAATCGAGCGGTTGGTGTAATGAATGATTGAGAAGGTATGCACACACACACACATTCTGTTTCCATGATGAGATTTGTTTTGGCTCGTGTTTATTCTCTTGTTGACTAGTTTTTACTCATTGAATATATTGGTTTCCCGAATGATCGCAACGTTGACCTCATGTTTTATTTTTGAATCGCTTGATTTGCTCGAGGGCGAGCAAGCGCTAAGTGGGGGGTAGTTGATGAGAGTCAACTTTGCTATAATTTTGTGTGTATTTTACCCTATATTTGTAGCTTATTCGATGTGATTTTTGGGGTAGTTAAGTGTTTTTATAGCATAACGATGATCTAGGGATGAGTAGGGCATGAGTAGGGATGAGTAGGGCATAAAAGTTTAATCTTTTGAATGTTTGTGTTCTAAAATTTGATCTTAGTGCTTTTAGTGGAGTCATGAACCATTAATTGATTTAACACACGAACTTTATAAATGTATTTTATGAGGAGTGTGCGAACTAGAATTTTAGGATTGCCATGCACGAACTAGTCGAGTTTTTATGACTGTTCCTTGGTAAGGTTATTCTAGCTAAGCCGTGAACTCGGTGGATGCGGGCGTCTCATTGTTTTTCATCATATTAGGTCAATTAAATCCCATGGGGGACCGTTGAACCGAGTATAGGGTAACTAGGTTGTGGTATTAGCGCCTAGGGACCAGTTTAGGAGATTGCACCCACAACACATTCATTAGAAACCATTGGTTGGTTGGTAGGTTAAGGCTCATCCCTAGTGATTCGGTAAGGTGTTAAGAGTAGTGTTCCTGATCATAGTTTAGCTATTCATTCTATCATATATTTTAAAGTTATAATTTTTATTTCTTTTTCTAGTTATAAATATTATTTTCACCCCGATTGTGAGCCTGAACTAGATACGAAATTGGTTGTGATACTTGACCAATTCCTCGTGGGATACGACCTTGCTCGCCGTTGTGGTACAACCGACCCGGTACTCTGCCGGTTAAAGTTGGTTTGCTATAATTTGGCCATCAAAAACCGTGAAGATTCCGTTTATGAGCGGCTGCAAACACTACTATCATAGTGAAATTGATGACTTTGATTTGATCAGGATTCCATACTACAGGAATGGTGATTTATCCATGTACATCTTCCTTCCTACTGAAACACAAGAGTTTCAACAATTCTTACATAGAATTGGTTCAGAAAACTTGCTTCTTGATCAAGATTTTAGGCTTAAGCGGTCTGTGGGCAGAAAACTTTGGATTCCAAAGTTCAATATACAATACAATACCGACAAATTTCCTAACGTCTTGTCCGACATTCTTAAATCCTCAATTAGTAACACACCTTTATTAGCTGATAATATAGTACATCAACCGTACGACGAGGAGGATCTGTTTGTGGGATACATAGTCCAGAATTCTGTTATTAAAGTTGATGAAGCTGGGACGGTGGCTGGGAGTGCAACGTGCCTGGGGGGAATTACATCACTGCGACCACCACCACCGTTGCCGCCCATTGTAGTGGACAGACCATTCGTATTCATGATACGTGAAGAGAAACATAAATTGACACTTTACCTTGGAGCAGTTACACATCCACATACATAGGTATATATATATATATATATATATATATATATATATATATATATATATGCTCGGATTCATCATCCTATGTTTTAAGGGCAATGCCGGCCCTAGCCTGATTCTAATCAGTTTTTCTCCTCTTTGTTTTCAAGAAACAGAAGCACTGTTAATTGAAGCTGAATGGTGGACGTTTCTATGAATTTTCATGGTAAGATTGGGCGTGCAGAAAGATCGATCATATTTTATCAAATGTTAATGCATCGGATCCCATATGATCAATCATTTGGTTGAATTTGTTTATCCGCATGTGATGGAATTAGTGTACATGATATAAATTGCATTTGCATTTGATCCTAACATGTCACCATATGTTCATTTGCAGGGGATTTGTGTGAGTAGTGTCTGCTGGGAATGACTTGTGTTTGGGGAGGCTATAACGACTACGTTTGATTGAAACGTCGCCCTTTTTGGTTAATTAACTTAGTGGTTTAGATATAACAAGTGTTGTGGGGTTAACTTAGTGGCTTTAATTGGTGTACATGTTTATGGCTTGCAGTTAACAGCTAGACAGGCAACTAGACTAGACTATTTTGAGGTACCTTTTGAATGTTTAGGCTTTTGGCATGCTTCGTATTGATGATGCATGGACCCTGGTAAAATTTAGGTATTATTATAGGGTGGAATTTTGTAATTTGGGAATCCTAGTAACTTGATTTGTTCCATTTGGTAGTGTGCATTTTAATAGTTAACTAATTTTATTACTGCTATGTTGTGATTATCCTTTTTGAGTATATGATGTGATCGATGATTCTGTGTTCTGTTTGGTACTATATTCTTTTTACATAATGTGCATGGTCTTTGTTTTAGGGGTAATGATAGGTCTACAATAAAATAACATGAACACAACAAAAAAAAAAACAACACGTTTTTACACCATTCACTATGAAGTGTAAGACTCGATCATAGATGATGGATTCATCATAATCAATGATGTTTAATGTGTTGTCTTTTTTTTATTGTGGACATAACATCACCTTTTATTTCTCTAGCTAGCCAGGACGATACCACCTTACCTTGTAAGTTACGGATTATATTAGCCCTCGAACCTCAACCTTATTTGTCCTGAAAGCAACATCCACATTAAATTTCTAAATGTCTGATACCCTGCGGCGCGGCTTCCATTACAATATAGGAATGCGGATTGCCATTCAACTGCTGCTTCGAAAATGCATGAAAATATTGTTGAGCTTTAGCATTTGACTGCACTAAAGGATTGTTCACATGTATGCTCTTTTTCAAACAACAAAAAACTTTTAGATTTCCAAATGTCCCAAAGTAAACATACAGTTATCATAACTCTCTGTTCATCTTCTTTGCGCACAAGGACGTCAACAGAATCAATAAATGAATGAACACATAGCGTTTTTCAAAAAAATTTACCGTTATGGAAGTTCTTCTGAATGGCACACCGCGGGATCACATTCAAACAAGAAATGCCAAATTGTAACTATATGTATTTATGTATAATTATAATTGTCCTAACCCTTTAATCCTGATCTTTTGTAACGGCGTAGAATATCTGTTTGGAGCCGGAATGAACTTTTGTGGTAAGGTAGCCGGAACCACACTACAAAAAATAGACCTTTTCGTGACAAAAAAATTCGTCGCGAAAAGTGCTGATTTTCGTCATTAAAAGCTTTCGTGACAAAATTTTTTTGTCGCGGCGTTTGTTGTGTAAACAGTGACGCTAAAGGTGCCTATTGTGACAAACCAGAGTATTAGTCACTAAAGAAATTCAGTCGCGACGAATCTCTTACTTTTGTCACCAAAGCTTTTCATGACAAAACGCTAAATTTCTCACCAGATAGTTTTTCATGCAACAAAATTTTTGTCACAAAATAATGAACATTTTATCACTAATTAAGTGTTGTCACCAAAGGGTACAAACACATTTTACATTAATGGTTAATATTGACAAACGTTTTGTCACTAGAAGTCATATTCTAATAATATTAATTATAATAATATTAATAAAAATAATAATAATTATAAATAATAAATATTCAAATAAAATAATAGAAAAATAGAAAATAATAATAATAATAGTAATAAATAATAAATATTCAAATATATAAATAGAAAATAACAATAATAAATAATAAATATTCAAATATAATAATAGAAAAAAGAAAAAAAAATAAATAATAAAAGAAAATGGGACAAAAGAAATCTAATATATACTGTTTGAGCTTCTATTGGCAGACAGAGCATGATTTCCACTTTCTATTTCAACTTTTTCTGCACCACCCATTGCTTTACATAACCTAGACAAAAAAGTCCACACAATCAAAAATAAACACACATGCCCGAAACATGTTTAGAATATTGCTACTACTGGTTTGAGACATACACCGAAAACGATATGGTTTTGTGGGTTTGAATTGATGACATTCAGTTCTTATGGTTTGAGTAAAAAATATACCGAATTCACAAATGCTCTGAGCATGAGGTTGTGGTTTGCAGCCAAATTGTTCAGGTAGTCATATTAGCAATCAGACTAGTCCATTAAAGCTGAACTGAAGCATATCATAGCTGCACAAAATAAAAAGCTTAGCAGGAAAACTAAAGTAAAATTTTATGCATAAACTTAAGTGTATCAGTGCCCCCTGCCTTAAGTGCTCTTCCCTTAAGATCTGAAAATAAAGCAAATGCGATGAAAAGTGAAAACAACAAACTTCACCCTTGCATTCCAGTGGTCTGAGACAAGCCAGCCACCCTTAATTATCCTGAGGAAGCTCACTTACATATCGGACCGTTTTGATTGAGATACCAATTCAAATGTGCAAGACCAAAACACATCAAGGTTAGCACAATCTGAAAGGGGACATGCACCAGACGGACACTGGCATGTCCTGCGTGCTGGACATGTCTGGGCCGACTGGGCATGTCTGGACACACCTGGACATGTTTGGGACTGAAGCTCCGGATTGTTCACCTGAAAACAGAAAAATGCCTAAAGTATAGGCACAATAAACACATATGTTCTACAACAAAAGGAAAAATGAAGCTAGGCCAAAAAACAATAACAGCCTATTGAAGAGGGTTGGTCAAATAAGCAAACACACATGGGGCCTTTTGTGAAAGAAAGAAAAAACTGAAGAACTAACAAAAGAACAAGAGCTATGTTACGTACCTGGTTCCAATTTTTTTTACCGGAAATAGCCACCGTCAACCTAAGAAGTGTATCTAAACACTCAAACGAACAGAACAGACTTTCTATAAAAATTAGGGAAAAACATGCTAAAGAGAATTTTACGATAGAAAATAAAGGCCAAGAAGACTTACCACAAACTTCGTCATCTTCTCTTATCCTATAATGCCAAAGCAGCAAACCACTACATTTCATTCCCCTGCAACGCGAACATGTCAAAACAGGGACTATTTTAACATTTATACAAAAATGAATATAAGATATGGGCAATGTTTACTTAAATCGAAAGCGATTCGGAAAAACATTCTCGAAAAATATTGTCACCTTATACTTCCTTGATCTTATTGAATTTCAAGCAAGCGGACTTTCCCTTCAGGCGCTTTTCTAGTCCCTGAATTCATACCACAGGAAAGGCCTGGAGGACGACAACAGAATCAAGAGCTTGTCTATGTTATCACAGGATTATTAAGCTAGTAGAAATGAGTTTCAAATAGCTCATTTTAACATGCACAACAATCACTCAATCTTGGTTAAACTAGTAATCACAATTATAAAATCCATTTCTTGAATACAAGATCAATAGCACTGTGTCAAAATTGGAAAACAATCTAGTTACTCCAAAGCGATCCTCGTCAATCTAAGAGGACAATGGATGACCTCAAGAACAAAATGGCCTCAAGACCAGTACGTCTAAGACATCGACACATATATATGCTTCACGAATTAGTAGCAATAGTTTGCACTTTTAGAGAATGTGATGGCAAAATAAACACCATTACAAAACATACACCTTTCAAAGGAGCCTGAGGGGGAGCAATTCTTAAACCTGAAGCTTATTTACAAAATATTTTAGCAAATTGTGATTATGTAGAAAGATCTAACTACGTAGTTTTGATTATTCACCATCATGCATGTTAATAGGGAAGAGGGGATTTATGGAAACGGAAAACCAAATTAGTGAAAAGAAAAGTGTATTACCTCATCATCACCGTCGAAAGCGTAGAGAGCTTCAATGAAAAAATGTGAGGTTTTGTTAAACAAAAGTAGAACATTCAACTCCTTATCAAAGAAATCCAAGTTCTTCACCTCTAATATGTGAATCAAACAAGTGTAATCTAATCTTTACCTTCCGTGAGTCAACCATGGCACGAAATTTGGATAATGTGTTAACTGCTGCTGCTTGAATGGTCACATTCTCCAACATTTCATGGCTATATATGTAATAGATGTATTTATTTACTAGAAAACAGTAATAAAAAAATACATGTAAACATCATATGTAGTAGGCGAAAGTGCAAAAAAAGTAGAAAAGGATAACAAAAAAGGAACAAATCGGTTTTAATAAATAAGCTTACTTCATGGCCAAATGCATTTCAAAACATCGTATTATAACACCAATCTTCAAAAGGTGGCACCTAGAACTCAAAAAGGAAAAGAAACACTTACGCCAGGGATGATCTAGAGTTTTTTCAGCCTTGACGACTTCAATTTTGAGCTTATAATTTTCCTCTTTCCACAGAGATCTCGCCATTTAAAACTCTTACTAAGAGATTTCACCACCAACTCAACCAAATACATTGCCAGGGCGCAAAAATTCGGTCATCTCTGCAATAGGCCCCCATAATCTTCAGTATCACTTACATCATTGCTACCGTCTCATGCGCTCTCTCTCTTTCTCGAGTCAACACAAATTATGGCTCGTGCGCGATGAAAGCTAGGTCATCTCATGACAATTTCACGAAAATCGAAAATAATTGAATGAAATCGAAAAACGAAGTGAATAATACCTACTCGATTTCCGATTTGAAGCATTGCTCATCGCCGGTGATTTCGATATCCGATAATAATTGAATGAAATCGAAAACGAAGTGAATAATACTACTGATTTCCGTTTTGAATCATTGCTCATCGCGGTGATTTCGATATCCGATTTAGGTATTACTCGATTTCCGATTTCACCTCGTCATCGAGGTTCTGGCCGATGGAAGCAGATGGAATGAAGAACAATGACAGAAAGATGATTTTAGGGTTCGAATTCACCAGAAATAGAAAATAATACCTTCAGATTTATTTTGAGGGTACCGGTATTTCCTTGATTTATTTTGAGGGTAGTAGTATTTTAATTGCAAATTGAGGACACAAATTCTAATTCGGATCATTTTACTGGGTTGGACATTGTGAAATAGGTGTAAATGATTCGAGTTGAGTCGATACTTTTTAGGATCCGAGTTTGACTTGAGTTTCACCAAGCTATTAAAATGCAAGATTGAACTCGACTCAATTATGTATCATCCTTCTATACTCGAACATGACTCGACTCGATACTTTTTAGGACCCGAGCTCGACTCGATCATGTATCATCCTTATATACTATTTGAATTATACATACACCTAAAAAATATATGTTGTCACTAAAGTCCTATAACAAAGTTTGTGTGACATCACAAGTGAAACCCTATTTTTGTGACAACCCATCAAGTTTTTTGTAACAACATCTTCTTTTTCTCACTAATTAATACATATTTTGTGACTAAATAAAACATTGTCACTAGAAACATCTTTTTGTGACAAAACTCCTCTTTGTCACCAAATATTTGTCACAAGAAAATCTTTTTTGTAGTGCGATGCATGGACCTAAACTTTTTTTCAATGAGGTCAGTAAATATTTAACACAGTAAATAATTTTTTTCACGGGATTCGAAATATTTTTCTATAGATAAAATGTAGAGTATTTTTAGTTTTAGCGGGGTCCATGGACCACCCTTTGATAAGGGTAGATCCGCCCCTGGCCGGAACCCTAATCAGAAACGCTGTTTTAAAAGAGAAAACAGCCGATAATGTGGTTGTCTCCCCTTTGGGTTTCAATGTTGTACTCAATATGGTTGCTACAAAATTTGCGGGGCGTGCATCGGAGCAACTGTGCCATCTTCTTCAGCTGAATAATAAGGTGGCAGATGGTGGTGCCGAATCCGATCCGCTTCCCTCTAAGATAGAGAATATGTTACAGATGAATAAGGCCAAAGGATTTAGTCTTAGGTGTGTCAATAGGGTTTTGCATGATAAAGAGTTTCCTTTACAACCTTCCTTTCATCAACTAGTTACACAAGAGTACAAAGCAGCTGTGGAACAAGTTGATTTTCAATTTGGGGTAAATATTCTTACTCTTTTTTCATGATATAATACTCGTTGATCTACCCAATTGTAAATGTAATTAACCTTTATATATATATATATATATATATATATATATATATTAATGAAGGATCGCCGTGCTACAGTGGATAGGGTTAACTATTGGGTAAAAATACAAACAGAAGGGCTGGTGCCTAATATCATATCCTCCAAAATGAATGTTGTTTCCCCCTTGAGAGCGTCATGTTATGATAAACTTGACTTTGGCCTCAGGACATAACCGGTTGGTAAGGAACTTGGATGCTTAAGGCAGCCAGGACCTTAAGATGGATCGATGGCGGAGGTTCGAACCCCATAAAAGATGAATTCTTTCAGTTATTTGGTATAAAAGGCAAGCCCATGACTCTATGCCACTGGTAACCTGATTAATATCTCTACTCATCCCGTGAAACGGGAGGAGTGGGGACCCTTAATGTTGGTGTTCAACATTTTTATAATGAACTTGAATTCATAACCTTAGAATGATTAGGAAATGAGTTATCAATAGGGATTCTTCAAAGGCGTTGTCTAAGAGCTTTCCCAATCCCTACTGTACAGTCCAAAGTGTGAGAAATTTCACTTTGTGTTTGACGAGAGAAAAGTGAAGGAGATTATGTGGGGAATGAGTTATATAAGGCTGGTAAAAGCGAGTTCCTAAAATCAAAATCATGGGTATTTTCGTATTCGTATTTTTTCGGATCATGACTCCCTTCAAGTCCTTCCCCACATTTTATGCTCGCATTAAACCATTTTTTAACGATTTATTTTATTTTATATGTTATATGGTTCAGGTTAAAATACGAGTGAACAAGGGAAATTAACTCAGGTTATTACAGTTATAGAATACAATATGTGAAATGTTAAGGTATATAAGGAAATATAGTAGCACCTTAACTAATACCAATTGGTTTTAGTACAACGGTAAGCGCTTAATCCTAATATGTTATCAGAGCAGAAGATCCTGGATTCGAACCCCGCTTCTAGCACAATTATGAAAAAATAAAAATAAAACCAAGTGTTGGGCCCCTCTCTTCTAACAAACCCACAAGTGTTGGGCCTCTCCCCTCTCTTATAGACCCACACTTGAGGGGGCGTATAAGGAAATATAGTAGCACCTTAACTAATACCAATTGGTTTTAGTACAACGGTAAGCGCTTGATCCTAATAAGGTACGACGGTCATACTCAGAGCCGGACCTGCCATGAATCTGGCTGGCTCACCGTTCCGGCAAGCCTCACGGTTACATGTTTTAATCACTCAATCAGCCCAACAGACTCTTAATAGTCCTGAAGGTGACATAACAAAACAATTAAATCTAATATTTTTTTTAGTATCAAATTCTAAATGTAATTTTTTTTTTTTTATCAAAATAGAAACCCTTACACTCACACTCCAAGTATTTTTTTTCTTTTCCACAATTCAATTCTATAAATATCCAAGTGAAATTCTGAGTTGAGAAAGATAACAGTCATCTCACTTTGGCTAAGAACTACAACTCTTTAGTTCTCTTGAGAGCATCACTTTGCATTGAAGAGATGTATTACTTCGTAACTTTTATACGTATGGCAGGTCGAACCCCGTTTTGTGACAACAACATTTATCTGTACGACAACTCAAATGCAAATGTTTTTGAAAAATATATCTAACATTCACCATCTTCCCGTCCAAATTCCAATCTTTAGTAGCAAGAGAGGCTAACTGCATATGTTTTTTTCCTTTCAATTTATTTATATATTATTTGTAGGTATGTTTTGTGGGTACTAAATATGTTAGGAGCGCGCGATATTGCAGTAGACTTTGTAGGTACGTTTTCGGAAGAAAAGAAAACCATCGAACTAAAAGACCCCATCCGACAAAATTGTCTTAGACCCGAAAACTTCAGGGTCAGCCCTGGTTATACTAATAAAAACCATATATCATAGGTGTCCCCTAAAATCCACGTGTAAAAGGGGGGGCATTTTTATATGTTACATGTGTATTTTAGATTATTATTTTAATCAAGTAAAAAAATTTGTAAGATTCAAATCAATACGTATATTCAGTTAAAAAATCTAACCAACGTATATACTCTTTTTTACATCACTTTATCTTGTATACACCATAAAAATAAGGGATACATCATAACCTTTTGTACAATCAATGGTGCTAAAACTAAATTTTGACTTGCGGCCTCCGATTACATAAAGACGTCCCTGATACTTTTAGCTTACATGTACCAATTGAACTAAATTTTTGCTTAAGACTCTCGATTATACATAGCGACGACGATCGCTGATACCCTTTGGTTATACCGATTGAATGCTAATTACATAACCATTTCAATTTTTTATTCGATAATACCAATGGGATATATTAGGCATATCGTTAATTTGGTGGCCAACGCCGGGAACACACAAATTTTATATGGGAAATGATACAACCATAACGAATTAACACAACAATCATCTACATCATTGATTGTATTGAGACCTATATATATTGATCTAGGTCCCACAACAATCAATGGTGTAAATGATTGTTGTGTCAACCCGTTGTGCTGTATCATTACTTATTTTATATTGGTTCAGGAATAAATTTGATTTGGTGATCTCTTGCCAAATTAAAAGGATTTTTTTGAAACCAATAAAAATAAAAATTTGGAATTGAGTAAAAAACTCTCCCTAAAATTTATTAATGGATGAATATGCTGACATGATGGACCTCTTTTATGATCTTGGTGTACCATAAAATTACTACCGGGATCAAAGGAATGTCTCCTAAACTTGGGGGCTAAGTAACTTTGACAGTTATATATATATATAGATACTAGGGTTTATATTATACATATAGTACAGTATATTTTATTTTGTCGCAAACTTTTTCTTCTTTTTTTTCGGAGCTGAGTCCCAAAACTCAAACCCTGATCACATAACCCCATCTCAAAGATGAATTTTTGCAGTAAGGTCGCCGGAACCATCATCAGCAACGCTATTGTAAAAGAGAAAACAGCCAATAATGTGGTTGTCTCCCCTTTGGGGTTCAATATTGTACTGAATATGGTTGCTAAAAATTTGACTGGTCCTGCATCGGAGCATCTTTGCCATCTTCTTCAGCTCAATAATAATAATAAGGCGGCGGCGGCAGAATCCGATCCCCTCCCATCCAAGTTAGAGCAGATGTTAAAGATGAGACGGGGAGATGGATTTACACTTAGGTGTGTGAGTAAGGCATTGCATGACAAGGCCTTCCCTTTACAACCTTCTTTTCATCAACTGGTTACACAATATTACAAAGCAGAGGTGGAACAAGTTGATTTTCGATTCGGGGTATGAATCTTCTTACCTTTTTCTTATTTCTTGTTTATACATATATGTATAAGCTGATAAATTAATTAATTATCCCGATATACCTAGATTCACTATGCAATATATATTTTCCAGTTGTCTTGGGAAAAAAAAATCCCTCTTTATATTGTTAGTAACTCTGTTTTTGTTTTTGTTTTTGTTGATGATTTTGAAGGATCGTCGTGCTATAGTCGCTAGTGTTAACTCTTGGGTGAAAAAACAAACAGAAGGGCTGGTGCCTAAAATCTTAAACGATGATAATGTAGACCCTCTAACGCGGTTGGTTTTGGTGAATGCTCTCTATTTCAATGGGAAATGGTCTGATCCTTTTGATCCCAAATTGACTGAGGACGAAGATTTTCATTTATTGGATGGTAAAACTGTGAAGGTCCCTTTTATGAGTGGTTGTGATCGCTACTATTACAGTAAAATCGATAACTTTGATTTGATCAGGATTCCATACCGGAATAATGATGTGTCTATGTACATCTTCCTTCCAAATGAAACACAAGATTTTCAACAATTCTTACATAAAATTGGTTCAGAAAACTTCCTTCTTGATCAAGATTTTAAACTTAAGCGGCCTTCGGACAGAGATCTTTATATTCCAAAGTTCGATATAAAATACGATACCGCGGATTTGCCAGATGTGTTGTACGATATTGTGAAAACTTCTATTCGTAACACACCCTTAATAGCTGGTAACATAGTACGTCAACCGTATGATGAGGATCTCTTTGTGGGCAAAATAATCCAGAATTCTGTTATTAAAGTTGATGAAGCTGGGACTGAGGCTGCGAGTGCAACGTGCATGTTCATGTGTGGAGCATCTCCATATGCACCGCCACCGCCACCACCAATAGTAGTGGACAGACCATTCATGTTTATGATACGCGAAGAGAAGTCCAAATTGATACTTTTCCTTGGAACGGTGACGAATCCACTTACATAGGTATGCTGCGATATATTCATTCTTATACTGTTAGATGTCTCAATCACTATATATAAGAAGTCATAACATGATATATATATATATATATATATATATATATATATATGTGTGTGTGTGTTATCTATTAAATAATAAAATTCTAATTACCTTTTTTTATATTTCACGGTATCGTTTGCAGGGGGTATTGTGTAAGTAGTGGCTACTGGGAAGGTTTATGCTTGGAGGCTTTAATGACTACAACGTTTGATTGAAACGACGTCACTTCTTCTTCTTTTTTTTCTTCTTCTTCTTTTTTTTTTTGCTTATGAAGGTTGCCCTTCCAAAAGGCTTGGATTTATTCACATTTAGACCTTATCAACTGAATAAGATGTTCCCTCCTTTATTTTTATTTTTATTTTTATTCTCGCATAGAGAAAAATCACACAAATTAAAAAGATAATTAATATATTTAAAATATATTATAAAATTACAAAGTTATAATTTGATTTTTTGAATATATACTCACTCAATAAATGTTGATTATCTATTGTTAATTGGAATAGTTTATCGGGAATGTGTATATACATGGGTAAGGCAAAATGATTTTTAGAGATTTTAGCATTGGGAATGATTTTTTTATTAGAGATGTAAATAATTTATTTATATATTATAAATAATTAAATTGAGGGGTAAATGTGGAAAATATAATAAATGCTGTATTGATAATGTAAAATGATAAATAAATAAAAACAAAGCAAATTTTGAAAAATAACAGTTAAAAAACAGAGGGAGTATCTCTTTTTCCCCTTGTGAAAGTCATTGTTTCATTTTAGAACGGATTTTTTATTTTACAATTTCAAATACTACATTTTCGAGCATACAAAATCAAGTCATTTGATTCTCAATTTTACAGGATATGGATGAATCGGGTAGATCAGATATAAATGAAATTTTATAGAATCTGGTTGAATGCAGTAGATATAAAGAAAATTTTACACAATCCGGATGAAAATTTTACGGAGTTCTTAACCGGAAAATGATGTCCGGCACGTATGTAATTAAAAGTAATCAATTAAGGACGTCCGACACGTATATAATTAAAATTAATCGATTATATACGTAAGTCATGACATCATTATCATCAGGGAACAAAGCGGAAAATAAAAGGATAGACTCGGAAAGCTAAAAGATTCTACGAACGATCGAAAGCAAGACAAATTATTACACTATGATCGAAGATCCATTCGACTATTACAATTCCAAATAATTACACAATGGTCGAAGATCAATTCAACTATTACAATTCTTACTTTACAACAAGATTGGTACAACTATATATCTCAATCGATTACAAAAGAAAATGAAAGATTCCATATCATTAATACAATAGAATAACATATAGATAAACTTCAACAACCGCAGCTTCGGGAATCACTCTTAAACGTTCTAAAATTCAACCTACAACAAAACCACCTTCCCGGAGTAGGGAACCGTAATAACGGGATAAGTACAAAAGTACTTAGTAAATTGTAGAATCACTGAATCTACACATTTTTTTAAATAAAACCTCTATTTTTTTATTAGAGAAACAATCACAAGGTTTTGTCATACATGGCCTAAAACGTCATCAATGTGCAACCTCACCGAATCTACACATATTATAACACAATGCTTAACCATAATAATATCATGCACCGAATCTACACATATTATAACACTGTTTAACAATAATACTGATGATACAAATAATATCGCCACCGTCTAGTCCCGGAAATAGCCTATGGTTCACCACGCCTGAGGCAGGTCCGCGACCACATCAACGGCGACGTCAATGATATCCAGTAAAGGCCGTTGCAATCAACCCCTCCTAGAGCGTCGCCAGAGCTAGGGGGCCGGATCGAGGCATTGGATCAATGGCCCTCAAAGGGCCGCATAAGACTTGAGAAGAAGCAGGGAGCAAAGGCAAGGAACCGTGTTGGCGACCCTTGGGACCCCAAAGGATCGCCGCCCAGATATTACATCCACTTGCTGCTAGATACTTTGCCCACTTGCGGTTAGATATTTAGCATTTGCTTAACTATTAAGTAAGATTTGTGACTAAGTCGCCCATGATAAGCCGTCTTTACTTAGCTCCTAAGTTTTCTCTTCCTATAAAAGGAAGTCTTGTGTAACCTAAATGACACATGACATTCTAATAGAAAAACAGGCCAAAGTTCTGTGAACATAGAACATCTCCTCCTCCTATCGCCGTCACACATCTCCGGCCAAAATACACTTAAATCACCCCTCAAATAAGCCAGATATCCTACATATAAATACCACTAAAACAAACCGTGATGATTTATGCATCATTAGTTGGCTCCGTTACCGGAAACCGCTGAACAGCATGCGCTCGTTCCTAAGCAAAAAGTCATCTAAAGATAGCTAACACGCATCAACTCGAAGGAATCTCTCTTCAGTCGATTTGGAAGCGTCCGTCGTGTCCCCTCGTCTAAGTTTACGCCTAAAAAAGGAGGTAATCTTACAAAGAAAACCCTCAAACTGCCTTTGTTTCCTTCCCTTAGTGAAGAGAACCATCAAAAGGTGACCTTTTATACCTCAAAAGCACATACCCAGAAAAAACCTTCACCAATACAAAACACACTTCTGAAAAATCACACTTTTCCGGGGTTATTACGTACAAATCATCACCACTTTTCCCCAGAAAGCCACCATGTAGTGATGGCGGGAAGTAAAGAGCGGCTGACACCCAAAACCCCTGCAAAGGGGGGCATGCAGCATCAGGCTCGTGGAGAGGGCGTAGGAGAAACACTTGACAACCCCCCGCGGAGGGAGAAGGTTCGCAAAGAGGGGTCCTGGCACCTAGCGATGCCCGGAATGTCATTAACCAAAAAACTAAGTCGAAGGAGGCCATTGCTGCTTTAGATGGGGCGCGGAAAGAGAGAGCAAGGTCACAACAAAGCCAAAGGTCGATCCCCGGGACAAGGCCAGTCTTCCAGGAAGATCCTGAGATCGCAGAAATGAGAGAATATGTGAGGTATGCGGAAACTATGTATCTGACTAACTCCCGTCTGGTGGCAAAGGGCCAGGCCCCAATGTCGATACGACCCCCAAATCCTCCCAGAAATGAAATCGCTCCCGCGGCCATAGATAAGGGTCGCCAGAGCCAGACTCACAGGATCGAGATAGAGGAGAGTGTGCGCTCATCAGGTCGCAAGGGACCCATGAAAGACATTGTGCAGACCTCGGTTCTCCCAGATCGCGATCATCAGAAAGGAAAGACACTCGAAAAAGGTTCAGCCTTCAAAAGGTTGGGTGAGAAGGACAAGGCCTCGGCCCCAAGTCGTCTCAGCCTTCCAGGGGGAGGAATACCCCCCCGACAAGATAGGAACGCACAGGACGCTCGCGTGATCATACGGGAGAAAAGAGCTCGTGAGGAGGGATCGCAAGACTACGGGAATCGTGAGCGCCAGGCGGAACGGGCGATCTGCAGCGCTATCACGACCCAGGTTCGACCCTGTCTTGGCAGAACAGATGGAAATAATGAAAAATGAGCTCGCGGAGTTGAAAAAGTCAAGGCCAGCCGAGAGGGCCGCACCGATCTCAGGAATCGACGTGCTCGCCAAGAGAATCACAGAAACGTTGCCTGCCAGCAATGAAAAGGTTAGCTACCCCAGCTATAATTACTACAATGGGAATTCTTGCCCGAACGACTGGCTCACCGCTTTCCAAGGCCGCATCACCCTAGCAACCCAAAATAAATCCGCCTGGTGCATCGCTTTAGTCGGTAGCATGCAGGATAGGGCTGCGTCCTGGATACGCGGACTTCCCCGCGGCTCAGTTAAAAGCTGGGAGGATCTTTCCGAAAAATTCGTCAGAGAGTTTGAATCGGCAAGCAGACCGAAGAAAACCATAGAGGACCTATACGAAGTTCGCATGGGAGGACATGAGTCCAGAAAAGAATATTACGAGCGGTTCATCAGAATATACGATCAGACAAGAAATATTCCGGATGATGCAGTTGTCACATGCTTTCTCACGGGGATCGCCAAAGGTCCGATGAAGACAGAATTTAACCTACGGCTCCCTAAAGCGGGTCTTAGGGAAATGCTGGAGAAGGCCCGAATGATGGGAGTCAGCGAAGCGCCATCCTCTGGGAGAGCAAAGCCCAAAATAGAGCAACATTCACAGAAAGAGGATCGCACGGAGGATCGCAAGAGGGAAAAGGGGCGAGATGCTAACTACGATCGTGAGGTAAAGAAACCTTACAAATTCAGCGAGGATAATTTTACCCCGCTCAACACTAAAGCATCCCAGATATTGTTTGAAATCTGTGAGCATTTTGACAAACCCAAATCCATGAGGGGCGACCCCTACAGTCGCGATAAATCGAAATACTGTGACTATCACAAGGATCACGGCCACGTCACAGAGGAATGCTTCACATTGAGGCGAGAAATAGAAAGATTAATCCGTGAAGGACCAGCGACTAAGTATAAACGAGATGGGAATACCGGTCCCAATCAGGGTCGCCAACCCCGCGTCTATCAAAGGGAAGTTCAAGTTATCCATGGGAATATTCCCAGCAACAATCAGCTGAAATCCCAGATACACCAAATCAATACGCGCGGCTTTGAAAAGCAGATAGTGTTGGGGGGAAACGAGAAAGGAATCATGTTCACTAAAAGTGAGTTGACTACAGTCGACGGCCCCTGGGAAATACCCCTCATTCTCAAAGTCGGGGTGAACGACAAGCACGGCGTCAACAGAGTAATGGTTGACACCGGGGCTGGCCGCGACGTCATCTATTTCGACTGTTTAAAATAGATCGGATTTGGAGAGGCTAAGTTGAAACCCTACCTCGGGGTGCTCGAGGGCTTTACCAACGACACAGTGCGGGTCAGAGGCACAGTCGACCTCAACATCACTTTGGGTGACTATGAGCCATGTAGAACTGAGATAATCACATTCTTAGTCATCAATCTCCCCCCATACTACAACATGATCTTGGGGATTCCGGCTATGAAAAAATTTCAAATGGTGGCATCTGTTCCCCACCAAAGGGTCAAGTTCCACATAGGGGATGAGATTGGGGTCGCCACTAGCCGACCCGGATTTTTCCTCGATTATTTGACCAAGAACAGGGTCGATTCCAAGCGACCCAGAGTGGAGGGATTTAACATGGCTCCGGATTAGATCGCCGCGGTAAAAGAAGTTCCGGAGTGAGCAGTAGAAGTTGAAACATTGCAAATTCAGGACGATCCTGATTTCACTGCCGAGGACGAGCTGGTCGAGGTCATCATAAACGACAAATATTCCGACCAGAGGATAAAAATAGGGTCGCAGACCACCGAGAAAGAAAGGGAAGGATTGATCGAGCTTCTAAAAGCCAACTTGGACGCCTTCGCCTGGGAAGTGACATATATGAGAGGTGTGGAGTCGGAGGTCGCCTTGCACTATCTAAGTGTCGATCCCAACTTCAGGCCGATTCAACAAAGAGCGCGCCAATTCTCTGCAGAAAAGGAGGTCGCAATAAAAAGTGAGGTCGAAAAACTTCTAGCAGTGGGCATAGTTGACAGGCCTCCTTTCGTAGTGCTAAACCAGTCCTTAACCGACAGTGTATCGGGTCAAACTGTAGTGCTAGTATGGTGAGTCAGAGTGCCGAATCCTCAGGGAACTTGGTAATTCTTCTACGTGTGGTTAAACACCAAAGAAAGTCATTATTAACTCGATCTAAACCGCAATTTTATAACACAGATCACTACTATTCTAGTCAACATAAAATAAATGCGTAATTTAAAAGTTATTCTAATATAATATATATAGATATATAAATATATATAGATGTACATAGATTGCAAAGTATATATATAGATATAAATATATAGATACCAATATATTTTATAGAACTAGCCAAAGTTTATATAATTGAATTATACGATCTTTTCAGTAGACGGAATGTGCTCGATCTTTCCTTTTATTTTAGGTCGAATTGAGTAAATGAAACGGTGCACTCCTGAGGTTAACAATTCCTCCTCACACGAGCGTATGAAATTGTCATATGTCATTGTCATCAGTTCAATCTCCACAATCGCCCCATGCTAATCTCGATTAGTCCGAAGCAGTACAGTACAAATCTACTCCGGATAAAAGAGGTTATTCCGTTTGTCAGACGGCCGATGTTATTCAAAAGGCTTCGGTTGTCAGGCGGATCGAATTAACTTTCCGGTGTTAGTTTTAATTAAACTGTTGATTTTAACATTATTACGATCTCGAGCACAATTTTAATAAGATTAATCTTTCCCAAGACAAATCGCCCCGGGTAGAAATAGGATTCCGTAGTCACGCTTTAGCACGGCCAATTTTACCCTCCGGTTTTTCTATCTTTTATCTCATATCCTAACTTCTCTCGGTCGGTTTCATCGTTAGGTTATATGTTGCGATTCATCTTGGTTAATTACGCCGATCCGAATATTATCAATACGTTATAGAATAGAAAAAGATTCAATTAACTCAATTTTAGTCAATTTTACTTAGACAGCATTCCTTTACCGAAAAGATCGAAATAAAATGATTACATAACTTTGGCTAGTTATTAGAGTTGGCCTAAAAACATTATAACAACGAAAAAGATAAAAACAAACATAAATACTTAAGAAAAGTTACCCGATTACAAATGCTGAATCAGAGTTGTACTCTTCCGGACATTACAACGACTTCAACAACACTGAACTTCTGATAATTTCCCGAGCATTACAACGATACTACGAGATTATTATTTTTGGCGTAAGGCCTATTTACAACTACTACTAAAAATAAAATAAAAAAAAGAAGAAGATATATATAGGAGATTGTATATATATTGGTACATTCGTTTCTGTTTGCAAATGAGCTCCTTTTATAGACAAAGGTTCTTGGGCCGGACCGGTCCGAGATCAAGCCGGATCGGTCCGGACTAATGATTACTTCCACCTCCTGATTGCAATCAGCATGTGCGGTGATATATAATTATAATTATATATAATTATTAAACTTCTAAAATTCATATCTCGAGTTCTGGACCTCCAAAAATCATGATTCAAGCGGCATCGGAAAGCTCTCGGGAAAATCTACAACTTTCGTGAAGAACTCTTCTTCAGATAACGTCTTTTTGATGAGCCATTCGTTTGTCGAAGACATTTCTCGATTACCACTTAACCAAATTGATTGGCCACTTGACCACTTAAGCTATTCAATTGACCATTTAAGCTCGTGGCACTCTCTAAATCATTCCAGAGATATGATTAAACTTCAATATGTCGATTCTCGGGTCTCGGTTTATAAATCCGCAATAAAATACCACAAATACCCACGTAAATCGACATTTATTACACTCGATTTACTAAAATCGGTACAAAATTACTACTTTTACTATTATTAATACTAACTACTCTAAATTATAAAGATTAACATTTCATACTATTTATACCATAATTTCATATATTTTATATAGAATTCGTTGATAAAACATAATAATATAACGTATATTTAATCAAATAAAAGTAGTATATCAACTCATCGCCCACTTAGCTTTTGATCGTCATAAGCAAAAATAAGCGGTAATAAAAGATAATATAATTGATCAATTATAATTTTTAATGTAATTTATATTGTCAATATTATAAATATATTACTTTTTCTAATTTAAAATCGTAAGAAGACAGAAAGAATATATATCTGAAATAACTTAAACATTAAATATTATTTAGATAAAATTGTACATGTAACACTTAATAAGTATAAATAAAATATCAGAATTATTTTTAATCGCAACTATTATGAAATTCTAGAATCGGAAACTCGGTCAGGTAGTTGACAAAAATGGCTTATAGAGTTTAGGTTCAAGATGTTGGTTAATCGGAAAAAAGGAAATCAAAAAGAGAAAGAGGCAAGTCGTACGTACCTACATCTTCATATTCTTGATCAAAAATAATCATTGATTAATAACATTTTCATTTTTTTTTTAAGATTAAGATTAAGATTAAGAACTAAAAGCGTGAGTGTGTGTAGAAAATCAAACTTACAAGCATTGCTTCATCAAGATTGATCGGAGTACTACTCTTTCGATCGAAAATTACAAGTCCGGTTTCCTTAAACTTGTAATCATTCCTGAGATCTTATGATTCAACTTTTTCTGCTTCATTACATCAGTTTTCTTCATTCCCAAAGAATAGGACATTTCTAGATAATACCCTAGCTGGACTACTATCATTAGGCAATCGGGAGCTTTCGACCTCATAGTGATATAGGATATTTCGTGATAATACCCTACTCACTCCAATCATTGGTAGCTACAACCGATATGTTCTTTTTATTTTTAAGTTGTTAATCACAGATAAGGAAGATACCTGATATTTGATTAATTCTGTGTAAATATGGTGCTTCGTTCTTAATATAGAATATTAATATATCCGAGCTTATTACCAAAATCGACTATCTTGCAAGTGTCATGAGGTAAGATCGAATATACTAATACTTATCTAATTTTTCTAATTTCAGCATATACCAAAACTTAGCTTTTATGTCTTCATTTCTTTTTATAAGTACGTACAAACTTGCAGTATTTCAAGGAAATGTAGACCAAAATTAGCTTAAAGCTTGGTTATTTAATCACAATTGACAATTTCGAGTGAGGTCTTGATCACTCTAATCAAGGCTGAGGTAGGCTATTTGGCTATAGTTATATTTTTGTGGTGCCAAAAATCAACATCCCTAGTCCAATTCCAAACTCATAATTCATATTGAAAAAATTATTCAAAAAATTTTACTTATAAATATCAATATACTTATATAATTTCATGAAAATAATATCTAATATTAATTACTCAATTATATAAACTTAAAATCTTATTAAAATCTAAATTAGACATAAAATATGATTATAATATATCTAATATACTTTACTTAATTAAAAACTTATTCTTCCCAATTATATCATTTCTTATTCATATTAACTACTAAAAAAATTGAAAATAAGTAATAAATTTTTTTATAATTTTTATAATTTATAACTATTTTCAAAAATTTTAATGAATTTTCTAACCTAACTCTTACTCCCCACTTACGAAGTGGCATCGTCCCGATGTTCAATGAGTAATAAATAAGTAGGTTGGAAAAATAAAATTAAAATTATCTATTATCGTTATTATTCCGATTTTAATTTTAGCGTATACTAATTATATCATTAAATAACAAACAAACTTAAAAAACTGAGACATATATATATTAAACAAGATAGATTATTACAAACTTAAAAGAACATAAACTTAACTAACTAGAATAAAACTTCAAACTTAACTTAATTTAACTTATTAAAACTTAAACATCCTAAACAAACCACCAACCAACCATCTAGATCGTAGACGAACAACCCGGTGTATCAACCGGTAACAATCCAACTCGACTATCTCTAGACGGAAAAATCTCATCCGTCTCCAGCTCTCCCTCTCCACTCATCTGAGTACACAGGCGCGATATCATCCATGAATTAGGCATAGGTTTGCCCCTACTGCCTCTTGTGATAGCAAACTCCAACACAGTCCTTTGAATCAGAATTCCCCGATCGACAAATACACCAATCACAAAGCATACAAGGAAGCATTTCATTATCACTAAGGCTCCCAAATCCCAAGTAGGATACACCTAGAATTAATGAAATGTTTCCACGCCTTTAGATGTGGAAGTAAAGCTCTTGTTGATATATCGTGATTTGTGTCGAAAAGAGGGAATAGACATTGGAAAGACTCGTGGATTTTGTTCAAATGATTGTGTGGATTTTGTAATCCCCAAGTTATCTCAAAATGCTGCATTGAAACCGGTGGAATTGCAAAAATTTGGTTGATAATTGAAGAAGAGAAGGGAACAACCACTCCTCTTACCGTAACAATTTGAGTGATATCGACCATAGATGTCGCCATAAGTGCGTAATAAAATTCTCACACTATCGAGACATTTATCCTACCTCTCGTATCTTGACAAATTTTTTCCAACCAAAACTTGAATAATAGTTTTTCCCCATTGATCAATCTTATCGACATTTAAACCTTTCTCCAACTGAATTGGAGAATTCGCAAAACGATGGTGTAAAATGATATTCTCATTGGAAGCTTGAGATTCCGGAAGATCCGGGGTGTGAGGCTCGTAAGAATTAACCGACGGTGAGGAGTGGTTCGACATTTAAAATTAGATGAAAATTTTAAAACAGAGTTGAAAGTAAAAGGAAAGACAGTGAATGATAATGTTTACTCATGCCCTTACCTCCTTTAATAGATGGAAAAGTTTACATACGTGGATGCATTAGACGGACTCAAGAATGACTCACCCCTTTTTTCTTCACGGCTCGGTCCGGGAATAGGCCGGACCGGTCCGGCCTCATCCTGCTTTTACTGAGGACAGAGGTAAAAGTCAAGTTGTATTTTGGTTTTTTACTTCACGTGATGAACATTACATACCTTTTTCCTTGAAGATACTTCATAATGGTTAATTAAACTTGATACAAACGGATAAAACGACACATTATATTTTTGTAGAATGACGTAGT
Organism: Gentiana macrophylla; assembly: GCA_026214975.1. Classification (NCBI taxonomy): domain Eukaryota; kingdom Viridiplantae; phylum Streptophyta; class Magnoliopsida; order Gentianales; family Gentianaceae; genus Gentiana; species Gentiana macrophylla. The sequence continues at coordinate 19,078,760 of CM047814.1, forward strand.
AATTATACAAAAATAATTTTTGGGTTTTTTTATAGTTTTTATAAAAACTAAAACGATTTAAAATGCAAACCAAATTTCGATAAGACGACTATAAAATTAAAATAAACGAAAATGAAAACAAACCAATATCTAAATGACAAATGTCGAATAAAATGAAATGTGCAGTAAAAATGTTTAATCAAACATAGTTATTAAATTCAATCTTCTTCGTAGTCTTCCTCTGGATCGACGTGAAAACTTGAACTCGGAAACGACTGAGAAGCTGGTGGCTGAACTGTAGTCGTGGTCCCGATCGAACTATCAAGACCCATCGAACTCATGCCGGTCGTGACATGTGCAAACTCGCGAATCCTCCCCACTAGACATCGGTTGGTCTCTCGAACACTGTTTAAAATACACCTGCTCCACTAGATTGGCTTCCAAAAGGATATGACGATGGATGAAAGCTGGAAGGTGGTGGAATAGGTGTTACCCAATCTGGTAAGGTATAAGGATTTGACTGACAAGGTGGATAGGCAGGATCATCAAAAGTAGGATTACGAAGCAACCGCTCGTTCTTCTTAAACCTCTACGAATATCATCACACCACTTTGCTATTACTCTCGAAGATATAAAGCCATGTTGGCTTGACCACGTGCAACATCTCATCACTAAAGATTGAAACATATCATAGGTGATAGTGTTGGAGAAAGGAGTTTGTTGAGGCCGACTAGAAAAGAGGAAAAGAAGAAGATGTGAAAATCGGGTGGAGCTGGTTGAGTTTGACGCCTTCTAAGCAAAGAGCGTATACTACCATCCGGAAGACTAGTCAAACTTGGTCCAATCGATTTCCATCGACCAGAGATAACTTGTCATTAGGCGGGATCGGTACTCCCACCCTACGACATAAATCGAGATAAAACAAGGGAAGTATAGATGACTCCCTGGTCTGGCGATGACAATACTCTCAAAAATTCTTTTAACCATGACCTTTCCAACATCCACTCTAACATCGTTTACCATCGCCCAAGCGATACAAACATCTTCCTTTCCAAAAGCAGTATGTTTACGAGAAGGATAGAGATTATGACTAATAAATCTTTTAATTGCCCTCAACCCTCTAAAACAATTCCCGTAGTTAAATCGATTTTCAACCCATACAGCGGTCGGGTCAAAAGCATTCTGAGCTCTCAGGGCAGTTTGTTCAAAACTTGCAGGATCATCTAGATTATAAACTACCCTGTAATCCTCCTCATCGGGAAAACCCTCAACTCCTAGGATTGCATTTATGACTTCAGGGCTAAAAGGAATATTTCTGGCTCTTAGGGGCACAGTTGGCGACTGAGTAAGCTGCTCCTGTGAAAGTGTAGATAAAACTGAATAAAACTCAGCTACTAGAGTCGTGTTAATCTCCCCTTCCCTTCTGGCTGCTAAATCTAACCACTGACGTTTTCTAAAGATATCCTTAACTTCATCACCTAAGTCATCCAAGTCTAATCCTTTTTCAACCAACACATCACATTTACAATAAATTTTCTCATACGCTTTCTTAGCCTCAGGTGATGCGGTTTTCTCAAAGCTTACAGATTCTTCTTCAGGTGATAAAATTACTGTGCCTACGACAGGAGTTGATATAGGAATTTTTGATTTTCGCTTTTTAGAGCTTCTAGTACTCGACTCAGCCATTCTACGATATTGGTAAAGCCAATCAACAACAAAAACAACAACAACAACAACAACAACAAAAAAAAATGTCACAACACATTCAAAAATCAAAACAGTTGAAATTAATCTAAAAAATTATGAAAAATACGAAATTGATAACTAAATAAACTAAATTATACCTTAATATGAAGAAAACGTTGAAAAGTCGGCCGGAAAAGTTGAAAAAGTCGCCGGAATGAAATGTAGCTTGTTTTTGCTCCCTTTTGATTTTTTTAATTTTTGTGTAGAAGAGAAGAGATGAAAAGAGGAAGAAATCAAGTAGTGGTAGTGTGAGAGGTGAATTTTTGTGGAAGAATTGATAAAAATTTTAGTGGTGGGGTTTTGGGGGTGGGAAGTGCTTGCTGTTAGAAGAAAATGAGGGAAGAAGAAGAAGAAAAAGAAGGTCCCCGTCTTTTTATGTTTTTTAGACCCCGGACCGGTCCGGGTTAAGGCCGGATCGGTCCGTGCCCAATTTTTTTAGTTTTTCCGATTTTCTTATTATTATGAATTTTTTGATTAAAACTTATAAAATTCTTATAAAACTTGATTAAAACTTGATTAAAAAACTTTTAAAAATAAAATTTGAAGGAAATTTTATAATTTTATAGCAATTTCTAAAAATTTAATAAAATTTTTATAACACTTAATAAAAAGGCTTATAAAAATTTAATAAATTCTTATTAACTCTTATAAAACATCTAAATAAAAAAAAACTTTTATAAAACTTTATAAAACTCCTCAAATTTTATAAAGATCCAATTTTATAAAATTTTTAGAAGTTATGCGAAAATTTTATAAAATAAGATATAAGAAAAGACTCGAAACTTAAGGGGTTCCTGATTCTTCAATTTCTAAATCTTTCAGAGTTCTGATATAACGCTCAATCAACCTAACTCCTAAAAACGAAGCATTTGAATTATCTCTCGGAATTCCGTCGGGATTTTCGGATAACCACCTAATCGTTCCCTTCCTAACAATATTCAAACACTCATCCTGGGATTTGGTTGTGTTTTTCCCACAGCGTCCAACATGTTCACTTTTTCCATGATTCGTGATCTCAACAGTAAACTTTGCCCTTCTTTTTATCGCACTTCTTGATGTTCCATTACATACTTCTCTCAATCTGATCTCTCTCAACAATTTCTTGTTTTGTTCAAAAACTAAAGCTTCTGTTTTAAACGCGACATCTTTATCTAGGCCTAATTTCAAAAGTAAAATAAAAACTCATATTCTATCTAAAAAAGGCATCCAGTTCTTTTACGTCTATCCGGTAAAAGACGAAAAGAGTTTAAACATAATTAAAAACACAGAAAAGTAGAGTAAAGATAGATAGCACCTGGTATTCGGCTGATTCCAGTTTTTCTGCTTTTTGCAGTGGCGGACCCAGGAAATTTTTCCAGTGGGTGCCAAATTAAAAAAAAAGGTGGAAAAATAACTCAAAAGCCAAGATTCGAACATGTGACCTAAGGATAGGTAATAAAACTTCTAACCAATTGAGCTAAATAGATATTTACACTAGATTTTGTCTGAAATAATATACATACACAGCTTTAATATTACTAGAGGGGTATATTAGTAACTTCGTCTGGAAATTGAGGTGGGGTCCATGCACCCCACCCCTATAAGGCTGGGTCCGCCCCTGGCTTTTTGGTTCTTTTGTTTTTCTCTGCTTTTCCAATTTGTCGGGGGATCAATCAGTAACATTACTTCTTCTTTCAGTGTGATTCCTTCTCCCTCCACAAATAACTTTACTCTGTGGCCATTGGCTATAAAAGTTGTATTTCCATCAGTTAGTTCAACAGCTCCAGTTTTGTAAAACCTTGTTACTTTAAATGGACCTGTCCATCTCGACTTAAGCTTACCTGGAAACAACTTTAAACGTGAATTGTACAAAAGCACTCGATCACCTACATGGAACTCACGCTTAAAGATTCTCTTATCATGGAAAGATTTCGTGCGTTCCTTGTAGATTCGAGCGTTTTCATAAGAATCGAGACGAAATTCTTCTAGTTCTGTTAATTGAAGCAATCTATGATCACCGACAGCCTTAGGATCGAAATTCAGAAATCTAATAGCCCAGAAGGCTCGGTGTTCTAACTCAACTGGGAGATGACAAGACTTACCAAAGACTAGCTTATAGGGAGAACAACCAATTGGTGTCTTAAAAGCTGTTCTGTACGCCCATAATGCATCATCTAATTTAACTGCCCAGTTTTTACGATTTGAATCAACTGTTTTTTCCACGATTCTTTTGATTTCTCTATTCGACACCTCTACCTGTCCACTAGTTTGCGGGTGATAGGGCGCTTCTAACTTATGCGTTACACCATATTTTTCAACTATCTTAGTAAATGGTCTATTACAAAAGTGTGACCCTCTATCACTAATGATTGCCCTCGGAATGCCATATCTGGTAAATATATTCTTTTTAAGGAATCGTATGACAACCTTCGTATCATTAGTGGGAAGAGCTTCAGCTTCTACCCATTTCGAGACATAATCTACCATTACAAGAATAAATCTTTTTCCAAAAGATATAGGGAAAGGTCCCATGAAATCTATACCCCAAACATCAAATAACTCACATTCTAAAATAGGTTGCATAGGCATTTCATGTTTTTTAGATACATTTCCCCATTTTGACAAGACTCACAAGATTTAACATACTTATAAGCATCTCATATAGTGTAGGCCAATAAAAACCACATTGTAAAACTTTAAAAGCGGCTTTTCCAACCTCCATGATGACCTCCTCGCCTCACGATCATGACAAAATGATAAAACACTTAAAATTTCATTATCAGGCACACATTTTACGATTATCCCATCCGAACATTTACGGAAAAGGTCCGGTTCCTCCCAAGAATAAAATTTTAAGTCATAAAAGAACTTTTTTACTCTCACGCCAAGTCCAATGAGACGAAATATAATCACAGTTAAGTAATTAATGATATCTCCAAACCAAGGTGACATTTCCTTAGAAGGAATTCTATTTTTAATAACTCGTGCATGGTTGAAGGAGTATCTATTCTAAATAGTTGTTCATCGTGAAATGAATCTTTAATTTCAATTCCTATTTCTTCATCATTTTCCATTCTACTTAGATGATGCCGCTACTACATTCTCACTTCCTTTTTTATCTTTAATTTCAATATCGAATTCTTGAAGTAAGAGAATCCATCTAAGAAGACGTGGTTTAGCATCTTTCTTACTCATTAAATACTTGTATTGAATGGTCTCAGATAAATTATGACCTTAGAACCAACAATATACGATCGAAACTTATCTAAGGCAAAAATTACAGCCAACAGTTCTTTTTCTGTAGTTGCATAATTAAGTTGAGCTGCGTTTAGTGTGTGGGATGCATAGTAAATAGCTTTGAGAATTTTGTTATATCTTTGACTGGAAACACTCCTACAATTAAATCACTCATCACACATAATCTCAAACGGCAAACTCAATCTGGTGCTACTAACACTGTGCATGAGTCAACCTCGCTTTTAAGGTCTGAAAAGCTTCCATACATTTACTATCAAAGTTAAAAGGCACTTCCTTTTCAAGTAAATGACTTAGAGGCTTTGCTATTTTTGAAAAATCGGCAATGAATCTTCTATAAAAACCTGCATGTCCGAGAAATCCTCTTAGAGTTCTTAAATTAACGGGTGGAGGTAATTTTTCAATTACTTCGACTTTAGCTTTATCAACTTCAATACCTTCTTCAGAGATTCTGTGACCTAAAACAATCCCTTCTGATACCATTAAGTGACATTTTCCCAGTTTAGTACTAAATTGGTATCTTCACAGCGTTGTAACACTCGTTCTAAGTGTAACACACAAATATCAAATGAATCTCCGTAAACACTAAAGTCATCCATAAAAATTTCTAAGAATTTCTCAACCATATCAGCAAATATAACTATCATACATCTTTGAAACGTAGCTGGTGCATTACATAAACCAAACGGCATTCTCTTATAAGCAAAAGTTCCATAAGGACAAGTGAAAGTAGTTTTTTCTCTATCTCCTGCTGCAATGAATATCTCAGAATATCTGAATAACCATCTAAGAAACAGTAATACTTATGTCCACTTAAACGTTCCAACATCTGAACTATGAATGGAAGTGGATGATGATCTTTCTTAGTATGATCATTTAGTTTTCTAAAATCAATGCACATTCGATAACCTGTAATCTCTCTTGTTGGAATCCATTCATTCCTTTCATTCTCTTTCACTGTGAAACCTCCTTTCTTTGGTACAACTTGAGTTGGACTAACCCATTCACTATCTGATATGGGAAAGATTATCCTCATTTCTAATAGCTTAATGACTTCTTTCTTAACAATTAACTGCAAATTTGGGTTGAGGCGGCGTTGCGGTTGAATACAAGGTTTAGCATCTTCCTTCAGAATTATCTTATGAACGCAAATCTCAGGGCTAATACCTCGAATATTGGCAACTGTCCATCCAAAAGCTTTCTTATGCTTTTTCAACATTCTAAGTAATTGATCTTCTTGTTGCTCAGTTAAAGATGATGAAATAATAACCGGTAATAGATTATTAGTTTCAAGAAAAGCATACTTCAGATTTAAAGGTAACGGATTCAATTCCAGATTCTTAGGTGGATCTTCCAGTGATGGTGTAAGAATTGGTCCTTCTAGTTCTAATTCCAAATACTTATGTCATGATGGTTTAAAAGTAAAACTTCCTTTATCTAGAGAAAGAACTATCTCTTTCATTTCGGTGTCTTTCTCATCTTCCTTATAGATAGACAAAGTTAAGCATTCTTCTAATCTGTCTTCAAAAGTTGTTAACTGATTATCATAGACAAAATGAATATCTTCTATAAAAGAACATGATTCTGGTGATTTGTATGGATGATTCATAGCTTTGAAAATATTGAAAGAAACTTCCTCTTCATTGACTCTCAGAATTAATTCTCCTTTCTGGACATCTATTAAAGTTCTTCCTGTAGCTAGAAATGGTCGACCTAAGATAAGTGGCGCTGAATATCCTTCTTCCATTTCCATAACTACAAAATCTACTGGAAAATAGAACTTGTCTACTTTAACCAATACGTCTTCAATAATTCCTTTAGGGTATTTAATCGATCTATCTGCCATTTGCAGAGTCATTTCAGTTTTTGAAAGATTTCCTATGCCTAGCTTCTTATAATCCTCATAAGACATGAGATTTATACTAGCTCCAAGATCACATAAGACCTTCTTAAACAGAAATCCTCCAATTTCACATGGAATGGTAAAACTTCCGGGATCTTTCAGTTTAGATGGTAACTTATGCTGCAAGACTGCAGAACATTCTTCATTTAGGCATATATTCTCATATTCCTCTAATTTTTTCTTGTTTGACAGAATATCTTTCAGAAACTTTCCATAAGCAGGCATACTAATCAGAGCTTCGATAACAGGGTGAAGAGAGTTTGAGAATGTGATAAACACAAGAGTAAACTTCAACTTAGTTTATTCATTGATATGAGAGGTGTATAAATAGATACAATTGAGAGAGAGACTAGCTAGCTAGCTTGGGCGGCCACTTGAGTATGTAGATGTGGGCGGCAAGCATGCAAAAAGTAAAAGTAAAAGCTATGTCTATGACATAAAGTAAACTAGAGTTTGACATATTAATTGTTTATATGTATCACAATTAATATGTCTTTTACAAATACATAAAGTGTACAAATAATATAATACACGAAATAGAGATCATTGAACATGTTACTCAAATAGAGGCATAAAGAGCACCTATTTGAGGCCGCACCTCTTTGAGGTAATATTTCCACACCCCTCAAATCTGGTTTGTATATGTTAATGCAATGCAGTTTGCTACTTAGTCTCATTTGAACATAAGAGGTGGAATAGCCTTGGTAAGGATATCGGCATTCGATCTGCTTTGAGGAACATACTGGAGTTGAATAATCTTGGCATCAATCTTCTCCTTCGAGAAAATGTCCATCAATGTCCACATGTTTTGTTTTGTCATGATGGATGGATCCTCTGCCATGCATAGTCTTTGAGTTATTATCACAAGAGTGTGATAGGTTCTTTGAAGAGGCTCTGAAGTTCGATAAAGTACTCTTTTGAGCCAAAGAGCTTCACAAATGCCTAAGACAAGTGCCACGAGTTCGGCCAAGATCGCTTCTAGACACGATGGGTTGTTTCTTGCTCCTCCAAGTAACAAGATTGCCCCATACATAGGAACAATGAGTTTGTGGTCGACCTTCTATCTATGTGGCATCCAAATTTCAATCGACATCGGTGTAGACCTTGATGGATCTATCGGCAGACTTGGTGAAGTGTAACCTTGGCCGAGTGGACTTTAAATACCTCGATATCCTATTCACAAAGATCCCAATGTTGCTCGGTAGGGCGATGCATGAATCAAGCTAACGGTGACACCATATGCAATATCCGGTCTTGTATGGGATAGGTAGATGAGTTTCCTACAAGTTTTTGATATTGTTCCTTTCTTACAAAGAATGTCACCATGTAGCGAGGTATGACCTGGGTCTACTTGGGATCTGAAGAGTTTGCACCCCAAAGATGCCGATTTCTTCAAAGAGAGTCCAGTACATATTTCCTTTGGGAGACCGAGATTCCTTTGATGTTTCTAGCTACTTCCATGCCAAGAAAATACTTAAGTAAACCCAAGTCTTTCACCCGAAATACCTTTGCCGGCCAGCTTCTTTCAAATGTTGGATCTCGGCGAGGTCATCTCCAAGTAAGGATGATATCATCCACATAGACAATAAGAATAGACCTCTTACGGTTGGTTGTCTTGATGAACATAGTGTGATCGAGAATTGCATTGGTGATATCCAGCACTTTGACCACGCTTGTTAATTTTCCAAACCATGCCCTTGGTGATTGCTTGAGGCCATATAGAGATTTCCTCGGTTTGCACACCTTGCCTTGAGTATGAGGATTGATAAAACCAGGAGGTATAGTCATATAAACCTCCTCATGAAGGTCCCCATTTAGAAAAGCATTTTTGATGTCCAATTGATGAAGAGGCCACCAAGTTGGACAAACTAGAGAAATTAGTACCACGACGGTGTTGAGCTTTGCCACTTTGGTGCAAAGGTTTCTTTATAGTCAATGCCATAAGTTTGAGTGAATCCCACGGCTACCAATCGGCTTTGTACTTGTCAATAGTGCCATCGTGGTGTACTTGATAGTGAATAACCATTTGCAAATGATGTGTTTCTTCTTGCTTTTTGGAAGAGTTGTGAGATCCCAAGTATGGTTATCCGGGAGGCGATCATCTCTGTTTTAACAAAGACCTTCCCACTTATCATTTTGAAGGGCCTCCCGAATATTTCTAGGGATAGAGTGAGAGTCCAGTCCCGTGTAAACATGGCAAAGACAGAGACAAGCGATCATAAGATAAATAAGTATGAATAGAATGATCGGTGCATGATCTTTCCCTTTCCTTAGAGCAATAGTCCATCTATCCACTTGAGGACTGCTGAGAGTCGATGGTTTGGGGTCCGAGTGAGCTACGGTTCGATGGAGTTGCTTGAGGTTACGATTCAAGCAGGCCTGCTCAGAAAGAGTTCTTTGAGGCTCGGTGGGGTGATGAGTATCGATGAACTCGGGTCGACAAACTGGCGATTGTCGATAATGTGAGTATCTGGATCTTTGAAGGTTATGAGTCCGCTGAGGAGGTAGGCTGGCGATGGTTCTCGTGGATTCTCGCGAGAGGAAGAGTTGGATCAAGAGAAGAAGGAAAAGCTTCTATTTCAATGAGGTTTCCATCTGTGGATTTGCTTTGAAGAGGCTTGTCAGAGTAGTAGAGTCCTTTCAAAGAATTTTACATCCATAGAATTGTAAAATTTCTTTTCGATGGAGTGAATAACACTTGTACCTTTTTCTCGCTTTGGCATACCCTAGAAAATGCACTTGTGAGCTTTGGGATCAAGTTTGCTTCATGTTGGGCATGGATATAAACAAACACAGTGCACCCAAAGATTTTGGAGGCGGTTGGGCAATAAGATGAGGCGGGGAGTGTGTGGTCACAGGTTTGGATAGGAGTTTTGAAACCTAACACTCTCTTTGGGAAGTCTGTTGATTAAGTATGTGGCGATCGAGAATAGCTTCACCCCACATATATTTGGGAACATTTGAGGTAAACATGATAGACTAGCCATTTCTAGTAGATGCACTGTTCTTTCTCTCAAGAACCCCATTTTGCTTTGAGGTGTCTCAACACAACTACTTGATATGAACAATTCCCTTATTCACCAAGAAATTAATGAGATTGGACTCATAATATTCAAGAGCATTGTCGGTCTTCAAAATTTTAATCTTAGTGTCAAATTGAGTAGAAACCATGTTGTAAAACTCTTGAAAGATGGATCCAACTTGGTTTATCCTTCATTAAAAATAACCAAGTGGTTCTGGTGGTCATCTATGAAGGTAACAAACCACCTTTTTCTGTTATACTTTTCACTCTTGAGGGTCCCCATACATCACTTTGTGAATTAAGGTGAAAGGTGAGGAGGGCAAGTGAGGTAATTTAGCATACACAGATTTGGTGAGTTTGGCAAATTGACAAATATCACATTGAAGGTCATTAAGATTGCATCCTTTAAATAATTCAGAGTTAAAGTCTTTAAATAACTAAAACTTGGATGTCCTAATCTATAATGCCATAACATGATGTTGTCTAAAAGTTTGGGAAGCAGATCATTGCGAGGCGATCGATCTTGATCTTACTGTCTTGGCGAGGTGGACAATAAATGATCTGAAAGCGAGGCATTGGCTCTCTCCATTACTTCTTGTGAATAAGTATCTTGGAAAATACACCGATTGTCTTTAAAAGTGACTATCCAATTTAGGTCCTTAGTGAGTTTAATTGACCGATATAAGATTACAATCTAGCTTTGGAACAAACAGACATCATTCAGATAGATTTTATCAAGAAAGTTTAACAATTCCAAAACCTTGAGCACATGAAAGAGATCCATCAGCCAGCTTTTAATTTTATGAGTCTCATGATTGACAGGTTTGAGGTTATATAACAGTCTTTATTTCTGTCATATGAGATGAGGCCCCGAATCAACTATCCAGTGCCATTATTGAGTTGGGAATAAGATATACCTGCTTGGTATGAGTGGCAATGCACAGTGAGAGAGTTATCGCCTTCCGCCATTTGAGAAACTCTTTGAAGAGAGCTAATCGAGAATCCACACTATCACCAAGTGATTCCGGTCTGGCGAGAGAGTGTTTGGACTCAGACAAGTCTTCCATCTTGCTTTGTCCTGAGTTATACTTTTTCATAGATCTTGACGACCCAATGTTATTGTTGTAATCAAGTCTGTGATTTGTATATGGAGTGGAGTCAGTAACCTCAGTCTGTTGAGATTTACTTAATGAGTAGGATGCTTCAGATGAAGACATTCTTGATAAAAACGATACTGAGTTTTGCAGCGGAAAATTAGAACTCAGTAGGCTCCGATACCATGAAGAGAGTTTGAGAATGTGATAAACACAAGAGTAAACTTCAACTTAGTTTATTCATTGATATGAGAGGTGTATAAATAGATACAATTGAGAGAGAGACTAGCTAGCTAGCTTGGGCGGCCACTTGAGTATGTAGATGTGGGCGGCAAGCATGCAAAAAGTAAAAGTAAAAGCTATGTCTATGACATAAAGTAAACTAGAGTTTGACATATTAATTGTTTATATGTATCACAATTAATATGTCTTTTACAAATACATAAAGTGTACAAATAATATAATACACTTAAATAGAGATCATTGAACATGTTACTCAAATAGAGGCATAAGAGCACCTCACTGAGGTTTGCACCTCTTTGAGTAATATTTCCACACAGGGATATTAACATGAATATGACGAAAAGTATCAAGAAAACGAGCATACTTACGATCGCTTTAATCTTTTAATTTGATCTTTAGGTGGGTAAGGTAAAGATTCCAAATCTACAACCTTTGATCCCAAAGTCATTTTCTCTTTTCCTTTTTCCTTAAACTTTTGAGTATTACTTGATCGCCAAGTATCAGGTTCTTGAATTTTTTCTTTTAAAACATTCCCCGAATCAATCTCTACTCCAGATTACTTCAGTGCTTCTTGTTTTTCATCCTTGTTTTCATTATCCTCTACTCTAACATGTTCCTTGAATAAATTCCTTAAATCTTTATCCATGGGATCCTTCAAAATCCTAGGGATTTTTACCCATTTTTCACCTTCATTCTCAGGTTCCAAACTTCTATTCCTTTTCAAGAAATTCTCTATAATTTCTTCTTCCTCATCAGTGAATTCAATTTCATCTTTAGTTTCATCATTTTTTTCATCTAAATCATTTTCTACTTCATTATTCCCGAAGTTTTCTACTCCATTACTACCACAGAGTTTTCTACTTCTCGTAACTACAACATTTACCTCTCTTGGGTTTCTTTCAGTATTGCTTGGTAATCCTCCAGGTGGTCTACTGTTGTTACGTTCACCTTCCCTACTCAAATGATCTTCCATATTCCTCAATGAAGCTTCTATAGTTCTCATTCTGGTATCATGTCCACTCATAGATGTTTTCATCGTACTCATATCTTTAGTGACTGTACCAATAGAAGTCATCATTGTTTCCATATTCTTAGCTTGAGTAGATACTACACCCATCATATTTTCCATTAGTTTTCCCCATTTTTCAACCCCTTCTGCAGGTTGAGTTGAACTTTGAGTTACTGGTATACTTTGAGTGGTATGTTGAGGATAGGATCTAGGTAATGACTGTAAATTCTGATTAGATGTGTTTTCTTGATAGACTTGATTATTATTCATATTCCTATATGGGACTAGATATGGCGGTTGTCCTTGCTTACTAGGGTTTTCAGACCATCGATAAGTAGGATGATCTCTTCTAATAGCATTAAACGAGTTTGAATATGCATTGTTCAAATTCCTATGCTGCTGAAGAAAACTCACCTCCTCTTTTGAATATCCTGTTGGTTCTTCAATCCTTAATGGCATATTTTCCTGATTTGAGTATTCAGTTGGTGTACTATTTTCTGAACTTTGGTTTTTTTTCGATTGTAGGCCATCAAATTTCCTACTCAAATTTTCTAAATGTGCTAGAACTTCCGTGTTAGATGTACATTCTCCTGCAAAAGCTACTTTTCTGGTGCTAGAACCGGTTTCCCATATTCTGTTATTTTTGGAAATCTTTTCTATAGCATCGTAAACTATTTGAGCTTCACTTATCATTAAAGAACCACCACATGCATGATCTACATCCGCACGTGAATCTTTTCTTAATTTACGACAGAAAAGTTGAATTTGCATATCTAAGGAATAACCATGATCGGGACAAGCTCTTAACAATTTTTTAAATCTTTCCCAGGCATTCCCGAGTGTTTCTTCAGATCCTTGTCTAAAGTTAGCAACCTCGACTTTTAATTCCAAATTTCGTCCAGGAGTGAAATATTGTTTCAGAAATTCAGTTTGAATCTCCTCCCAACTTGTAAGTGAATGATGTGGAAGAGACATAAACCAATCTCGGCTCAAATCCTTTTTAGAAAAAAGGAAACATAGTCATTCTCGTTAATTCCTTATGAGCACACTTGACTTTTGGTCAGTATTGCATGATTCTTCAAAAAAGATAGAGATGATGATGTGGATCTTCATCATCCTCTCCTAGAATTGGGCTCTTCACAATTAAACCAAAAGATGAGATTTAATCTCAAATTATTCGCTCCTTCATTGGGTAAAAGTATGGGATTATTAGTCTGGTTTCTTCTTATGGTTTGATCACAGATAGGCCTCGGGTTTGGTGGGTTATTGATGTATGATAAAAATATAACCATATTATATGACTTTTTATATCGTATTTACGATAATATCGTATAAATTCTATAAAAATATATCTAAAAACACATAAAAATCGAAATCATTATAAATAGATATTATCGTTATTATTTTAGTAAAACTTATAGCTTTTATGATCAAAATTCGCGTGGCTCGTGTTTTTGACTGTTTGAGGTACGTGGGATAGAAAATCAAGAATTAAAATCGAAAAAGACGAAGCGGAAGAAAGATATTTTTCAAGATCCGGCCCGAACCGAAAAACCCGGCCCGAGCCGAATCTCTCTGCCACCAAAGACATGGGGACTGCTCGAGAGAGAATCTCCATCAGTAGCACCGCCCGCGCTGGGACTACACCGCCCGCGCCCGCCTTGACATCCACTCTATAAATACTCCTCATTTGCGGCTTGAGGAAGTTGTACCAATATATATATATCACTTCTATATATATATATTATCTTAATCTAGTGTGTAGTTCTCAGAAATACCGTAAACGACACTGCAGTCGAAATAATCTTGTAGTATAAGTATCGTTTTAGTACTTAGAAGGTTTATCAAGGCTCGTTGTTGCTAAAGGAGTTGCTATTTCCGGAGAATACGGCTCGACACTACAATTGTAATCTGCAACTTTTAATGTATTTATGTTTGTTTGTTGTTATTAGTATCTATATATTAGTTATAATGATATTAGACTAACTCTATATCTAGCCAAGATATGAAATTGAATTAGTTTATCTTTTTAGGAAATAGATGATGACTATGTTAAAATTGAATTAAAATCGATTATAATGAATCTTTTTCTATCTTGCAACGTATTGATAATATTCGGATTGACGTAATTAACCAAGATGAATCGCAACATATAACCTAACGATGAACCCACCGAGAGAAGTTAGGATATGAGATAAAGGATAGAAAAACCGGAGGGTAAAAATGGCGAGTGAAAACGTGACAACGGAATCCTATTTCCTACCGAGGCGATTTGTCTTGGGAAAGATGAATCTTATTAAATTTGTGTTCAAGATCATAATAATGTTAAAATCACAGTTTGATTAAAACTACACCGTTTGTGTTAAATCGATCCGCCGACAACCGGAGCCTCTTGAATAACATCGGCCGTCGACAAACGGAATAACCTCTTTTATCCGGGGTAGATTTGTACTGCACTGCTGCTCGAGACTAACTAAGATTAGCATGGGGCATTTGTGGAGATTAAACGATGACAATTTGACATATGACAATTTCATACGCCTCGTGTGAGGAGGAGTTGTCTAGCTTAGGAATACACCGATTCATATATAATTGATTCACCTTAAAATAAGGAAAGTTCGAGCACATCTATTTCTACTAAAAGAGATCTTGATTCAAATGACATATTCTTGGCTAGTCTTTTATAATATTACTAGTATTTATATCTTATATATTGTATTGGAACCTATATATATTTATATCTATATATATATATATATATGTATTTCTATATATTTATATATATATATATATATTTATGTATCTATATATATATCTGTTTTAGTTTTATGCATTTATTTACTGTTTTAAGGTTACTAAATAGAAAAAAGAAAAATTGCGACTTAGATTGAGTTAATAATAGCTTCTTGGTGTTAAGCCACACTCTGAATTACCATACGTTTCCCTGAGGATTCGACACCTGACTCACCGTACTAGCACTACGCTTTGACCCGATACAATCGCCGGTTAGATCTCAGATAGCCTAGGTAATGTCCGTCAGCTTTCTGGCGCCGTTTCCAAGGTTAGGTTTAGGTCTGTCAGTATTTTGGCGCCGTTGCCGGGGACACGACGCTAATTCATTGTGTTCGAATGGTTTCTACTTATATTAGCTCAAAATTCTCGAGGATAAGTCAACACTCTTCTTATCACATTTCTTTTTATTTTTCGTTGGTACTTACCTTGTAGTAAAGTTACCAATCTTTTACTGTCTTTATCAAGTTATTTTACTGCTTTTGATAGTTGATGACCGTAAGCGGTAAGGCCCCACTCACTCCTTATAAGCCCGACATAAATACTTACGAAAGCGCTTAAGAGTAGAGAGTAAACGTGGTCATACTAGTCGGGAAATCTCGACGTATCATCATCAAATCGAGAAACGAGAATGGCGAAATCGGTGATGAAACACTTGAACAAGGTATTATACATGCCCAAGGACATGGACAAAACCTTAATCGAATTCACCAATACCAAATAATCAAAATCCTAATAATCAAAACCGAACCGTAATCATCATAATAATCCTAACCTACCAAACCCGAGACCTATCTCGTGATCAAACCGTGAGAAGAAATCGGACTAATAATCCAATTCTTTTACCAAATGAAGGAGCGAATAATTTCAAATAAAATCTCATCTTTTGGTTTAATTGACACAAGAGCCCAATTTCTAGGAGAAGATGATGAGGATCCACATCATCATCTCTATCTTTTCAAGAATTGTGTAATACACCCAAAAGTCAAGGTGCTCATCGTGAATTAACAAGGATGTCTATGTTTCCTTTTCTTTAAAAGGAAGAGCACGAGATTGGTTTATGTCACTCCCACATCATTCGTTGACAAGTTGGGAGGAGATTCAAACCGAGTTCTTAAAGCAATATTTTACTCCTGGTAGAAATTTGGAGTTAAAGGTCGAAATTGCTAATTTTAGACAAGGATCCAAGAAACGCTTGGGAATGCTTGGGAGAGATTTAAGAAACTATTAAGAGCTTGTCCCGATCATGGTTATTCCTTAGATATGCAAATCCAACTTTTCATCGTCAGAAACTAAGGAAAGACTCACGTGCAGGCGCTGATCATGCATGTGGTGGTTCTTTAATGATGAGTGAAGCCCAATTAGTTTACGATGCCATAGAAAAGATTTCCAAAATAATGAAATGTGGGAAACCGGTTCTAGCACAAGAAAAGTAGCATTTGCAGGAGAATGTACATCAAATACGGAAGTTCTAGCACACTTGGAGAATTTAAGTAGGAAATTTGATGGTCTACAATCAAACAAAAATCTAAGTTCGTAAAATAGTATACCCACTGAATACTCAAATCAGATAATGTGTCATTAGGAGTTGAAGAACCAACAGGATATTCAAGGGAGGAGGTGAGTTTTTACAACAAAGATAAGAATTTGAACAACGCGTATTCAAACTCGTTTAGTGCTATTAGAAGAGATCACCCTACTTATCGTTGGTCCGAAAACCCTAGTAAGCAAGGACAACCACCGTATCCAGCCCAATATAAGAATTCATATAGTAATCAAGTTTATCAAGGAGATACCGCGAATCGTAACCTACAATCATTACCTAGATCGTATCCACAACATACTACTCAAAGTATACCAGTCACTCAAAGTTCAACTCAACTTTGAAGGAGTTGATAAATGGGAGAAATTAATGGAAAATATGATGGGTGTAGTTTCTACTCAAGCTAAAAATGTAGAAACTATGATAACTTCTATAGGACAATCACTAAGGATATGAGTACGTTAAAAACATCCATGAGTGGACATGATACCGAAATGAGAACTATAGAAGCATCAATAAGGAATATGGAAGACCATTTGAGTAGAGAAGGAGAACGTAAAAACTAGACCTCCAGGAGGATTACCAAGTAATACCGAAAGAAACCCGAGAGAAGTAAATGCTGTTATTACGAGAAGTAGAAAACTTTGTGGAGATACTGGAACAGAAAACTCAGGAGATAATGAAGTAGAGAATGATTTAAATGGAAAAATTGAGACGAATATGGAAACCTCAGTTGAACTTGAATTTACTGATGAAGAAGAAGAAATTATTGAAGATTTCTTGAAACAAAATAGCAAAGTTGAACTCGAAAGTAAAAATAAGGAATGGGTCAAAATCCCAGGATTCTAATAGATCCAACAGATAAAGACATGAGAACCTTATTTAAGGAACATGTTAGAGAAAACAATACTGAAGAAAAGAAGGAAGATATGCCAATAACCGAAAAAGGGAAAATCGATACAGAAGATGTTTCAAAGAAAAAATTGGATGAGAATGAAACATGGCGGACAAGTAATGCTCAAAGATTTAAGGAAAAGGAACAGAGGGTATAACTTCGAACCTAAGGTTATAGATTTAGAATCTTTACCTTACCCACCTAAGGATCAAATTAGAAAGATAAAACCGATAAGAAGTATGCTCGTTTCCTTGATACTTTTCGTCATATTCATGTCAATATCCTCATTATCGAAGCCCTAATCAACATGCCTACCAATGGAAAGTTTCTTAAAGATATCCTATCAAACAAAAACGGTTAGAAGAATATGAGAATATATACCTTAATGAAGAATGCTCTGCAATACTTCAACATAAGTTGCCTCCTAAACCGAAAGATCCGGGTAGTTTTACCATTCCATGTGAGATTGGAGGGTTTCTGCTTTAGAAGGTACTATGTGATCTAGAGCAAGTATTAATCTCATGTCTTATGATGATTATAAGAAACTAGGCATAGGAGAGATTACAAATCACTGAAATGACCCTTCGGATGGCGGATAGATCGATTAAACATCCTAAGGGAATCATCGAGGGCGTGTTGGTTAAAGTAGACAAATTTTACTTTCCAAGAGATTTTGTAATAATGGAAATGGAAGAAGGATATTCAGCGCCAATTATTCTAGGTCGTCCATTTCTAGCTACGGGAAGAACATTAATCGATGTTCAAAAGGAGAACTGATACTACGAGTTAATGAAGATAAAGTTTCCTTCAATATCTTCAAAGCTATGAATCATCCATACAAATCACCGAATCATGTTCGTTTATAGATAAGATATCTACATTCCGTGATGATCAATTGCAAGATTATGAAGATAAGCTAGAGGAATGTTTAACATTATCTATCTATAAAGAAGATGAAAATGATACTGAAATGAAAGAAGTGATCCTTTATCTTGATAAGGGGCTGTTTTCTAAACATCCGTGGCATAAGTATTTGGAATTAGAACTAGAAGGACCAGTTCTAAAACCTTGATAGAAGATCCACCAAGGAATGCTGAATTGAAACCACTTCCTACAAATCTTAAGTATGCTTTTCTTGAAAATGATAATCTACTAACAATTATTATTTCATCAACCTTGACTAATGAACGTGAAGATCAATTACTTAGAATGTTAAGAAATCATAAGAAAGCATTTGGATGGACAAAGGCGTATATTCAAGGAATTAGCCCCGAGATATGCGTTCATAAGATCATCCTAAATGAGGAGCTAAACCTTGTATTCAGCCATAACGCCGCCTTAACCCAAATTTACAATCAATTGTTAAGAAAGAGGTCATTAAGCTATTAGAAATGGGGATAATATTTCCCATATCGAGATAGTGAATGGGTGAGTCCAACTCAAGTAGTACCAAAGAAAGGAGAGTTTCACGATAAAAGAAAATGATAAAAATGAATGGATTCCGACAAGGAAATTACAGGATATCGAATGTGTATTGATTTTAGAAAACTGAATGAACATACTAAGAAAGATCATCATCCACTTCCATTCATCGTACAAATGTTGGAACGATTAAGTGGACATAAATATTACTGTTTCTTAGATGGTTATTCAGGATATTTACAGATATTCATTGCAGCAGGAGATAGAGAAAAAACTACTTTCACTTGTCCGTATGGAACTTTTGCTTATAAACGAATGTCTTTTGGTTTATGTAATGCACCAGCTACATTTCAGCGATGTATGATGGCAATATTTTCTGACATGGTCGAGGAATTCTTAGAAATCTTTATGGATGACTTTAGTGTTTATGGAGATTCTTTCGATGAATGTTTATCACACTTAGAACGAGTTTTACAACGCTGTGAAGATACCAATTTAGTATTAAACTGGGAAAAATGTCACTTAATGGTATCAGAAGGAATTGTTCTGGGTCATAGAATCTCTGAAATGGGTATCGAAGTAGATAAAGCTAAAGTCGAAGTAATTGAAAAGTTACCTCCACCAGTCAATCTAAGAACTTTGAGAGGATTTCTCGGACATGCAGGATTTTATAGGAGATTTATTGCAGATTTTTCGAAGATAGCAAAGCCTCTAAGTCATTTGCTTGAAAAAGAGGTACCATTTAACTTTGATAATAAATGTATGGAAGCATTTCAGACCCTAAAAGCGAAGTTGACTCATCGCACCAAGATCTTGTAGCACCAGATCGGATTTGCCTTTGAGATAATGTGTGATGCAAGTGATTTAGCTGTAGGAGCTGTCTTAGGTCAAAGATATAACAAAATACTCAAAGCTATCTACTATGCATCTCACACTCTAAATGCAGCTCAACTTAATTATGCAACTACAGAGAAAGAACTGTTGGCTGTAATTTTTGCCTTAGAAAAGTTTAGATCATATATTGTTGGGTCTAAGGTTATTATTTATACAGACCATTCAGCCTTGAAGTATCTGTTAAGTAAGAAAGATGCTAAACCACGTCTTCTTAGATGGATTCTGTTACTTCAAGAATTTGATATAGAAATCAAGGATAAAAAAGGAAGTGAAAATGTAGTAGCAGATCATCTAAGTAGAATGGAAAATGATGAAGGAAGAGGAAATGAAATACTGATTCATTTCCTGATGAACAACTTTTTAGAATAGATACTCCCTTAACCATGCAATTATTAAAAGATAAGATACCGTTAAAAGAAAATTCACCATGGTTTGGGAATATTGTTAACTATCTAACCTGTAAGTACATCCCGTCTCATTGGACTTGGCAGCAGAAAAAGAAATTCTTTTACGACTTGAAGTTTTACTATTGGGAGAAACCGGATCTTTTCCGAAGATGCTCGGATGGAATAATTAGAAAATGTATTCCGATAGTGAGATTTTAAGTGTTTTATCGTTTTGTCATGATCGTGAGGCGAGGTCATCATGGAGGATGGAAAAGCGCTTTCAAAGTTTTACAATGTGGTTTTTATTGGCCTACACTATATAAAGATGCATATAAATATGTAAAATCTTGTAAATCATGTCAAAATGGGGAAATATATCGAAAAAACATGAAATGCCTATGCAACCGATTTTAGAATGTGAATTATTTGATGTATGGGGTATAGATTTCATGGGACCTTTCCTATATCGTTTGGAAAAAGATTTATTCTTGTAATGGTCGATTATGTCTCGAAATGGGTAGAAAGTTTGAAGCTCTTCCCACTAAGCGATACCAAGGTTGTGCTAAGGTTCCTTAAAAAGAATATATTTACAAGATATGGCACTCCGAGGGCTATCATTAATGATAGAGGTTCACATTTTTGCAACCGACCATTTACTAAGATAATCGAGAAATATGGTGTAACTCATAAGCTAGAACACCCTATCATCCGCAAACTAGTGGACAAGTAGAGGTGTCTAATAGAGAAATTAAAAGAATTGTGGAAAAACAAAGTGGACTCAAATCGTAGAAATCAAGTGTAAAGACTAAATGATGCATTATGGGCATATAGAATGACTTTTAAAACACCAATTGGTTGTTCTCCTTATAAATTAGTTTTTGGTAAATCTTGTCATCTCCTCGTTGAATTAGAACACCGAGCTTTATGGGCTATTAAATTCCTAAATTTTGATCCTAAAGTCATTGGTGATCATAGATTACTTCGATTAATGAATCTGAGGAGTTTCGACTGATTCTTATGAAAATGCTCGAATCTACAAGAACGCATAAAGCTTTCCATGATAAGAAAATCTATAATCGTGAGTTCCATGTAGGTGATCGAGTACTTTTGTACAATTCACGTTTAAAGTTGTTTCCGGAAAACTTAAATCTAGATGGATGTCCTACGACGTAACTAAAGTCTATAAGTCCTGAGTCATTGAACTAATCAATGGAAAAACAACTTTTATAGCCAATGGTCACATGGTAGAATTATTCGTGGAAACTGAAGGGATACCTCAAACCGAAAGCGGATTAAGGAAGCAGGAATTCTAAACTCAGCCGATTACGGGTACTATCTTTCTAAATTCACTTTTTAATATGCAATTTAAGTAATTTCGTCTTTTACCGGATAGACGTAAAAGAACTGGAATGCCTTTTATAGATAGAATAGAAGTTTTTATTTTACTTTTAAAATTAGGTTTAGATAAAGATGTTGCCTTTAGAATAGAAGCCTTAGTTTCTAACTCCGAACAAGGAACCGATCACGCTAAATCGAGAGAAGAGATCTTTGTAATGGAAATTCAAGAAGTGCTATAAAGAGAAGGGCAAGATTTCTAAAGAGATGTAGAATTTGTGGCAAAAGTGAACATAATGGAAAATGTGGGACAAAGACAACCAAATCCCAGGATGAATGTTTGAATGTAATTAAGATGGGAACGACTAGGTGGTTATCCGAAAATCCCGATGGACAACAAAGAGAGATTTCAAACGCATCATTTCTAGGAATCAGGTTGATGGACCGTTACTATAGAAATCTCGAAGATTTAAAGATGATAGGAGTAGAATTAGATTAAATTTTTTTTTTCTCTTATGTTTATTTTCAAAAATTTCATAAAAATTTTATGATAAATTTATGATTATATCATATATGGTTTATATGATAGAATTAAAATTTATCATACCAAAAATATTTTCTTTAAAAAGCTTTTATAAAAAAATCGTAATAATTTATTTTATCATTAAATAATTTTATGATTTTATAAAAATATTTTTATTATACAATCTAAATTATTACACCAAAAAAAAAAAAAAAGGAGAATCGAGTAATTACTAACAAATCGAGTCGATAGGAGTTCGATTCGATTCATTAGTTTTATAACCTAAAATTATCACACTTTCATCTTCATCTTCCTCATTTCTTCACCAAGGAGGCCGACCCCCACCCCTTTTCCCCTCTTCAAAAATTTCATCACTTTTCACCAAATTTTCTATCCCAAATTACTTAATTAATCATCTTCTCTTCCATTCCACTCCACAAATTCATCAACATTCCATAAAAGGATAGATTTTTCAAGCAAAGCTCCTCTCTTTTTCAACACAATTTCGGCGGCACCACCATTTATTCCGGCAGCCTATGCCTTTTGCATGGCTGATTTCCAGAATAAGTGTTCGTTTGGCTAGGGTACCAGAAAGAGCGACTGATGAGTACTTTCCAGCTCGACTTCCTCAGGTAGGGCTACTACCAGTCGATATTCCGGGAGGATCTTCAAGTGGAGAAAATTAGGTAGTTATGATAGTTGTAAGGAATATCAAAGATAATAATAATGATAGAATAAATTAACTTATAATAAATTAGTTTAATCATAACTAGATTAACTTAGTTTTAGTTTTTAGTTTATAATAGTATTTAGTAGTTCACTTGTACTTTTTAATATTGTAATATATTTGTTTGTGTTAATGTTTTTTTATTATTATGCTATATTATATAAACGCTAATCTATATGACACGTAACAATATTCACCCGTTATAAAATTTATTTTGTTTCCTCAACCAACTTTTTACTACTCATTACACATCGAGACGATGCCAATTCGTAAGTGGGGAGTAGAGATTGGTTAGTAAATAAAATAAATTTAATATATCAATTACTGATGCACTTAGTTTAATCAATCTTAAGGAAATAAACGAAATAATATATAATCATTATAATAAAAATGATATATTTGGATAGAATAAATTTTTAATTAAGTAAAGTAATCTCGATATATTATTTCTATATTATTTATATCTATGTTAGATTTTTATCAAGATTTTAAGTATGTATACCTAGATAAATAGTATGAAATATTATTTTTTTGAAATTAGACAAAAGTTACTTATAATTATAATAAAATTTTAGAATGATTTTGTTTTCAAGACAAGTATGAATTTGGAATCGGATTAGGAATGATGAGATTTTTGGCATTACTTTGACTAACTATGGCCAAATAAGCCTACCCGAATGTAATTTCCAATTATTGTCCCCACCTCACCCTTGCAGAGTGATCAAGACCTCACTCGAAATTAGCCATTATGATTAACTAGATATAACCAACCCTTAACTTAAATTGGTCTACATTTCTTTGAAATCCCGCAAGTTTAGTATGTGCTTATGGATAGCGGTGACGACATCGAAATTCAATAATGATATATGCTGAGATTGGAATAAATATTATTCGGAAGGCAATCTATTAACAAAAAGTGTTATTCTCTAGAATAGAAAAAGTTGGAATAATTAAGTGCTGATGTATCCGTACTCACCTCATGACACTTGAAAGATAGTCGACTCTGGTAATGAGTTCGGATATGTTTATGTTAAAAATAAAAAAAAAAAAAAAAAAACAGTGTCAGGATGTTACTGATCAAGGTATTTTTGATCAAAAGTTGAAGGTGTAAGCACGCATTTACTTGCCTCTATTTTCTTTTGATTTCCCTTTGTTATCCTTTCGATTAGCCAAACACCCTGAGCCTGAACGTTATAAGCCATTTTGCCAACTACTTGACTTAGTCCTGTGAACGCAAATCTCAGGGCTAATACCTCGAATATTGGCAACTGTCCATCCAAAAGCTTTCTTATGCTTTTTCAACATTCTAAGTAATTGATCTTCTTGTTGCTCAGTTAAAGATGATGAAATAATAACCGGTAATAGATTATTAGTTTCAAGAAAAGCATACTTGATTTAAAGGTAACGGTTTCAATTCCATTCTTTGGTGGATCTTCCAGGTGATGGTGTAAGAATTGGTCCTTCTAGTTCTAATTCCAAATACTTATGTCATGATGGTTTAAAAGTAAAACTTCCTTTATCTAGAGAAAGAACTATCTCTTTCATTTCGGTGTCTTTCTCATCTTCCTTATAGATAGACAAAGTTAAGCATTCTTCTAATCTGTCTTCAAAAGTTGTTAACTGATTATCATAGACAGAATGAATATCTTCTATAAAAGAACATGATTCTGGTGATTTGAATGGATGATTCATAGCTTTGAAAATATTGAAAGAAACTTCCTCTTCATTGACTCTCAGAATTAATTCTCCTTTCTGGACATCTATTAAAGTTCTTCCTGTAGCTAGAAATGGTCGACCTAAGATAAGTGGCGCTGAATATCCTTCTTCCATTTCCATAACTACAAAATCTACTGGAAAATAGAACTTGTCTACTTTAACCAATACGTGTTCAATAATTCCTTTAGGGTATTTAATCGATCTATCTGCCATTTGCAGAGTCATTTCAGTTTTTGAAAGATTTCCTATGCCTAGCTTCTTATAATCCTCATATGACATGAGATTTATACTAACTCCAAGATCACATAAGACCTTCTTAAACAGAAATCCTCCAATTTCACATGGAATGGTAAAACTTCCAGGATCTTTCAGTTTAGATGGTAACTTATGCTGCAAGACTGCAGAACATTCTTCATTTAGGCATATATTCTCATATTCCTCTAATTTTTTCTTTGTTTGATGAATATCTTTCGAAAACTTCCATAAGCGTGCATACTAATCGAGCTTCGATAATGTGGATATTAACATGAATATGGCGAAAAGTATCAAGGAAACGAGCATACTTGATCGCTTTAATCTTTTAATTTGATCTTTAGGTGGGTAAGGTAAAGATTCCAAATCTACAACCTTTGATCCCAAAGTCATTTTCTCTTTTCCTTTTCCTTAAACTTTTGAGTATTACTTGATCGCCAAGTATCGTGTTCTTGAATTTTTTCTTTTAAAAGATTCCCCGAATCAATCTCTACTCCAGATTCCTTCAGTGCTTCTTGTTTTTCATCCTTGTTTTCATTATCCTCTACTCTAACATGTTCCTTGAATAAATTCCTTAAATCTTTATCCATGGGATCCTTCAAAATCCTAGGATTTTTACCCATTTTTCACCTTCATTCTCGTGTTCCAAACTTCTATTCCTTTTCAAGAAATTCTCTATAATTTCTTCTTCCTCATCAGTGAATTCAATTTCATCTTTAGTTTCATCATTTTTTTCATCTAAATCATTTTCTACTTCATTATTCCCGAAGTTTTCTACTCCATTACTACCACGAGTTTTCTACTTCTCGTAACTACAACATTTACCTCTCTTTCTTTTCTTTCATGTTGCTTGGTAATCCTCCGGGTGGTCTATCGTTGTTACGCTCACCTTCCCTACTCAAATGATCTTCCATATTCCTCAATGAAGCTTCTATAGTTCTCATTCTCGGTATCATGTCCACTCATAGATGTTTTCATCGTACTCATATCTTTAGTGGATCGTACTAATAGAAGTCATCATTGTTTCCATATTCTTAGCTTGAGTAGATACTACACCCATCATATTTTCCATTAGTTTTCCCCATTTTTCAACCCCTTCATGGGTTTGAGTTGAACTTTGAGTTACTTGGTATACTTTGAGTGGTATGTTGAGGATAGGATCTAGGTAATGACTCAGAAATTCCGATTAGATGTGTTTTCTTGATAGACTTGATTATTATTCATATTCCTATATGGGACTAGATATGGCGGTTGTCCTTGCTTACTAGGGTTTTCAGACCATCGATAAGTAGGATGATCTCTTCTAATAGCATTAAACGAGTTTGAATATGCATTGTTCAAATTCCTATGCTGCTGAAGAAAACTCACCTCCTCTCTTGAATATCCTGTTGGTTCTTCAATCCCTAATGGCATATTTTCCTGATTTGAGTATTCAGTTGGTGTACTATTTTCTGAACTTTGGTTTTTTTTCGATTGTAGGCCATCAAATTTCCTACTCAAATTTTCTAAATGTGCTAGAACTTCCGTGTTAGATGTACATTCTCCTGCAAAAGCTACTTTTCTGGTGCTAGAACCGGTTTCCCACATTCTGTTATTTTTGGAAATCTTTTCTATAGCATCGTAAACTATTTGAGCTTCACTCATCATTAAAGAACCACCACATGCATGATCTACATCCGCACGTGAATCTTTTCTTAATTTACTGACGTAAAAGTTGAATTTGCATATCTAAGGAATAACCATGATCGGGACAAGCTCTTAACAATTTTTAAATCTTTCCTGTGCATTCCCGAGTGTTTCTTCGATCCTTGTCTAAAGTTAGCAACCTCGACTTTTAATTCCAAATTTCGTCCAGAGTGAAATATTGTTTGAGAATTCAGTTTGAATCTCCTCTCAACTTGTAAGTGAATGATGTGGAAGAGACATAAACCAATCTCGGCTCGCCCTTTTTAGAGAAAAAGGAAACATAGTCATCCTCGTTAATTCCTTATGAGCACCTTGACTTTTGGTCAGATTGCACAGCTTCTTCAAAAAAGATAGAGATGATGATGTGGATCTTCATCATCCTCTCCTAGGAATTGGGCTCTTGCGTCAATTAAACCAAAAAGATGAGATTTAATCTCGAAATTATTCGCTCCTTCATTGGGTAAAAGTATGGGATTATTAGTCTGGTTTCTTCTCATGGTTTGATCACAGATAGGCCTCGGGTTTGGTGGGTTATTGATGTATGATAAAAATATAATCATATTATATGACTTTTTATATCGTATTTACGATAATATCGTATAAATTCTATAAAAATATATCTAAAAACACATAAAAATCGAAATCATTATAAATAGATATTATCGTTATTATTTTAGTAAAACTTATAGCTTTTATGATCAAAATTACTGTGGCTCGTGTTTTTTGACTGTTTCAGGGTACGTGTGATAGAAAACTGAAGAATTAAAACCGAAACAGTACGAAACGGAAGAAAGATATTTTTCAATATCCGGCCCGAACCGAAAAAACCGCCCGAGCCGGAATCTCTCTCGCCACCAAAGACATGGGGATCGCCGGAGAGAATCTCCATCGTAGCACCGCCCGCGCTGGGACTACACCGCCCGCGCCGGCCTTGACATCCATCAGATAAATACTCCTCATTTGCAGCTTGAGGAAGTTGTACCAATATATATATATCACTTCTATATATATATATATATTATCTTAATCTAGTGTGTAGTTCTCAAATACCGTAAACGACACTCTGTCGAAAATAATACTTGTAGTATAAGTATCGTTTTAGTACTTAGAAGGTTTATCAAGGCTCGTTGTTGCTAAAGGAGTTGCTATTTCCGGAGAATACGGCTCGACACTACAATTGTAATCTGCAACTTTTAATGTATTTATGTTTGTTTGTTGTTATTAGTATCTATATATTAGTTATAATGATATTAGGCTAACTCTATATCTAGCCAAGATATGAAATTGAATTAGTTTATCTTTTAGGAAATAGATGATGACTATGTTAAAATTGAATTAAAATCGATTATAATGAATCTTTTTCTATCTTGCAACGTATTGATAATATTCGGATTGACGTAATTAACCAAGATGAATCGCAACATATAACCTAACGATGAACCGACCGTAGAAGTTAGGATATGAGATAAAGGATAGAAAAACCGGAGGGTAAAAATGGCCGAGTGAAAACGTGACAACGGAATCCTATTTCCTACCGGGGCGATTTGTCTTGGGAAAGATGAATCTTATTAAATTTGTGTTCAAGATCATAATAATGTTAAAATCACGCTTTGATTAAAACTACACCGTTTGTGTTAAATCGATCCGCTTGACAAACCGGAGCCTCTTGAATAACATCGGCGCCTGACAAACGGAATAACCTCTTTTATCCGGGGTAGATTTGTACTCGGTACTGCTCGAGACTAACTAAGATTAGCATGGGGCGGTTGTGGAGATTAAAATCGATGACAATTTGACATATGACAATTTCATACGCTCGTGTGAGGAGGAGTTGTCTAGCTTAGAATACACCGATTCATATATAATTGATTCACCTTAAAATAAGGAAAGTTCGAGCACATCTATTTCTACTAAAAGAGATAATTGATTCAAAGGACATATTCTTGGCTAGTCTTTTATAATATTACTAGTATTTATATCTTATATATTGTATTGGTACCTATATATATTTATATCTATATATATATATGTATTTCTATATATTTATATATATATATATATTTATGTATCTATATATATATATCTGTTTTAGTTTTATGCATTTATTTAATGCTTTTAAGGTTACTAAATAGAAAAAAAAGAAAAATTATGACTTAGATTGAGTTAATAATAGCTTCTTGGTGTTAAGCCACACTCTGAATTACCATACGTTTCCCTGAGGATTCGACACCTGACTCACCGTACTAGCACTACAGTTTGACCCGATACACTGTCGGTTAGGATCTGTATAGCCTAGGTAATGTCCGTCAGCTTTCTGGCGCCGTTTCCAAGGTTAGGTTTAGGTCTGTCAGTTATTACGATTATTCTGGTTCCGATTCTGATTATTTCTATTATTATTATTATTATTATTAGGGTTAACAGGGTTTTGTCCATGCCCTGGAGCATGATCTAGCCTCTGTTCATTTGTTTCATCACTAGTTTCAGCCATTCTCGTATTTCTATTTGAAGATGATTCTTGGTCAGGATTTCCCTGACTAGTATGACCACGTTTACTCTCTACTCTTAACTGCCTTTCGTAAGTGTTTATGTCAGGCTTATAAGGAGTGAGTGGGGCCTTACCACTTCTGGTCATCAACTAACGAAAATAGAAAATAACACGAAATTGATAGTAGTAAAAATTTGTAACTTACCTATACGGTAAGTACCAACGAAAAATAAAATAGAAATGAGATAAGAAAAGTGTTGACTTATTCTCGAGAATTTTGAGCTAATACAAGTAGTAACCATAGACACATAAAAAGAAATTAGCGACGCTCCCCGGCAACGGCGCCAGAAATATGACAGGCCTCCTTTCGTAGTGCTAAACCAGTCCTTAACCGACAGTGTATCGGGTCAAACTGTAGTGCTAGTATGGTGAGTCAGAGTGTCGAATACTCAGGGAACTTGGTAATTCTTCTACGTGTGGTTAAACACCAAAGAGCTGTTATTAACTCGATCTAAACCGCAATTTTATAACACAGATCACTACTATTCTAGTCAACATAAAATAAATGCGTAATTTAAAAGTTATTCTAATATAATATATATAGATATATAAATATATATAGATGTACATAGATTGCAAAGTATATATATAGATATAAATATATAGATACCAATATATTTTATAGAACTAGCCAAAGTTTATATAATTGAATTATACGATCTTTTCAAGAGAGCGGAATGTGCTCGATCTTTCCTTTTATTTTAGGTCCAATTGAGTAAATGAAACGGTGCACTCCTCGAGGTTAACAATTCCTCCTCACACGAGCGTATGAAATTTTCATATGTCATTGTCATCGCTTCAATCTCCACAATCGCCCCATGCTAATCTCGGTTAGTCTCGACAGTACCGAGTACAAATCTACCTCCGGATAAAAGAGGTTATTCCGTTTGTCGACGGCCGATGTTATTCAAAAGGCTCCGGTTGTCGCGGATCGATTTAACTTTCCGGTGTTAGTTTTAATTAAACTGTTGATTTTAACATTATTACGATCTCGAGCACAATTTTAATAAGATTAATCTTTCCCAGACAAATCGCTTCGGTAGAAATAGGATTCCGTAGTCACGCTTTTCGCGACGCCAATTTTACCTCCGGTTTTTCTATCTTTTATCTCATATCCTAACTTCTCTCGGTCGGTTCATCGTTAGGTTATATGTTGCGATTCATCTTGGTTAATTACGCCATCCGAATATTATCAATACGTTACGTAATAGAAAAAGATTCAATTAACTCAATTTTAGTCAATTTTACTTAGACAGCATTCCTTTACCGAAAAGATCGAAATAAAATGATTACATAACTTTGGCTAGTTATTAGAGTTAGCCTAAAAACATTATAACAACGAAAAAGATAAAAACAAACATAAATACTTAAGAAAAGTTACCCGATTACAAATGTTTGAATCGAGTTGTACTCTTCCGACATTACAACGACTTCAACAACACTGAACTTCTGATAATTTCCCGAGCATTACAACGATACTACGAGATTATTATTTTTGGCGTAAGGCCTATTTACAACTACTACTAAAAATAAAAAGAAAAGAAGAAGAAGAAGATATATATAGGAGATTGTATATATATTGGTACATTCGTTTCTGTTTGCAAATGAGCTCCTTTTATAGACAAAGGTTCTTGGGCCGGACCGGTCCGAGATCAAGCCGGATCGGTCCGGACTAATGATTACTTCCACCTCCTGATTGCAATCAGCATGTGCGGTGATATATAATTATAATTATATATAATTATTAAACTTCTAAAATTCATATCTCGAGTTCTGGACCTCCAAAAATCATGATTCAAGCGGCATCGGAAAGCTCTCGGGAAAATCTACAAATTTCGTGAAGAACTCTTCTTCAGATAACGTCGTTTTGATGAGCCATTCATTTGTCGAAGACATTTCTCGATTACCACTTAACCAAATTGATTGGCCACTTGACCACTTAAGCTATTCAATTGACCATTTAAGCTCGTGGCACTCTCTAAATCATTCCAGAGATATGATTAAACTTCAATATGTCGATTCTCGGGGTCTCGGTTTATAAATCTGCAATAAAATACCACAAATACCCACGTAAATCTGACACGACACTCCGATTTACTAAAATCGGTACAAAATGACAACTTTTTACTATTATTACTACTAACTACTCTAAATTATAAAGATTAATATTTCATACTATTTATACCATAATTTCATATATTTTATATAGAATTCGTTGATAAAACATAATAATATAACGTATATTTAATCATATAAAAGTAGTATATCAATAGTCAAGGAGCTTCAGTATCCCACTTGGCTGGCAAACGTGGTAATGGTAAAGAAGCACAACGGCAAGTGGCGGATGTGTGTCGACTTCACTGATTTGAACAAAGCTTGCCCCAAAGATCCTTACACGCTGCCCCGAATTGATAAAATGGTCGATGGGATCGCCGGTTTCGAAACGCTAAATTTTCTGGATGCATATTCCGGCTATCACCAGGTCAAAATGGCAGATGAAGACAAAGAGCTGACGGCCTTCAGGGCCGCTGGCGGGCTCTATTACTATGAAATGATGCCATTCAGTCTAAAGAACGCAGGTTCAACCTATCAAAGGATGGTGAACAGGGTTTTTAGCACACAAATAGGCAAGAACATGGAGGCCTACATCAATGATATGGTCGTGAAATCAAGTCGCCAGGATCACCTGGTGGACCTTCACGAAACCTTCGCTAACGTCAAAAGCCACTCGATGAAGCTAAATCCCGCGAAATGTACTTTTGGGGTCCAGGCAGGGAAATTTTTGTGCTTCATGGTGAGTCAGAGGGGGATCGAGGCAAACCCAGAGAAAATTGAGGCGCTAATAAACATGAGTGAGCCAACTAGCATCAAGGAAGTACAAAGGTTGAATGGAAGAGTGATAGCCCTCGGAAGATTTATCTCAAAATCGGCCGAAAAAAGCCTACCCTTCTTCAAAATCCTAAAAGGGAAAAAAACCTTTTCGTGGACAGAGGAATGTTCGCAGGCTTTCCAAGAGCTAAAAGCCTACCTCTCAAGACCGCCACTGCTAACTAGTCCAGTGGTCGGAGATGTTTTGCAACTGTACCTAGCTGCCTCGGATAGGGCCGTCGCCGCAGCACTTATCAAGGAGGGGAGGTATCTCGCAAAAGCCTATTTATTATGTTTCTAAGGCTTTAAGCCCCGTAGAAAGTCGCTATTTTAATATCGAAAAGTTGGCCTACTGCGTTGTTATAGCCGCCCGAAAATTAAGGGCTTACTTTTCATCGCATTCAATTATAGTACTGTCAGACGCGCCGCTACGGCAGGTCCTCCACAAGCCGGATTTGTCAGGACGTTTGCTTCGTTGGGCCATCGAGCTCACCGAATTCGATATTCGTTACGAACCGTGAAAAGCTATCAAAGCTCAAGCCCTGCCCGATTTCATCGCAGAAATGAGCTTCAACGAAGAAATCCTGGAGCAGACAAATGCAGAGCATAGCCTCGACAAGAATACCACAGCGGACGAGCCTCAGCGGCCAAGTCACTGTTGGCAACTCTATGTCGATGGCGCCGCCAACCTCAAAGGTTGCGGTGCGGGGATCATTTTACTAGAGCCTGGAACCTCGGAGGAAATTGAAAAGGCACTAAGGTTTAACTTCACTACGTCAAACAACCAAGCCGAGTACGAGGCAGTCATCGCAGGACTTGAGCTCGCCTGAGCCATGAAAGTCGAAAATGTGCAGGTTTTCTACGATTCCCAGTTGGTGGTCAATCAAGTGACCGGATCTTTCGGCATCCACTGCGAAATTTTGCAAAAATATATCAACCTCGTTAGAAAACTCGAGAGTAGCTTCAAATACTGCAAATTTACCAACATCCCACGAGAGGACAATCATAGAGCAGATTACTTGTCCAAACTAACTAGCGAGGACGAAATAAGCAACCCCTCAATCATGGTGAAATATCTGTCAGGGCCCGCTATCAACAGGGCCGAAATAATGGACTTGCAATCCACCAACTCTTGTTGGGTGGATATCATGAGGGCTTATATCGACTCTGGAAAGCTCCCCAAAGATCCAAACGAGGCAAAAGCCCTGATCAGAAGAGCCGCCAGATACACTATCTTAAGCGACGTTTTATACCGACGATCGTTCTCTAAGCCCTTACTAAGGTGCGTATGACCTGAAGAAGTCGAGGGAATACTCATAGAGTTGCATGAAGGGATATGCGGCGGCCACCCAGCTAGCTGCACCCTTGCTCAGAAGGTCTTGTTGGCCGGATATTACTGGACGAAACTCGCAGAGGACGCCAAGGCACACTCTAGGGCGTACGACGTATGTCAAAAATTCACGGATATTCCCAGGCTGCCTTCAGTCGAGCAAAGCATCGTCGCCGCCGCCTGGCCGTTCGACATGTGGGCCATCGATATCATTGGACCATTGAAGAAGGGCCGCTCCGGATGCAAGTACGTCGTGGTCGCCATCGACTATTTCACCAAATGGATCGAAGCCAAAGCCCTGGTAAAAATCAACACCAGAGATATAATCTATTTTTTACTCGATCAAGTATGGGCTAGATTCGGCGTTCCCAGGGTAATAGTGTTAGACCATGGACCTCAATTCAGAGAGGAGTTCGACACATTCTGTGGAGAGAATAACGTCAAACATTGACAATCGTCAGTATGCTATCCGCAAGGAAATGGTCAGGACGAGAACGCAAACAAACAAGTACTATGCGTGCTGAAAAAGAGCTTGGGCGAAAAGGCAGGTAAATGGCCTGACCACCTCCCCGCGGCCTTATGGGCACTCAGAACGTCGCGAAAAACAACTACAGGGGAAACTCCTTTCGCTTTAACATACGGATCAGAGGCTATGGCCCCGGTAGAGATGGCCCTACCAAGTTTAAGGGTCGCTCATTTCAGTGAGACCGACAATCCGCTCACTAGGGAACTCGATCTCGATTTAGCAGAGGAGCGGCGGATCGAGGCATATGGTCGTTTGCTCAATTGCAAACAGGCTGCCAAACGTCACCATGACAAACACATTCGTAATCATCACTTCGCCATCGGAGATTATGTTTTGCGAAAAAGACAAGCCACGGGCCACGAGGCCAAGAAAGGAAAACTATCGGAGAGCTGGGAGGGCCCAGTGAGGATCGCTCGGATAGTCAAGAAGGGGACATATGTGCTAAGTGATAATTGAGGTCGCGAGTACAACCGACCCTGGCACACAGACAATTTGAAAAAATATTATATGTAAGAGGTACATCTGCTGCGTACCAACAAAGTGCACGAAAAATAAAATCAAAATAAAAGGAGCATCTTCATTCATAAAAGGAAAGTACAGTTGCTCCCAGCAAACCTGCGGCCTACAACGCCCTTCAATTTAACCAAAAAGAATGGGGCCGCCAAAAAAAAAAGGATGCTTTCGTACAATCAGGCGAACCCTCCAAGATCCAATGAGTGCCTCGGCACCCTAGCTGAACTACATAATCTAGATATCAACGAAGCAAATGGGATACGACGATCTCGATCCATTGAAACTGCAAAGTCAACTGCCTCGCGGTGAATCAAGAGCCCCCAATCAATGTCAACCTTTGGGTCGCGAATAGCGTGCAAAAGAAGAGCCTCAACCTCAGTGACAGCCTCGGGATCCATGCACGGAAGGGCACATGAGTTAATAAACCTTTTCCACTCACGGTTGCTGTGAGATAAGTCGGATGAGGGTGCCAGTGCACCTGGCCGTTCGGAACCTGGAAAAAGCACGCGGATGGCCCGACGTACACGAGCTTGTTTACTCGACTCACCACCAAGATGCCAAGCGACCTCATAGTGGGATGAAGGATCGATAGCAGGTATACCAAGGGCACCATTGATAGCCTCTGGCGTAAAGGTCACCAAAACACCGCGTAGAGTAACACAGCTAACTACCCCTTCGGAGGCAACTTCAGATAAAATGGAGTAAAACTCCCTCACCATTGTAAAATTAGAAATCGAGGGTAGCGAGACAAAATCATCCCCACCCAGAGCCGCACTGTGTATGCAGAGCCATCACCCTCAACCTTGCTCTGATTTAAACCCCTCTCCCTTGCAAACTTAACCACATCAAAATAGCGCCAAAAGTGATCTTTGGCAACAGGAGAGGCAGTAAGAAAGAAAGGAGATACATCACGCATCGGACGAGCTTTATACACTCGCACTCTACCCTCTCCAGATGGAAAAGACATGGCTCTCACAACAAAGAATATGCAAAAGAGGAGTGAAGATGAAATCAAGCCTGCCTCCTCCTTTTATAGCAGAGGTTAGCCAAAGGAATGGCCACGATCAACCAAATCCTACGGTCGGCCTTCACGCGGTTTACCCAAGATTTGAAATTCAAAAGGTGCATTTACCGCTTGTCAGACTGTCAGCTATACCAACACCCGACAGTTATAAGCCCGAAGTTATAGGCCAACTGACCACGCATGCGCTGCCAATGAATCACAAATCGGTTCGAGATCCTGGATTCCCGCGTCTGATACAAGAGTTGAGAAAGGTCGATTCGATCCCATCGATTCAGTTCTCAAGTTTTAGGAGAACACAAACCTCGCCTCAAACTTAGGGGGCGCAGCGAGAAAATTTCAAAACAAGCAAATTAAGCAAACTGCGGTGCGTCTCCAGCGACTTTGTTATTTGCCACAAGTCCACAGCGACCAAAGAGTTGTGCAAAATTGTTTCGCCGGAGACCTTTCTGGCCCCGCCCAAAACAAGGGGGGATAGGAAAATTTTAACGACGAATGAGCAATATGGGTCGCTGTCATCCTTGTTCCAAATAAAGGGGGCCGCAATCAGAAAATTTCAAATCAACTCAGTCGGTACGCTTCAGTTATTTTAGCAAGCTCAACAAACCTCGCCAAAATAAAGAGGGCCGCATACACGATACAGAAGAAGATTGAAAGAAACAAGTGCAAGACATAAATTAAGAGGCCAAATGCGGCCACGAACTAGATTCATCAAGCCAAGGACGGCCACAATATCAGTGCGGAAAGTAAAATACTAAATTATTACAATCATCAAATTGAGGACGCCGAATAGTTTAAAAGACAAACAAAGTTGAATTATTACAAGATCGCAGGAAAGTAAAATGTTTTGAAACAAAAGCCCAAAATCAATTAAATGGAGCCGGGGGGTGTCAATATACTCATCGCCGGGTTGATCGTTCGCAGGAGGAGGATTCTTTAAGATTGCAAAGTTGACAGGATTGACGGGGGGAGGATCCCACACTGGGTCGCCGCGCTCTATCTGATTAGTTTGGATGGCGACGATGTGATCTGCTGCGTAAGGGATATCCGGGTGAATGGCCAGAAGGTCGGGAGATCGCTGAGACATATTGACCCATCGGAGCATTTCCTCGAAGGTAATGCTCTCCCGGCCATGATAAGCCCAGAGACAGCGAGCGAGGTGGTTAAAACCTTGGTCAAAACTCGCCTCCTGATAGTCGCAAAACTCTTCAGAGAGCTTGAAGGCTTCCACAGCCGCCGGACCCGCCTCCTCGGTGGCCTTATTTGCAGCAGCAAGCTGCCCCTTTAGACTCGCGATCTCCTTACGCGCGGCCACTAACCCTTCGGCAGATTTACAAGCTTCTTCCTTCAGAGCCGACACTTTCTTCTGCAACTCTACATCCAGTTTAGCACTCTCCGCCATGGCTTTCTTCATCCGCTCAACCTCAGTCAACGCCGCCGAGCTTTTGTTTTCAGAGGTAACCCTGGCTTTCTCTTAGGCCCCAAGAGCCGCCGTTACTTTCTTCAGCTCAGCTTTGCTCTTCTCGGCGGCCTCTAGCGCCTTGTTTATGCGAGTCCCAAGCTGAAAGAGAGACAAGAGTTATAAGCTCGCCAGATACGCAAAGTATGAAAGATGAAAAGATGCAAGATAAATAAAAACTCACCATTGAGGCAGCAATTCCAAATTGGCCTGATAGATCTTTCAGCTCGGCGACCTCATCGCCGGCAGAGGCATCATCTTGAACCACGACGCGAGCAGTGATTCCCCTTACGATCTCCATTTGAACCCCGGGCACCGACTCCCATGCAAGGCGACCTAAGGGAATGACATCAGCAATAGCCTCCCTAATTTGGCTCGCCTTGTTCATATCGAGGCCTTGAATGAAGCTGGCATCCAACCACACAGCTTCTTTCCCCTTGTAGCCGCGGGGAAATGTCCCAGTCGGCAGCGGCTCCACCTCTTCGGGGACCTCTTCAACAATAGCCTCAGCAGCTCGCTTGTCCGAGCGATCAGATCCTTTGCCCGTGCCGGCTACAGTTTTGGCTTTTTCGGTCCTGGGTCGTTTCTGGCCTTAGGGCTCTTTTGCGGGTTCATCAGCTTGCGGCCTTTTTTGGGCAACAACATGGCTTGAGCTCGCAGATTGGATCGCCGCTGCAGTCTTGGTGGGATCATAAGTCTCATCGATAATCGAGGCATCCACAGTGCGGGGAACCTTCCCCAGAACTTGCTTCAAGGTCGCCCGCCGGGCCTTAGCTTGCTCATCAGCGAGCCTTTGCTTTTGAGCTCTGCGTTCGGTGGCGTCCATATCTGCAAAAAGTGTTCGTTAAAAACGGATCCAAAAGAAAGAATTAACAACTTATGAAATGAGCAAATAAAAAGCGAGGAAATTTACGAGGTGGTCTTTCACTTGGGTAGCCTCAGGAACTATAGCAACCAATGGCTTCGCTTTACCCGACCCGCGAGGCCAGCCATGCGCGCTAATGGTAGAGCCTGGTCAAGAAGATCGACCCAAGCGACGTTTCTCAAAGAGGCCTCGATCCCATCAGATTGTATGAGCGCCATGAGTCCTTTGACAAGACGCCGCTCTGAAATTAAAGGCTCGTCAATTGAAAGTGTGGACTTCCCCACGCGCTTTGCGGCCATAGGAAACGGCCAGCCAACCTTGGACTCCACCTTAAGGATCCACTCATGCCATCTATGAATCTTATTTGGCAATGAAAACAACAAGCGAGGCGTCTTAGTCCTTAAGGATATTTGCCCCGGTAGAGTCGTGCCACAAAACAAGTGAAATTGTCCCAGCAAAGTGAGCGTGGGTTCTATCTTCATCGTCCGACACATCACAATGAAGGACATGATTTGAATGACAGCCCCAACAGCAAAATCAGAGGGCAGAGCTCCCATCAGCTTGCAAATCTTGACAAAAAAAAAAAGGGTCGAATGGAGGCCTGAGCCCTGCATAAAAGTGATCGAAGTGTAGGATTAGGGTATCATCCGGGCGGCGAGCACAGAAATAATCCTCGCGGTCTCCGGGCTTAAGCTTATCCTCCTCCCTCATATAATCCAGCAGAGAAAACATGTATATACCGGTGTCGATTTTAAATCGGCACCGGATGAATTTGTTGAGATCATCGCTGTCACAAAGCTTCACTCACTTTTTCTCCAACGCCTTCTCATACTCCGACAAGATAGCGAACTCTCTCAACGCCTCGGGATTATTGGGTGTCGGTTTCTTTGCTTTAGCAGCGGCCTCCCCAATAGTTATTTTTGGATCCCTTTTCCTCTTCGGTTTCTTCGGGAGCTCCCAAACAATCTTACGGGGTAAGGGGGCGTTCTCATTCTCACTCGACCCCATTAGCTCATGAAGAGCGGCGTCCTCAATATACTCCCCGTCATGATCAACGGCGCCACTAGGACTGGGATCGGCAGCATGTTCTTCAACATCGGACATCCCTCTTTCACCAGCCTCGCTAGTACTCGCCCCTTG
This sequence comes from Gentiana macrophylla, assembly GCA_026214975.1. Taxonomy (NCBI): domain Eukaryota; kingdom Viridiplantae; phylum Streptophyta; class Magnoliopsida; order Gentianales; family Gentianaceae; genus Gentiana; species Gentiana macrophylla. The sequence continues at coordinate 19,117,426 of CM047814.1, forward strand.
GGCTCGTGCCATTTCTTTACGGCTCTTACTACGTTGCGGGACGGGGTCAGGAAACATAGAATCTAAGTCAAACGGATCGTCGCCTGCTCGATCCGCGGCCCCCCGCCGATTATCTCTTCAGACAGGTCGTCCCTGGCGGACACGTCAGGACTAGAGGGGTTGTCATCCTCTTCCTCCTGTGCGTAATCGAAAGCCTCCTGACCTTCGTCAGAATCGCCTCTCAAGGAGTTTTCTCCGTCAGACATCCTGCAAAAACAAGAGGAAAAGGTGGAGCTTTGAGACTTGGGATAATAAGAATTAAGCCAGGAAGGTAATCGCACCCATCTCGACACATTCCCCTCCGTTTTTACAGGAGACATGGAAAGCAAATTATCAATGGAAAGGAAACACACATATGAATACAGGCAAGCCCAGGGAAAGACAAAGAACCTCAACCCAAAAAGCCTCGACCTTTTTCCTCGAAAACATCTCACATATGAACACATTTCCATACAATGGATCAAAACCACTAAAAAGCACGAAATCCAGCAGGAAAAAACAAGGAAAGAGGGGTAAGGGAGGAAGAATTTACCTGTTTTTGGGAGGAAGTTGAAACAAACTGCCACGAAAACACGTCGGAATATTTAAACCCTCGCCGGAAACCTCAAACTCGCTCCAGCCACCACCAAGTCCTCCGCAAACCCTTGCTAATCCTCTGAAAAGGAGAGGAGAACACTATAGGAAAAAGTGTGGGGAGAGAAGAGAGTAAAAGTGAGAAGGTGTGAAGGGTGCCAACCTTATATAGGCAATGGAAGCTCAATCGTGCGGTTGGGGGTTGATCCATCCAACGGTTGAGATTTGCACGGTCGATTCAAATTCTGAAATTCAAAAACCGCAATCATTATGGAGGCTAATTAATACCCACGTGCCTGCTTGGGCAGTTACCAAGGGCGTTATCACTCACGTAATTGCGGTTATCGAGAGAGCCAACGTCAGCCACGATCTGACTATTGAACTGCCCCGATAATCTATGAACGAGCCGATGGCCTCGCGTCAAACGACGAGGTCGCAAAATTAGGCCCAGAGTTACTTCGAAGGCCGCTTGCTTTGAAAGCACGGTCCTTAGTGAACAAGTCGCATCAGACGACGAGGTCGCAAAATTAGGCCCAGAGTTGCTTCGACTGCCGCTTGCTTTGAAAGCACGGTCCTTAGTGAACAAGTCGCATCAGATGACGAGGTCGTAAAATTAGGCCCAGAGTTGCTTCGAAGGCCGCTTGCTTTGAAAGCACGGTCCTTAGTGAACAAGTCGCATCAGATGACGAGGTCGCAAAAACATTGTCCCTGAGTTCATTACTCCATGCTCGACATTTTCCTGAAAAATGACCAAGACCTGAAGTAGGGGGCCATTGATGATACAAATAATATCGCCACCGTCTAGTCCCGGAAATAGCCTATGGTTCACCACGCCTGAGGCAGGTCCGCGACCACATCAACGGCGACGCCAATGATATCCAGTAAAGGCCGTTGCAATCAACCCCTCCTAGAGCGTCGCCAGAGCTAGGGGCCGGATCGAGGCCTTGGATCAATGGCCCTCAAAGGGCCGCATAAGACTTGAGAAGAAGCAGGGAGCAAAGGCAAGGAACCGTGTTGGCGACCCTTGGGACCCCAAAGGATCGCCGCCCAGATATTACATCCACTTGCTGCTAGATACTTTGCCCACTTGCGGTTAGATATTTAGTATTTGCTTAACTATTAAGTAAGATTAGTGACTAAGCTGCTTCACAATAGCTGTCCTTTACTTAGCTCCTAAGTTTTCTCTTCCTATAAAAGGAAGTCTTGTGTAACCTAAATGACACATGACATTCTAATAGAAAAACAGGCCAAAGCTCTGTGAACATAGAACATCTCCTCCTCCTATCGCCGTCACACATCTCCGGCCAGCATACATTTAAATCACCCCTCAAATAAGCCAGATATCCTACATATAAATACCACTAAAACAAACCATGATGATTTATGCATCATCAAATACTATCACATATGTTCAAGTAGCTCACTCTCCTCTACACAATCAAGAAAGGTATTTTTTACACATTGATCCAAGGACAATTTGCATGATGAAAATTGCATTATGACACATTCAACACTTCATATGACACCGACTTGTTCGCGTGGACGATCCTACCACACCATGTCATATTTTGGCCTTAACTAACATAATATTTGTGTTAAATAAATAACAATCAAACCAAAATAAAAAAAATTTGTGTATGATTCATTTAACGTAATGATCATGTAGCCCAATATAACTAAAAAGACCCCTCCCATAAATTTGACATTAGGCACCGAAATCATCGGCAATTTTGTTGTGACACTATCACTGTTCGGCATCAGAAATGACAAAAATAAAGGTAGCCATAAATATTCACGGGTGAGAAGAAGGCTCGTGAATTTCAGGGCCGGCACCCCACCGGGATCAAAGGAATATCACCTCAACTTGGGGGCCAAGTAAAGTTTGATTGTTACAGACAAGGCCGGCCCTATAGTGAGGCCGGCGAAACCCGGGTCTTAAGCCTGGTGTCAGTCGGCGCGGCCAACTGCATGTTTTATTTCGCTAAAAAAAAAAAAAAAAAAAAAAAAAAAAAACTCCCTAAATTTTGAAACCAATAAAAAGAAAATTTTGGAATTTAGGGAAAAACTCCCTAAATTTTTTTTTTTTTAAACTCCTAAAAAATTTATTAATGGATGAATATGGTGACATGGTGGACCTCTTTTGTGATCTTGGTGTACCATAAAATTACTACCGGGATCAAAGGAACATCTCCTAAACTTGGGGGCTAAGTAACTTTGATTGTTATATATATATAGATACTAGGGTTTATATTATACATATAGTACAGTATATTTTATTTTGTCGGCAAACTTTTTCTTCTTTTTTTCGGAGCTGAGTCCCAAAACTCAAACCCTGATCGCATAACCCCATCTCAAAGATGAATTTTTGCAGTAACGTCGCCGGAACCATCATCAGCAACGCTATTGTAAAAGAGAAAACAGCCAATAATGTGGTTGTCTCCCCTTTGGGTTTCAATATTGTACTGAATATGGTTGCTAAAAATTTGACCGGACCTTCATCGGAGCATCTTTGCCAACTTCTTCAGCTCAATAATAATAAGGCGGCGGCGGCAGCAGCGGAGGCGGAATCCGATCCCCTCCCATCCAAGTTAGAGAAGATGTTAAAGATGAGACGGGGAGATGGATTTACACTTAGGTGTGTGAATAAGGCATTGCATGACAAGGCCTTCCCTTTACAACCTTCTTTTCATCAACTGGTTACACAAGAGTACAAATCAGAGGTGGAACAAGTTGATTTTCGATTCGGGGTATAAATCTTCTTACCTTTTTCTTATTTCTTGTTCATACATATATGAAGGATAAATTAATTATCCCGATACCTAGATTCACTATGCAATTAATTAATATATATTTTTCAGTTGTCTTGGGAAATAAAATCCATCGCTATATTGTTAGTAACTCTGTTTTTGGTTTTTGTTGTTGATGATCTTGAAGGATCGTCGTGCTATAGTGGCTAGTGTTAACTCTTGGGTGAAAAAACAAACAGAAGGGTTGTTGTCTAATATCTTAAACGGTGACGATGTAGACTCTCTAACGCGGTTGGTTTTGGTGAATGCTCTCTACTTCAAAGGGAAATGGTCTGATCCTTTTGATCCCGATATGACTAAGGATAAAGATTTTCATTTATTAGATGGTAAAACCGTGAAGGTTCCTTTTATGAGTGGTTGTGATCGCTGCTATCACGGTAAAATCGATAACTTTGATTTGATCAGGATTCCATACTGGAATAATGATGTGGCTATGTACATCTTCCTTCCTAATGAAACACAAGAGTTTCAAGAACTATTACATAAAATTGGTTCAGAAAACTTCCTTCTAGATCAAGATTTTAAACTTAAGCAGCCTTCGGACAGAGATCTTTTGATTCCAAAGTTCGATATAGAATACACTACCGCGGATTTGCCAGATGTGTTGTCCGACATTGTTAAGACTACCATTCGTAACACACCCTTAATAGCTGATAATATAGTACGTCAACCCGCGTACGATGATGGTGGTCTGTTTTTGGGTAACATAATCCAAAGTTCTGTTATTAAAGTTGATGAAGCAGGGACCGAGGCTGCGAGTGCAACGTACGAGTTCATGTGTGGAGCATCTCCATATGCACCGCCACCGCCACCACCAATAGTAGTGGACAGACCATTCATGTTTATGATACGCGAAGAGAATTCCAAATTGATACTCTTCCTTGGAGCAGTGACGAATCCACTTACATAGGTATGCTGCGATATATTCATTCTTATACTGTTAGATGTCTCAATCACTTAACATATATAACAAGTCATAACATGATATATATATATAAAAGTGTTATCTATTATAATAATAAAATTCTAATTACCTTTTTTATATTTCACTGTATCGTTTGCAGGGGTATTGTGTAAGTAGTGGCTACTGGGAAGGTTTCTGCTTGGAGGCTTTAATGACTACAACGTTTGATCGATTGAAACGACGTCACTTCTCTTCTTTTCTTTTCTTTTTTGAAATTATGAAGGTTGCCCTTCCAAAAGGCTTGGATTTATTCACATTTAGACCTTATCAACTGAAATAAGATGCTCCCTCCTTAATTTTTATTTTTATTTTTATTCTCGCATAGAGAAAAATCATACAAATTAAAAAGATAATTAATATGTTTGAAATATATTTTAAAATTACAAAGTTATAATTTGATTTTTTGAATATATACTCACTCAATAAATGTTGATTATCTATTGTTAATTGGAAAAGTTTATTGGGAATGTGTATATACATGGGTAAGGCAAATTTACTTTTACAGATTTTAGCATTGTGAATGTGGGAAAAGTTTATTTGGAATGTGTATATACATGGGTAAGGCAAATTGACTTTTAGAGATTTTAGCATTGTGAATGTTTTTTTATTGGAGATGTAAATACTTTGTTTATATATAATAATTAAATTGAGGGCTAAATGTGAAAAAATATAACAAATACTGCATTGATAATGTAAAATGATAAATAAATAAAAACAAAGCAAATTCTGAAAAGTAACATTTAAAAAACTGAGGGAGTATCTCTTTTCCCCTTTTTTAAGTAGCGTAGATGAATCTAAAAGGATTCAGGTGAAAATCATTCTTTCGTTTTAGAATAGATTTTTTTATTTTACAATTTCAAATACTACATTTTCGATCATACAAAATCAATTCATTAGATTCTCTATTTTACAGGATATGGATGAATCGGGTAGATCAGATATAAATGAAAATTTATAGAATCTGGTTGAAGGCAGTAGATATAAAGAAAATTTTACAAAATCCGGATGAAAATTTTACCGAGTTCTTAACCGGAAAATGATGTCCGGCTTGTATATAATTAAAAGTAATCAATTAAGGACGTCTGACACGTATATAATTAAAATTAATCGATTATATATGTAAGTCTGACATAATTATCATCAGAGAACAAAGAGGAAAACAAAAGGATAGACTCGGGAAGCTAAAAGATTCTACGAACGATCGAAAGCAACAAAAATTATTACACTATGATCGAAGATCCATTCAACTATTACAATTTCCAAATAATTACACAACGGTCGAAGATACAACTATCTCAATCTATTACAAAAGAAAATGAAAGATTGTATATCATTAATTCAATAGAATAAAAGATAGATTAACTTCAAAAATCTAAAATTCTTTCCCGGGGTGGGAGTAATAACGGTAGAAAAAGTCACTAGAATCTACAATTTTTATAATAAAACCTGTATTTTTTTTTTGATTAGAGAAACAATAAGAATGTTTTGTCATACATTGCCTAAAACGTTATCAATGTGCAACCCCACCGAATCTATATATATTATACACAATGATTAACCATAGTAATATCACGCACCGAATCTACACGTATTATAACACAAGGTTTAACAATAATACTATCACATATATTCAAGTAGCTCACTCTCCTCTACATAATCCAAGAAAGACATTTGTTACACATTGATCCAAGAACATTTTCCATGGTGAATCTTGCATGATACATTTCAAAGACATTCAATACTTCATATCACATATGTTCAAGTAGCTCACTCTCTACCACATCATGTCATATATATTTTGGCCTTAACTAACATAATATTTGTGTTAAATAAATAACAATCAAACCAAAATATAAAAAAACAAATTGTGTATGATTGTATGATTTATTTAACGTAATGATCATGTAGCCCAATATAACTAAAAAGACCCCTCCGATAAATTTGGCATAAGGCACCGCAATTTTGTTGGGGCAATTTTGTTGTCACTATACATGCTCGGCATTAGAAATGACAAACATAAAGGTAGCCAAAAATCTTCACAGTTGAGAAGCAGGCTCGTGAATTTCATGGCCGGCATCCGACGGGGATCAAAGGAATATCACCTCAACTTGGGGGCCAAGTAAAGTTTGATTGTTACAGAATATAGATATTAGGGTTTACATAGTAATTAATATAAATATATATATATACTCCGCTATATATATTACGTCTGTTGTGTACATGTGATATTTTAATCTCTCCCAAAACTTCAACCCCTGCAGGCCGGTCTCAAAACCTATCTCAAAATTAAGATGAATTTTTGCGGTAAGGTAGCCGGAACCCTAATCAGAAACGCTATTAAATCCGAGAAAAACATCGATAATGTGGTTGTTTCCCCTTTGGGATTCAATATTGTACTGAATATGGTTTCTAAAAATTCGACTGGACGTGCATCGGAGCATCTTTGCCATCTTCGATCTTCGGCGGCGGCTGAATCCGATCCCCTCCCTTCCAAGTTAGATCAGATGTTAGGGATGAAATCAGCAGACGGATTTACACTTAGGTGTGTGGTTAAGGCATTGCATGACAAGGCATTCCCTTTACAACCTTCCTTTCATCGGCTCGTCACACAAGACTACAAAGCCGAGGTGGAACAAATAAGTTGATTTTCAATTTGGGGTATAAATCTTCTTTACCTTCATCTTATTTTTTTTCGTATCAATGTATGATAAATTATGATTTTATATACATTTGTAATCATTAATCATCGTAATACATATATTAAATTTTTTTCCCTGATGATGTTTTTGAAAGGATCATGATGCGATAGGGGATAGTGTCAACTCATGGGTAAAAAGACAAACAAAAGGGCTTGTCCCTAAAATCATAAATGATGTGAGCTCTGGAACGCGGTTGCTTTTGGTGAATGCTGTCTATTTCAAAGGGAAATGGTCTGATTCTTTTGTTCTCGAATGGACTACGGACCGTAAGTTTCAATTATTGGATGGTAAAACCGCAAAGGTTCCTTTTTGACCGGTTGTGAACGCTACTATCACGGTGAAATTGATAACTTTGATTTGATAAGGGCAACTCCAACCCATAGGTATCAAATTTTAAAATTTGATACCTATGAACGATGTAAAGATAGGTGATCAAATTTTAATCTCCAATCCAAAAGTATCAAAATTTGAGTTTGATCTCTACAAACAATATCTCCAACCCAAAATATCAAAATTTAGTAGTATCATTTTTTTTTATCCATTTTGATTAAATTTATGAATGTTTCAATAATATAAAAAATATTGTCTTAACTCAAAAAAAAAATAATGTCGTACTAATTAACCTATTTTTTACTTAACCATAATTTTTTTAAATAACCTAACAATAATTTTGAAAAACTATATACGAGAAGTAAAATAATATCCAAATTTGCGAAAATAAATTCTTGACTAGTCAATTCGCCATAAGCGTGTCATGATTGGTTGGATAAATTAAAGATAAAATATTTTATTGGTAAAGGAGGAAAAAACAATAAATAATGCATTAAAAATGTACAATTGCAGGTAAATAAAAAAGGAGTAAGTTATAAAATGTGACAGATAAAAAAAACGGAGGAAGTATTTCCGTTACAAAAATATGTGTTAGCCAATCAAAAAAAAGAACAAATGAGGGGACAAGGGGGGGACAAGGAGGGACAAGCCCATGTGGTAGAAATTGGAAAATCAGGTTGTGTCGGCGCGACACATCAGAAATTGCGCCACGCCTTTTCCGATACTAAAATCGAGTAAACGTAAGGATCTCTACGTTCAAACGTAAGGAAATTCAAACCAAATCTCATACAAAAAGCACTCAACACAGATTCCTTACGTTTAAACGTAAAGAATCATTACGTTTAAACGTAAGAAACGTAAGGATTCCTTACGTTTAAATGTAGAGAAATTCCCGTCCACATGAATTTTTATTTTTTTTATTTTTATTTTTTCTGAAACAAACAATCTTCTATAGGATTCATATACGGAAATTTAATGTGATAGCACAATGTCTATATATAATAAGTAGATAAATGCGCATTATAATGATTGATGGGTGAACATGCGTTATATTTTTATTTCGTTTAATGTTTTTTTTATAGTTCCGGGCACATACAGTTTTTTTAAAAATAAATTTATCTTTTATGTAAAAAAAATTAAATTCGTCCGTTTACTTTCTTTTTTTTCTTTATACACAATTTTTTTTGTCAGATTACTTAATTGAGATCTCTTCTTTTGTCATTGTCCATTCTTCATGATTCTTTCCAAAACTTATCGACTTATATTTTCAGAAAAAAAAAAAAAAAATCATGCGACAAGAATTTTCTACGCTTAAACGTAAAGAATCTTACGTTCTTTACGTTTAAACGTAGCGATCTCTACGCTCAAACGTAAAGGAATGCGTGTTGAGTCTTTTTGTATGAGATTTGGTTTGAATTTCCTTACGTTTGGGCGTAAGGATCTCTACGCTTGAACGTAGAGATCCTTACGTTTACTGATTTTCCATGTCGTAAAAGGCATGAATCGATTTGCAAGTGTCGCTCGACACAACCTGATTTTTCCACCGCGCCCATGTGGCTTTGGTTGGCAGCACCTTTTTGGCCAAATTCCTTCCACCCGCGCGCGTGTAGTGAATGGGAGGGTATTAGCCAAGGGTTCAAATATGACCTCTCCTAGTACCACACCTAATTTTGATACCTATTAATTTTTCTATTGGAGATGCTAATACCTTACTATAGGGGTCAAAATTTGATTTTGACCCCTACCATTGGACTTGCCCTAAGGATTCCATACATGAATAATGATTTATCTATGTACATCTTCCTTCCTAATGAAACACAAGATTTTCAACAACTCTTACATAATATTGATTCAGAAAACTTCCTTGATCAAGATTTTAAACTTAAGTGGCCTTCGGACAGAAAACTGTGGATTCCGAAGTTCAATATATGCTACAATACCTCGGATTTTCCAGACGTGTTGTCTGACATTGTTAAATCTTCATTCGTAACACGCAACAACCGTATGATGAGGATCTATATGTGGGTATAATAGTCCAGAATTCTGTTATTAAAGTTGATGAGGCAGGGACGAAGGCTGCGAGTGTAACGTGCGTGGAGGAGGAAACAGGATTATTTCAAATCTCAGCAGGGCTGCCACCGATAGTAGTGGACAGGCCATTCGTATTCATGATATGTGAAGACAGATCCAAATTGATACTTTTCCTTGGAGCGGTTACACATCCACGTACATAGGTACGTTGTGATTCGTACTATGTTTTGGGCAATGTCCTTAAAATACCACTAACAAAAATGGTCATAGCGAATGACACAACCCTTGCTAATTACCCATGATATTGTTTGTATTTCTTTTGCCAGGTACCTAACACGTCAGTATATATCATTTGCAGAGGTTGGATTTATGTTTGGAGGCCGTAATGAATTGAAATGTCACTTTTTTTTTCCATAGGAAGGTTGTCATCCCAAAAAGGGAAATGTTTGTTCCAAAACAAAGTACCACAATATGCTTCTGTACCATTGATCTTTATAGAACTCATATGAATTTATAGATCCACGCCATAATCAATAGTATAAGAATGTGTTGTAGTATTTATTGTGGTTAATTTGTTGTGACACTATCACTACTCCTCCGAAAGACTTGGATTTGTTTTTACATTTAAACCTTGTAAGCTAAAATAATAATTGTGTTTTTTTTTTCTTGTACTCCCTCAGTCCCGTATTATAAGTCCTTTTGGACTTTTCACACAGATTAAGAAACATCATAAATGAGTTATTTTTAATATTTCAAGGCAAAATATTGTATTGGTTTTGGGGGTGACTTATAATATTGCATTGTTAGTGTGAAAGGGAAAACAATGCATTATTCATGTATTATTTATGAGAGTACAATTTATGTCATAAAATATATTGTAATGAATGGAGCTTATGGAGTTTATGTTCTAGTTTATTGTTTTAGTAGTTTTGAATAAGGCATTATTGCCTGTGGTTACACATGTTCCTTTCTTTTTAGACATGGATGTTCATTTGGGATTCTAGTAATTGTTTCAGTTATTTATGATATAGTTTGACAGCAGTTACTTTATGATTGGGTTGTTAGATGTAAGACCACTAAGGGTCTTTTTCCCAAGTCTTTGGTTTGTTTTTACTTCCGCATTTATTGTTAATTACTCTGATATGATGTAAGGCTTACGTGAGGTTTAGGGTTTTCTCTAAATGTCACGTGTCGAACGTTTCATTTTCCGGATAAGGACTCGGTGTCCGGGACGGGGCGTTACAGTTGGTATCAGAGCCTAAGTTAGGGAAACGTGGGCGTTAAACTGCTGTCTAGGAACTTAATTTTAAGTTGTGAATCTTGAATCAGTCTAAGATTGGTTCTACCTTTTTTTTCCTTTTGATTCATTCTCAGTTTTTTGCTTTGTTATCATGTCATCCTTGGTTTTCCTTTGATCTGAAACTAGTTTATGTGTAGGCTCCATCTTTGTAAATTCTGTTTCAGCAACTGCTTTGTTCGATACGGCTGCATCCAACTCCTTTATTTACGCCACCTAGTTAGTAAGATTAAGTGCTCCCCTAGAAAGTTTTCTCCTCCTTTGGTTATCTTTACCCCTTGGGTGTCAACAGTTATTCATGGTTGTAAGATCGAAGTTGGCAAGAAGAGAGCTGATGCAGATTTGATAGTTTTGGATACCATGTATCTGGATGTCATACTTGGCATGGATTGGTTAACGCGCCATTATGTGCATCTCGGTCGTAAGGCAAAGCAAGTGATCTTTCGCGCACCTTTGCGTTCCGAAGTTGTGTTTCATGGGAATCTTTCAGAGTTCAAGCCTAAATTTCCTATCATCTCAGCATTAGAAATTGCAGATGCATTCAGGGAAGATTACGGGACGTTTTGGGTTTTTGCAATGAATGCTAAAGAAGGACCTAAGCCAAAAGAAGGGTTAAAGGTAGAAGATGTGCCAATGGTTAAGGACTTTCCTAAAGTGTTCCCCAGATGATTTACCAGGGAATACTCCTGACTGAGAAATAGAGTTTCAGATTGACCTAGTTCCAGATGCAAGACCAGGTCTCTGCGACCATATAGGATGGCTCAGTGAACTTAAAGAATTGAAAGAACAGGTAGAGGATATGCTTGAGAAGAAGATAATTCAGCCAAGTACTTCACCATAGGGTGCACCAGTGTTGTTTGTAAAGAAGAAAGATGGCACTATGAAGATGTGTGTAGATTATAGGGAGTTAAACAAGTTGACCATTAAGAACAAGTATCATCTCCCTCGGATAGAAGATTTGTTTGATCAGTTGCAAGGGTCAAAGGTGTTTTCGAAGATTGACCTCCGTTCTGGCTGATATGCCTAAATCGTAATTCGGTCCGTGGATCCTTATTCGGTCTGTCCGGCCACCAAAATAGTGGATAAAGCCACCGGCCACCATAATCCACGAACTCGCAAGCCGTCGGCCCCGCTCCAAGCCTTTGGTTCTATGGCGACACTATCAGGCTAGGGGGCTGGCCCGCGAACCCCAGGTCATTAGGTCCGCCCGAGACCAGAGCCACCAACATAAAGAAGACAAGCTACGACCCCCAGGCCCCGAGGCCATCAGGACACGAGGCCTTTCAGGCCGCTAAGTTTTCAGCTCACCAAAGGCTTCCAGGCCACTAGGCCCTCCCAACATTAGGTCCGCCAGCGACCTCGCCCATGACACTTAGAGGAAGAAGCTACCTCTCGTTTGGCAAGACAATGATATAAAAGATACAAGGACGGCGAGGTCATCAGGAGTGCAACCTGCTGACTCCGTCACGAGCTCGCTAGTATAGATAAATATTTATTATGTGTCATTATTTGTAAATAAACCAAACTTTAGTCGGTGACTCTCCTATAAATAGGGTCCCTTGTAACCCACTTGAGAGATACACAATTAATCAATAAAACACAAGTCTAAGCCAAATTCCACCATTTTCTCCCTCTTCTACATTAGCACCACCGCCGGAATTCCATAGCACCACCGCGTGCCACCACTTCATACATTTTTTATAGCCAGATATCCACCACTAAACAACCGCTAATTCACCCGAGATAGTTTCGACATTATCAGTAAGCTCCGTTACCGGAAAATTGACATTTTCAGCATTTTCCGGTCAGATCTTAGATTTACGGCGGCCCAAAACTGCCCCTTTTTGGTTTTCCGGCCAAGTCTTCAACAAGATCTTCATCTAGATCTTCAAATCTTCTTCTAGATCTACTAGATCTTCTTTCAGATTTATAATATCTCCATCTAAATTTATGGAGAGTGTCGGTTTTTCTTAATTCCCAACTTCCTAGTTATTAGGCTCTGTTCACAAACGCAGCTGAAAATGTTGGTTTCTTTCTTGTGCGGTAAATTTCCACCGGAAAAGTAAATCCGACCTAGTAAATGGCTTAAAACGTCCAGAAGAGAGGATGTCTGCAATTTCGACAATCCAATCGGATCTTCAGAAGCCTCTGACGCCGGTCAACTTCGCCGGAGCCGCAAGCTAAAGAAGAGGAAGAAGCCTCCGACACCGGTCAACTTCGCCGGAGCTGCAAGCTAATGAACTGTCGATGCGGATTTCTACAATAATGTAGATCTGCTCTCTCAAGTTTATCCTCTATTTTGTTTGATGTGGAAATCCAACTTTCGGACTGCAAACTACACTTCTGGAAATATTCAAAGTGAGTATTTAGCATCTTGATCTTCATTAAAACCTTCGTACAGCCTTTGAGGTTTATCATTTCAGATTATTCCAAGAGAATATGCAATTCCAATAATGCTACCTCCCCTGAATTTGTTTACAACAAATTCACCGAAGTAAAATCATAGCCATAGCTGGCTTTGTGAAATTCTACCCAAAAAAAAATGGTATAGATTGCATTCCTGTAAGATTTTGGGAGTTAAGTTTCGGGGGATGTATCCTTCTTGTTGCAATTCTTTTTTGTGGGTTTTCTATTTTTTGTTTTGCAAAAATTATATCCAAGAAGGTTTCTTTCAAGACTATAAATGGTGTTGATCGATTGTATCTCCCGTGCGAGCTTGTACAAATCGAGCTCGCCAGTCCCCCAAAAATCGAGCTCGCCAGTTCACCAGAGATCGAGCTCACCAGGTTGCCGGGTTATAAGCTCTCAAACAATGAGCTCTCTTATTACTAACTCTATATCAACAAGCTCTCCAGAATTGATTGCACCGGATAATTTTAAGTCGGCAAGCTCTAAGCCCGACCTCAGCTCGGCAAGCACTAAGCCCGACCTTCAGCTCGGCAAGCTCTAAGCCCGACCTCTCTAAGCCAGACCTCAGCTCGGCAAGCTCTAAGCCCGACCTTCAGCTCGGCAAGCTCGAACTAGTACTTTAATTCAGAATTTGTTCCCAGCAAGCTCGTTACGTCATAGCTCCGATCTTACTCGAAACAAGGGGGCCGCATACTGGGATTTTTCGATTCAGTCATGAATCAAAGGCCACATGGTGAGAAAAATAAAAAAGAAGGGTGACTCCACTTCTCGGCTAGAGTTGGGGTGGGACTGTTGGCATAATGCATGCCACTGGGCGTGGAATTAAAGGTCTCATGAACTACTACTACTACTAACCTACTTATTTGTTTGTGGACAAACGATATCCGGTGAGACCTTTTATTAGATCTACGGGCCGCAAACAAAAACAAAGGGCCGAGGGTGGAAATTTTCACACGGGAACACGATTGCGCAGACTCAAAACTTATTTCAACCAAGTTCATCCTCAATCTTCCTTGAAACAAGGGGGCCGGAGGTGGAAATTTTTAAACAACCGTGAATGACTCAAATTCGACATTATTTCAACCAATCCCGCAATGACCTTGCTTGAAACAAGGGGGCCGAACATTGGAATTTTTCGATTCAGTCATTAAGCTCAACAGAAACAAGTAAGACTTTTAGCTCAACTATTTTAGCAAGTTCGATGCTCTAATGTCCTCGACCTCGCCAAAAATAAGGGGGCCATATATATATATATATATGTGTGTATAAATATATACGGATACGTCGGACTCGAAAGATGGCAATATTTCGAGCAAAAATAAAGATACAAACTCAAAAGTACTTGGAAAAGTCATTGCAAAAAACAAAGAAAATATATATTCAGAGGCCGAAGAGCGCCCACGAGTTAAAGTTACGATCAGAAGAATAAAGGTCTTTGTAATGACCGCCATGTTCACCACATTTTCCAGGTATAAAATGGGGCCACCGAAATGAGCACCCCAAAACGAGCTCTCAAGCTCTCCGAGTTACGAGCCCTCAAGCTCCCCAAGTTACGAGCTCTCAAGATACAAGCTCTCATCGGGCTTTGTTTCTACAAACCTAAATGATTACATATCTTATTTTTGGAACTCACCCCCAGATTTGGTGGGTCGAGCCATCTTATTTTTGGAATTCTCATGTCCTAAAATGGCGGGACGAGCTATCTTATTTTTGGAAATCTCCTGTCCAAAAATGGCGGGACGAGCTATCTTATTTTTGGAACCCTCCCGTCCTGAAGTGGCGGGACGAGCTATCTTATTTTTGGAACTCTCCCAACCAAAAATGGCGGGACGAGCTTATTTTTGGAGCACACCAGAGCAACTCGTCATCAAAATGGGTTTTCTCTTCACCAACAACAAGTCCGTCCGCTTAATAGCGCGGCACAAGAAGTTAAGTCTATCTGCCCAATTATAACTTCAAAATCGGCTAGGGGCCAAAGGTCCTGAAATGCCAAATCACAATGAAGTTAAGGCTATCCGCCCAATTATACTGAAATGCAAAATCACTATGAAGTTAAGGCTATCCGCCCAATTATAACTTCAAATCGGCTAGAGGCTAAGAACCCAAATAATCCAAATCATACGAAGTTAAGGCTATCCGCCCATTATAGCCCCCAAAAAGGGTCAAGGCTATGCGCCCCATATGACCTCAAAAGGGCTTAAGGCTCTCCGCCCGTTATAGCCCCCAAAGACTAAGACAACATATTTGGAATTAGCCTCGAGCGAATGTTCTATAAGACCGACCTTCAGGTCGGCAACATATTTGGAATTCGCCTTCGAGCGAATGTTCTATAAGACCGGCCTTCAGGTCGGCAACATATTTGGAACTCGCCTTCGAGCAAGCCTTCTACAAGACCAAAGGCTCTCAAGCCACCAAAAGCAAAGTCGATTCATGACTCACAAGCCACAAAAAGCAGTCTCAATTCATGGCACAATCCACAAGAGGCGAATTCGATCAACGACACACAAGCAACGAAAAGACCTACTCTGAGTACGGCATTTAGGCAAAGCTAATAGGCGATCCGCCATAATAGCGAGCCGTCATAGTATTTCAAGGCAACAGATCCGCGAGCAGACTTTACTCCCTGCCTAACATTTCTAGAGAATGCTTAAGGCACGGAGTAGGGGGCCATTGATATGCCTAAATCGTAATTCGGTCCGCGGATCCTTATTCGGTCTGTCCGGCCACCAAAATAGTGGATAAAGCCACCGGCCACCATAATCCACGAACTCGCAAGCCGTAGGCCCCGCTCCAAGCCTTTGGTTCTATGCAACACTATCAGGCTAGGGGGCCGGCCCGTGAACCCCAGGTCATTAGGTCCATCCGAGACCAGAGCCGCCAACATAACGAAGACAAGCTACGATCCCCAGGCCACGAGGCCATCAGGACACGAGGCCCTCAGGCCGCTAAGTTTTCAGCTCACCAAAGGCTTTCAGGCCGCTAGGCCCTCCCGACAATCAGGTCCGCCAGCGACCTCACCCATGACACTTAGAGGAAGAAGCTTCTTGTTTGGCAAGACAATGATATAAAAGATACAAGGATCAGCGAGGTCATCAGGAGAGCAACCTGCTGACTCCGCCAAGAGCTCGCTAGTATAGATAAATATCTATTATGTGTCCTTATTTGTAAATAAACCGAACTTTAGTCGGTGACTCCCCTATAAATAGGGTCCCTTGTAACCCATTTGGGAGATACACAATTAATCAATAAAACACAAGGCAAAGCCAAATTCTACCATTTTCTCCCTCTTCTACATTAGCACCACCGTGCACCACCGCCGGAATTCCATAGCACCACCGCGTGCCACCACTTCATACACTTTTTATAGCCAGATATCCACCACCAAACAACCGCTAAATCACCCGAGATAATTTTGACGTTATCACTGGCTATCATCAATTGAAGATCCGGTCAGCAGATGTACCGAAGATGGCTTTCAGTACCAGGTACGGGTTGTATGAGTTCTTGGTCATGCCTTTCGGTTTGACTAATGCTCTAGCAGCCTTTATGGACTTGATGAATAGGGTGTTCTCCTCTTACTTGGATCAGTTTGTTGCTATTTTCATCGATGACATTTTGATTTATTCTAAGGATGAACAAGAGCATGAGAAGCATCTACAGATAGTGTTGCAGACCCTAAAGAATAAAGAGTTGCTTGCAAAATTTAGCAAGTGCGAATTTTAGTTGGATCGGGTTGCTTTCCTTGGTCACATCATTTCAGGAGATGGAATTTCAGTGGATCCAGCTAAGATTGAATCAGTGGTTTCGTGGCCTAGACCTACTTCAGTTACCGAGATTCGTAGTTTTCTGGGTTTGGCAGGCTATTAGAGGAAGTTCGTGTAGGATTACTCAGTGCTTGCTATGCCTCTTACTCAATTGACTCAGAAAGGAGTTAAGTTCGGGTGGTCAGGTGATTATGAAAAGTCTTTTCAGATGCTTAAAGAGAGGTTAATTCTGACTCGGTGTTGTCATTGCCGCTTCTTCGAAGAGTTTGATATCTATCTGAGATGCCTCGGGTTCGTGGTTTTAGGTTGTGTCTTGATGCAAAATGGTAAAGTAATTGCTTATGCTTGAGAGACAATTTGAAAATTCATGAGAAAAATTATCCTACACATGATTTAGAGTTAGCTGCAGTTGTATTTGCTTTGAAGATTTGAAGACATTATTTGTATGGAGTGCGGACTCGGATCTTCAGTGATCATCAGAGTCTTAAGTACTTCTTTACGCAGAAAGAATTGAACATGAGGCAAAGAAGATGGCTAGAGTTTGTCAAGGATTATGATATCGATATTCAATACCATCCTGGAAAGGCAAACGTGGTTGCAGATGCTTTAAGTAAAAGGGCATTTTTGACCTTAACTAGCCAAGAAGATATTATCAAGCAATTAGATCGACTTCAGATAGAGGTTTGTGATCCAGTTCCACAATGAAGCATCATTTCTGCAATTTTTGTTCGACCTATGTTGTTGGATAGGATTAAAGAGATGCAGTTGAATGATGCTTTTCTTCAAGAGATGAAGCAGAAGTCAGTTGAAAAGACGGATATGGGTTTCGAGGTTGTAGGTGATGGTTCACTTTGGTTTAGAGGACGTCTATGTGTTCCTGAAGTGTTGAATGTTAAGGATTAAATCTTAAAAGAATACCACCAGTCGGTTTTTCTATGCATCCAGGTTTTACCAAGATGTATAGAGACTTACGTCAGCACTTTTGGTGGAAAGTAATGAAGAATGATATTGCAAGTTATGTTTCTCGATGTGATGTTTGTCAGAGGGTTAAGGCAGAACATCAGAGACCTGCAGGTATGTTGAAACCTCTTGAAATCCCAGAGTGGAAATGGGAGAAGATTACTTTAGACTTCATTATAGGGTTACCTCGTTCAGTTGGCGGTGTTGATATGTTATGGGTTATATTGGATCGTTTGACAAAGAGTGCGCATTTCCTAGCCTTAAAGAAGGATACGCCATTAGAGCAGATGGCTTTGATGTAAATTAATCAGGTGGTTCGTTTGCATGGAGTTCCAGTTTCAATAGTATCTGATCGAGCTAGTCATTTTGTGGCTCAGTTTTGAAAGAGTTTACAGAAAGCTTTGGGTACAAAGTTGAATATGAGTACGGCATTTCATCCATAGACGGAAGGACAGTGACGATTCGGACACTTGAGTATATGCTACGTGCTTGAATTCTTGAGTTTGGAGGTAAGTGGACTAAGTGCTTGTTGCTTGTAGAGTTTTCTTACAATAATAGTTATCATTCGAGTATTGGGATGGCTCCTTTCGAAGCATTGTATGGTAGGAAATGCCGATCCCATGTATGTTGGGATGAAGTCGGTGAGTATCAAGTTAAGGGTCCGGAGTTAATTTAAGAAGCTAAAGAGAAAATCTTGTTGATCAGGGAACGTATGAAAGAAGCTCAGGATCGTCAGAAAATTTGGGCAGATAAACACCGTAGACCGATTGAGTTTGAAGTTGGTGAGAAAGTGTATCTTAAAGTTAAGTCCAAGATATGTAGGACCTTTTAAAGTTATGGAAATAGTTGGTCCTTTAGCTTATCGGCTACAGATGCCTCTGTCATTGCTAGAGTGTATGATGTGTTTCATGTGTCGATGCTACGGAAATGCTTTGTTGACCCAGGGTTAGTAGCGGATGTTGATCATGACCTTTTGCAAGACAATTTGGCTTATGAAGAAAGGCCGATAAGGATTTTGGGTCGGAAAGGGCAATGGTCTATGTAGAAGTTTTTGGTTCTAGTTCCTATGCAATGGAGTAATCATACGGCTCAAGAAGCTACTTAGGAGCTAGAGGCGGAAATGGTAGACCGCTATCCAGAGTTTCCATCCTTACCAGGTGCGTTAAGTTTCGAGGACGAAACTTCTTATAAGGAGGGGAGAATGTAACATCTCTCACCTCTTTGTAAGGGTATTTTAGTCCATTTGAAATTATTTTCTTTTTTCTTTTACTTTTAGGTTTTCTTTTCCTTTAAGACTTTGAATAAATGACTTATGGTGATAAAAGGCTATAAATAGGACCCTAGGTAGCCCTAGACATCATAAAATTGCGTTTTTGAAGTTTTGTGGTCTTATAGCACGCTGAACCGAGGAACCTCCTCGGTAAAGTGACCCAGTGGTGCCCAGGACATGTCCCAGACAGCCCAGGACGTGTCCTAGACACCCTAGGCGTGTCCCAGAGTGTGTCCAGGATCAAGCAGGACGCTGAACCGAGCACTGTCCTCGGTCAAGCGACCTAGTTTGGGACTTCAGGCTCAGTTTTGATCGTTCTAGTTCATGTTTGCATATCAGAGTGCTAGTTTCGAAGATCTTTCAAGTCCAGGAGCAGTTTCGAATATTGTTTCATCTCAAGAAGGTAATAATCATGAAACCTTAGTTTTATTCGTAGTTCTACTCTTGGATTTGTTAGAATTCGTAGTTTTAATTGTAGGGTTTATTCGTGTTTCATAGATTCGCAAGAGTTTGAAGATTGACCATAGTTTGATCGTTGTTTGGCTTGTTTTTGATATGTTTACGAGGTAAGGAGATTTTCTTATCAAAAGTATCACTTTTGGCTTTAAAGATTATGTTTTTAATATGTTTAAATACTGTTTTCTGTAAATTGGCACGAAACTGGACATGATATGTGTTTTAGGACAGGATGCCGGACTAGTCTTAGAGCAGAAAGTGAATCTGGGATTCACTAGCTCGCTGAACTGAGTGCATCTGTCGGTTAAGCGTCCTAGAAAAGTCTCAGATTGGCTTTCTGGTTGTTCTGTGTGGTCAGCAGCGCTTTCAGAATGTTATTTGGGTTTCTGGATGATTTTCTGGGCTCTGTTTTTATATATACTGGAGATAGGTTGGTAATATGGTGTGGTTATGGACTTTTCATGTTTCCTATAGGTTAGACATGGATTTCTAGTATAGAATTATTTGATTTATGTGCTGCTATTTGATTTACATGTTATCGAATCTACTTAGCATGGTATTCGTTAATAAGCACGAATAGATGGGGTACCTTGGTCACAGTTAAGACCCATGTTGGAGAGTGTGACTGGTTATATTAGCCAATCCGTTCTTAAGGCGGTGTGCTTATAAGTGTACCTTGGGCAAGTAAGTCCCATGTTAGAGGTGTAGTTAGTTGTGCTTGCCGAGTTGTATGCTGCGCCTTAAAGCTTGTAGACAAGTCACGGATAGGAAAAAGACAAGGACATGAATATGTTAAGTAAGCAAGTAAGTAGTTAATGTAACTAACATGTATGTGCAAGATAAACGGATATAGCAAATATGCATGTTTTCTTATGCATTGAACATGTATTCCAAAGTGGTTTTCTCCTTTTGTTTGAAGTATTGTTCTAAACTGTTTATGAAAGTGGATATAGTAGATTCATGTCGTGTCTTCAGGCTTATGACAACCATGAATCTCACTTTTTATCTTCTTTCTCCTTACTAAGCTTATGCATGAGCTTACTCCCATTTGGAATAAGAAGGTATGCAGGTTGGTGATGATTCTGAGGAAGAGTTCGAACATCAGGCTTAGGATTGGAGCTTATGGAGTTTATGTTCTAGTTTATTGTTTTAGTAGTTTTGAATAAGGCATTATTGCCAGTGGTTACACATGTTCCTTTCTTTTTAGACATGGATGTTTCTTTGGGATTCTAGTAATTGTTTCAGTTATTTATGATATAGTTTGACAGCAGTTACTCTCTGGTTGGGTTGCTATATGTAAAACCCTGAGGGTCTTTTTCCCGAGTCTTTGGTTTGTTTTTACTTCCGCATTTATTGTTAATTACTCTAATATGATGTAAGGCTTATGTGAGGTTTAGGATTTTCTCTAAATGTCACGTGCCGAACGTTCCATTTTCTGGATAAGGACTAGGTGTCCGGGACGGGGCGTTACAATTTGCATCAGATTCTCTTAACAAATTGTTGACTTGTAGTTTAAAACATTCATTCTTCTAGTTTGCACAATCTCTATGTAAGATTAAATGTATCAAAAATCTACGGTTTTAAAGACGATATTTTTCTAGTTTATTCAAATGTATCAGATTCCCTATTTTGTGCATGAAGTTCGGCCGAGTCCATCCACTTTTCCTGATCATCAAAGGTGTTCGGTGGATTCCATCCACTTTTCCTGACCAATATCACATTGCGATATTGTATTGTGCCTTACCCAGAATTACATGACATTTAGTCTTTTATCTAGCCAAATATATATGTTATTAATTGTTAACTAGCCACCTAGTTCATTCAGGGAAAGCCTCACCTAAAGACTCTACTCCCTCAACTCAGACAACTAGCTAGACTCTATCCAAAACCTAGCACATACACAGACAATGATTAATCTTAATTCATCAAAGCACAAGGTCAATTTTAAGTTTCCGACGGTCACGTACTTTATCTCATCAAAGAATTCATCCGGTGTTGGAACTAAACGCATCAGAAGCTTATTCATGATTTTGTCAAGTTATTTTAAGATATTTAGATCACCCAATAAAAGCCAAAACCTAAGCTATGCCTTAAAACTATAAAAACACAAAACTGATTTTGGCCCGCGGTTTAGCCGGTGCCAAACATTTTAGCCCGCGCTAAAACGCTTAAAAACAGTCTGTTTTCTCTCTGTATTATTTTGGCGCGTGCTAAACCATTTTAGCCGACCCCAAATGATCGGGAACAACCCTAAACATCAGATTTTCTGCACATTCAATTACCAAACCAAAATACAACGAATATAGTTCGATTCTAACACAAAAAAATGCATATAACAGGATCACATTACTTGCCAAACATTATATAACAACAAAGGTTCAATATGGACACCCTCTTACCTTGTAATAAAGCCAAAGGCAAACCAAATTTTGAAGCAAAACGGCGAAATCCCCAAATCTTCAACGACAACCAATAAGAACACAATCTAAACCTGAATTAACTATAATCAAAGGTTTCTAACGTTTAGAACTACAAATTGATCAACTTAAAACATTAGAGCATGATCAAACTACAAGATTTTAGATTTAGGGCAAAACTGATATATTCTAGAAACAGCAAACCCGTGGTACAAAACGATGCCTGTCCCACGAGAATTCCAATTTACTACTTGTATCTGTAATTCGGTGAAGAGTTTATGTATGAGTTATGAGGAAGATTCTTCTTCCCAAGTTCTAACAAGTTTCAGAGTTTTTCCCGTTTCTTTAACTTTCTAACGACTTCCCAAACAATGGGGAGTTTTATTTCTTGGGAATAACTTCCAACAGTTATCCTTCTTTAAAAAGAATACTAATATTCTAATTTTTACTAAAAGGACAAGTTTGCCCTTTTCCGAAAATCCAGGATGTTACAGATTTAATTATCGGGTAGTCGGATTCTTTTGGGAGAATTCCAACTACTAAACTAGAGATTGTTGATGATTCATGGATATGTCATCAAGATTGTCTACGTACCCAATATGTATTGTGAGCATGACGGCCCTTTTATAGGCCTCCCTCATGGGGGAGGTGAATACAGATTCCTAATTTCTTGTCATGTGATTGGGGTTCGGTGTGATGCTAACGTGGGCAGTCATGGATCGATTAGGCTAGCATCAAGAGATGAAATCAATCATAGGTTCATGGCAGTTAATGAAGATCAATCGTGGAATCATGTCCATTAATGCGTTATAACCGTCCTTTGAGTTTGGGGATGATCTGTTGTGATTAAGAGCGACATGGGTGATATTTGCCATTAGGTCGGTGCTGCAGGTAGCCTATACCGAGCTGAGAAGATGCTTTGCTAGATGTGAACTAATCAGCGACATGAATAGGGCTGACGTTTAGAAAGAGGTCGATGGAGGTTTGCTGAGGCCATTTGTCGAGAAGCCCAATAGAGGACCAAATCCGGATCGGTCCATTTCATTAATCTTATGAGTGTCACGTGTATGACTTCCAGGTCATACCAATGTCACCGGTCTGATCAGGTTTGAAACGGTTTAATTTTTATAAATTAAAACTAAATTGTTTTAAGCGACTTCTAGTTATATGAAAACTTTTTTTTTTGGTTTGATCGATTTAGTTCCACGGATGGGTTTAATTTCCAGAAATTTTTGTTCGCCCCTACTTGCTAGATTGTCTATTCATTTCCACTCTTTTCTAGTTGTACACGAATTTACTTTATAGAATGGGAAGCGTTTATTCGCACCACATTGAGTCTATTGGTATACCACATTATATGTGTTTCATAATAAAATCGACTTTGTGAAAGTCGGTTCTGAAACCAAAAAACCGACTTTCCGTAGAGTCTTGTGATAATCGACCTTCAGATAGTCGGTTCAATTTGGTGAAAACGGTGTCATGCACCGATAAAACGGATGGTGGGAATATTACATGCATTTAATGAGGTTTTAAATAGCGGCAACCGGACAACGGTGGGAATACAACCACAAGAGAATTCTTAGGATAGACGATATTATTGATACCACAACTTAGCTTCTTGTCTAAGTAGCCATATTATTAATTAGATATAACATTAAAACCAGCAAGCAACGTGGACATAACCCGAATGATCCTACGTAATATTCGCTTCAAGTTTACATCAATTCTTCCGAGTAGTAACATTTCCCTATATTACACTTTTTAACTAATTAAACAACGCTGTGGTCAAATTCATGGATCATAACCATTTTTACCACCTTTATTTCGTTTTTTTTTTTTTTTTTTTATTGTGGCACAATCGTCAACCTTTCTCTATATCGTCGTTTTCAGATATTGATGGACTACTAGTACAATACTTAACCCTTTTGCTTTTTCTTCAAGATACGATTTTATATTGAAGCGTTGCAAATCAATTATTTTTAATAAATGTTGATTAGTATTTCGTTAAAGAAAGAAGGAATGGATAAATTAACCCAATTATTTTTTCAAAAATAAAAACTCTCTTAACTAGATTTGCTGCGGTGATGTTTACAATTGTTTCTTGTTGGAAAGGAGTTTCAATTCAAATCATACAAAAATATGAGTGCATATAAATTTTTTTGTTCATTCTTTAATCTTGATACCATTGAGATATATGATTAGTTTTTTCCTTGTGATTTTCACATGACCCAGAAACTCTATTGTCACGTTTATAATTTGTTGAAACAAATTTTAAAATACATAACACATCGAATGATAAGTAGGATATGGTGAGGTAAGGTGCATAAGATAGAGTATGGTGGAAGGTGAAAGGGTAGGTGAATAGGTTAACACTACCGTGCAACCTACCTTATTTTACTAGTACAATTTACCTTATCACATTACCTCACTCTACTCACCTACTATCTTATTTTAACTACCACATTCCATGTATGCCACCCATCTTACTTATCAGCTCAGTGCATTCTATATCTCTACCCACCTTAATTATTCTAACCTATGACACCACCACAACCTACCTTACCACTCATTTACCCAACTGTACCTTACCACACCTTACCATACTACGTACACTACGTACTCTCATTCAAATTATCATACCCAACCGTACCCCACCACATACCCAACTCCATCTTCATACCCTGCCTAGCATTGTCCTACCTATCTAATTAACCAACCCCACTCACCCGTCCTCAGTGATGGCTGCAGGAATTTTTGGACACGGGTCGGAAATTGATAGGGACACATCGTATTATAATTTTATAAATACTAATTTTAAAATCCAAGTATGATTACGGGTCAAAGGTTAATATTTACAAAAATTAGTGGGTTAGTTAATTAGTAGGTATTAGTCTATAAAAACTTTAAATAGTATAAAAAATACATAGGATTTTTTTTTTTTAATTTAAGGGGGGTCAAGTGACCCAGTTCTTCCTACTTGGAGCCGCCACTGCTCGTCCCCACCCACCCCACATCACCTACCCTTCTTTTCCTACCACCCATCATACCCATCACTTACTCTATCATACTACCCAACCTACATCCAGTTCCTAGCTACCTAGCATTGCCCTACCCTACCACGCCTCACCACCTTACCCTATCATACATTACGTTATCTCACATTACCTTACCCTACCACATCTAAGCACCATCCTACGTACCCTTCCTTTCTCACAACCCACCTTATTACCATACCTAACCTAATCGATCGCACCACCCTATATCACCTTACCCTACCCTATCACCCACCCTATACCATATCACTTTTAAACCATCACTCATGTACTTTATTGATTTTCCATTTTTATTCAATTGGGAGTAAAGTTTCATTAGCTTTCATTACTTTATAATCAAAAAAAAAAAAAAAAGTTGAAAATTTTAATTTCATTGCAATGCTACGAAAAACGCCAGCCATACAAGTATATATCCTGATTTCTCGTATGTCATCTCTTCCTAATTTTTCCATATTGAGATATTGATATATTCCTAACTATGCAATGATCCGTTCTCCCAAAAAGAAAAAATATCGTATCTCTTTCTTTTTTCCCTTAAAATTTACTCCCGTCTGAAGCAAGACAATAAATTTTCTGTGTTCAATGTTTATTAACATGATTTTCCGTTAATAAACTAAGATCTGTGATATTTATTCTTCTCTGTAAGAAAATCTAAAAATTGACTTATATTGAGGGGCGAAGATAGTAATTAATTACAAAGAATATTTGACATGAATATGGTACGACTAGTGTTAATCTCATGACATCTTTTAAAGAGAAATATTTGTGTCATAAAAAAATATACATAACATTTGATACAACATACTTTTAGATCATTGATTTTTATGAGACTCATATAAATTAATAGGTTTCACGTCATAATTAATGACCAAAAGTGTGTTGTGTCAAATGTTGTGGTCATTTTGTTGTGCTGCTATATCACTACTCTTTTTTTTAAATCATTGACCATTGTTTAGAATGTATTGACTCATATGAATTCATAATAATCAATGATTTAAAAATATGTTGAGTCATTTGTTGTGCGATATTTTTTTCTTTTCTTTTGACATGAGTGCGAATTTTATTGGGGTACGTAATATGATTTTTAAAATGATATATTCACTCCGGACATTCACTTATTTATCAATTTACTTGTTTTCATCCATGACATTGTAGGTCTCCTTGTTCCATTTTACCTGCATGATTAAGATTGTGAAATGATTCCCTTCAAAAAAAAATTATGAAATGATATATAGATAGATATCCGATATATATAGATGTTGTTACGTGTGACTTGATCTCTATCTATGTCTAGAATCTGGCAAAACTATCTCGTAGTTAGCTGAATGATGGGCTGCTGACTAGACTGTTCAAGTTTGTAGAAGTCAGTTGGGTGAAGTCAGTTGAGATCCTTATGTCAGCAAATTGGTCTGCTGAGTCTGTGAATATTGCTGAGCTGAGCATCTGAGTATTGGTTACTAAGTTGAGTGGAGTCAACAAGTGCTGGGCCCACATCTGGGTATTTATAGGAATTTCGACAGTGTAACTTTGGCGGTTAGGGTTTAGGATTCCTAGGTTATAAAAAACTCAATGTCGAAATCAATGCAACTATGAATCTCTTTCTAGACTACAGTGCATAACAAATATCTCTTTTATGTTTGTTGGGTAGTCTGGCACAACGTCGAAAACCACGTAAAAACTTGTGTTCATTTTGTCTATGTTATCTTGTTGATTGTTTACTTGTTAGATTGCTTCTGTTTGTTATCTTTACTTGCTATATGTTATAAGAGATGTATTGTTAATTACATTTACCTCGGTTTCATAAGAAGTGTTTCGTTTTTTTATAAAAACAAATATTGTAACACAAAAAATGTCTCTTTCGAGAATCAATAAATCATTTGATGCATTTTTTTTCAAATATGCTCCATCATAACATTTATTATTTTTATACACAAACATTTATTATGAGATCGATATATATATATATATATATATATATATATATATATATATATATATATATATATATATATATATATATATATTAGTATTCAAAAACATAAATTAATTAATTAAATTTGTTAATATATATGAAAAGCATAATGGAAACAATTAAATAACTTTTATTAATATATATGAAAAACATAAATTGAACACATTTTTTTTTGTAGTGGTCTAATAAATTTATGGATCGCATAATACGATGCTCAAGAGTCAAGAGATGCCGAAATTTCCTATAATAAAAATAAAAAATCGCCGAAATAACAACTGTTTTTTTTTTTTTTAATTTATTTTGAAGGAACAACTGTTCTTTTCATTAGACAGATCTGTCTGGAAGTGCATTTCTGTACCTATATATACATGCCACCATTTTATGAATGTCTGTGCAATAAACATCCGCTGTATGCATCAAATTCACTCTGACCCCTAAAAAAAAAATACAAATTCGGCATTTTTTTCCCATGAAATCCAGAACTCTTTCATGGATTTCAAAATCTTTCTCGGTTTTCGTGGTTACGCTCTTTTCATTTCTCGTTTCCAATTGCTCGGGTTTGCATGTATCGAAGGCGGTTCTGAATTCAACAGATGAATTCCATAATTACACAGCCATATCTGAATTTAGGGTTCTTAATCGAAAGCATTTAGGAAATTGCCCTGATCCGAACCCATATTTGCAAATAAATTTCACTACGAAATCAGGAAAGCTTTTGGATGAAGAATATATTACTGTAACCGTTAGTGGAGTAATTGTTCCTGATAAGAACGATTGGGTTGCTTTGATCTCCCCTGCTCATTCAGAGTAAGAAAACTTCTTTAATTGTTTTTTTTTTCCTCTGTTTTTTTTTTCCTGTAAACTTTGATTTTATTGATAAATTATATATCAATAATTTTTTTTTTTAAATATTTTTGGCAGTGTATCAAGCTGTCCATTTAATGAAATTCAATATGCGCAGACGGGTGATTTAAGCAAACTTCCTCTTCTCTGTCATTATCCCGTTAAGGTAAGTTTGCATGCACAGATGAATGCATTAAACTTAATTTCTTTTTATCCTTTTATGAGTCGATCTGTTAACAAGATGAGCCGAACTGAGTATTTGTTCAAACTTTAGTTCGTTTAGGTCATGAGTTTCTTTGTGGCCATTTGTTTAATAAACAAGCAAAAACAATTGTCATAGGTTGGTTCGTTAAGGTCACGAGCTTGTTAATGAACGTTGGTTTAATAAACAAACAAAAATTTACGTTCAATCTCATTGATAAAGAAATTTATTCGAGCAAGTATTCAAGTTTGGCTCGAGTTTAACTCAAAGTATAAAAAAGAATCAAGTCCAAACTACAAAAATTACAAAGTACAAAGAAATATTCAAAACATCATAATACAAAAACTCAATAAATATCTTATAAATTAACCTAGATGGAGTATCTATAAAATGAATAGATTGTTTATCATCTCATTTGTAAGGATTATTGTACATTGGTTTATCTATATAAATATGTTGGTGAGTAAACTCGTCTCCGTTCATTCAGGAAACGAACTTATAATTTAATTCGTTAAACTAAACATACCAACAATGATAAACACTAACGAATCAAACACGAGTTTCTTTTATAGATATTGATATTGATATAAAGTAGACACTATTAAACCCGGAAAATGGAATTGAAATATTGTTTAGGTGGCAGACTATATGCCATTACATTTTTGTGGCTGTAATAACTTTATATCATGTGGATATATAAGTTTTGTTGATTATAATAAAGTTGATGGACCAAGTGTGAAACAGAGGTAACCCAAAAGAGATGGAAATAGTTACATCATGAATTTCCCTTTCCAAGTGTTCGTTTTAATGATGTTTACGCTTCCATCCAAACAATGCAAATTAGAACCGACGTAATTATACAATGCAGTGGTCTAAGGCAAAAATGGCACTCGACTTCTGCCTCTCTGCGGTTATCCGATCAACCTATCCTCGTATTTATGTGGGATCGCATGGCGCCATCACAGGTTTTGCTTAATTGCAGTTGAGTTGGCAAATAAGACACTCTAGCTCAGAGTTACATGATTAACCTCTCTCGCACGCGTTCACGTGGGATCGCAGAAGAAGCGCCTCACTATTAGTGTTTAGTTTTAGAAGCGACGTAATATATTTTTACACCAATAGATTTTTATTATATAATAACTGATAATGTAAAAATGTTCTAATTCACTTTATATATATATATATATATATATATCAAAACAAAATAAAGTGTGTGATTGTTATATTTTCTGATGCGTGTCGTCGTTTTTTTTCTTCTTCTAGTAAATTCATATAATAATGTCTCCGCCCTTGGATTTCGACACTCCGAGGAATCCAATTTTCTCCCTTATACGATTGGAATGTATTTTTCGAAAGGACAAAATAAAAATAAAATATAGTAGGTTGATATGTTAAATACTACATCCGTCTTAAAATGTAAGTCCTTTTAGGTCTTTTCACACATATTAAGAAAGTTGGTTAAATTTGTTATTTGTCATTAATTTTGATTAAAAAGACTAAAATGACATTTCATTGGGTATTAATGCAAAATAGTAAAAAATGGTTGAGTATATAATAAATGAGGGGTAGAAGAAGAAAGATATAATAAATACTTTATTTGTTTTGTAAATGAACTTATATTTTGAGATAAAACTAAAAATCTAAAAAGACTTATATTTTGAGCGGAGGTATTATTAATCACGATATATAATTAAATAGCCGCTAAAATTAAATCCTAGTTGGCATTTATTGTACTCGTGTTCAACAAGGTCTGCTACCTAATTGCATTAATCGTTGCCACATTTGCACTAACAAGAATGATTAAGGTACCGACATTTTATACAAAAAATGGTACACACATCATATCCCTTCCGGGAGATTATTGTGTGGTATCTCTATACGGTGCGGAGACACCGTGATCGTGTGGCACACCACACATCACACACCTTCATTCTGTATTAAAATTGTGTGGTTCTGATCGTTTCACTCGTCACTTCACCACAAATTCTTTCACCACATAATAACTTTCCATCCCTTCTATGCAATGTGTAGTTTAAAATATATTTTTTTTTAAAAAAAGAAAAAATTTCAGCCACATGATGGGGGATTCGAGGGATGTCGGGGGATGAAAAGGTGTGCCCCCATCACTATCCTTACATTAATAAATTTCAAAGAGGAATGTCTACGGTAATATTTGATTTTTTGATATATTAAATAAAATGATTCGATTGTATTGAGAGGTAATATAGATAAAAGAGTTAGGGTAGAGTAAAAAAAAATAATAATAATAAATCAATCCAAACTAAAAAAACAAATCGGCCCAAACCGAAATATCTCAAACCGATTGCTATCCGAATTACTCAATTGGTTCTAGTTATTTTTATTCTGCCCCAACCCAACACAACACGAATCCAAACCGGTTGCTTATTAATACATAAAATGAAATTATTTTGGTTAAGTATGTGTCTTATTTTTTCTCTTGTTGTTTTTGATAATTTTGTTAAATCAGTGTTTATGTGATTATGTAATTGAGATTAAAGGATATATGAACAGATTAGTGTAACAATATTTATTTTACGAGTATTGATTAAGTCATAATGATGACTGCCTAATGACGTTTTTCTCACTCATATTTACACCCTCAAATTTAGTCCATGTTTTGTGTCTGGTTTATAGTACTACTATTATTTAAGTAACCGCCCTCTGCAGTTTGTGTATATCAAAAATCAATGGATTGAAAATGAGATTTGCGAAGATGTTAAAAATAATCATAAGTGGGGATGGGTGTTTTCGTCGCTAATGTATTTAGTAGTTCTTTGATGTGTAATATGTATGTATTGTTTTGATTACGTTTCGCTAACTATTTTATTATTATTAAGAGTTGTTGTGTCGAGAAAATAAGTATATACAGAATGCTTTCTAATTTTTTTTTTTTTTTTTTTTTTTTTTTTCATTCATAAAGAAATTAGGCTTGAAAAAACAACCCAAAACGAAAATCATTTCAAACTAAACACTGGGTATCGAATATGTGAACCAAGCCGACTAGTAATTGGCTCAAACCAAAACGAACTCATCCAATTCAAGTTCAACCCAAACTCATCACTAAGAGTAATAAATGATCATTGATAATATAGAATAATCATGATTTATATTTTACGACGGAATAAAGTGAAAATAATAATAATAATTTGGAAATGAAAGACAATAAATAATGCTTTATTCCGTCGATGAAAATAATAATAATAATAATTTGGAAATGGAAGACAATAAATAATGCTTGTTGTACGTGTTGCAGCAATAACCATTTGTGTGCTTATAGCATGAAATTGGAAACCTACTTACGTTCACATATGTCTGCCGGTAATTTATGGCTTTTTTCTTAATTGCGCATTATCCGCCGGTGTTTTTGTTAGTACATCCTCCGTTTCAAATTATCTGAGACAGTTGTCTAAAACATGCTTATTAATAACGTGATTTAATGCTATGATTTTTCGGATGCAATGATTAAAAAAACATCTATGATACAATTAATGTAGTAGTCTTTTTAACTTCCTCCCTAATATTAAATAAGGGTAAAGTAGGAAAATTAACAATAAAAATGATGTTTTGGAAAATGTTCTGTCTCAGTTATTTTGGAACAAAACTTTTTGACAACTGACTCAGTTATTATGGGATGGAGGGAGTACTAATTTCACAAGCTCCGATCATTAATTTCTACCAATACTGTTTTGCTTTTCTATAAGAAGCGTGTGGACTTTTTCCTTACTTTAAATTAAATTGTTGAAACTGGCAATACAAAGGAAAAGGAAAGATGTAAAAATGAATTGCTTCTAATAATCATAAGATTCATCATTTTGTTTAATATTATGGCACCGTAGGAATATTATACAGCTGAACATTATAGAAAAACACAATGTAAAGCATATATATGTCTTTTATTCACTGTTTTCCTTAAAACAAAACTGATACAAGAGTCCTTCTACTTAATTATACAGGCCGGCTGTGGCTTTTTTCAGAGAATTAAAGCAGATAATGCAATCTATATTTGAATATTGAAATAACAACCATATCAATCTATCCTATCATCACATAAGAGACTAAATAGCCATTAAACTCTTTAAACCACCGAAAGATAATCAGCCTAATCATGATTTTAAATGCTTCCTTTATCTCTCCAAAACAACCTTATAACTCCTCAATCATGATTTTAAATATTTTGAATATTTTTGCTGCTGATTTTGCTGCTGCATGGATTTGCATGGATACGTTAATACTCCCCCTCAAACGAGGCTAGGACTTGGGAGTAGGCTGAGTTTGTCTCGTAGTTTGTGGAAGACATATTTAGATAGAGGTTTTGTGAATATATCGGCAAGTTGATCTTGGGAGGAGACATGTTTGGTGATTAAAAGTTTTCTGGCTACTTGTTCTCTTACATAATGGTAGTCAAGTTCAATATGTTTGCTTCTTGCATGAAAGACTGGGTTTATGGTCATATAGAGGGAGCTGAGGTTGTCACATAGAAGAGTAGGAGTTGTAGGTAAAGAAACATGAAGTTCTTGGAGTAGATGAGTGATCCAAGTAATTTCTGCTGCTGTATGGGCCATAGCCCGGTATTCAGCTTCTGTGCTTGATCTTGAGACAGTTGGTTGCTTCTTGGCACACCAAGATATGATATTGGGGCCTAGGAAGGTGCAATAGCCTGTAATTGAACGTCTTGTGGTTGGGCAGGCAGCCCAATCTGCATCTGAAAAAGCATACAAGTTGAGTGTTGATGAGGTCTTGAGTGAGATTCCAAGGTTGATGGTGCCTTTGACATATTTGATTAACCTGTGAACTTGTTGCATATGAAACTGAGTGGGTGCTTGCATGAACTGAGACAAGGAGTTAACTGCAAAACTGATATCTGGTCTGGTGAATGTGAGGTACTGCAGGCCACCAATCAGACTCCTGTAAAGTGTAGGATCTGCTGGGGGAGAGTGAAGAAGAGGAAGTGGTTTGGTGGCCATAGGTGTGTTGGCTGGTTTACAATCTTGCATTGCAGCCCTGTGGACAAGTGTTGTGGCATAATGAGACTGGTGAAGGAGCATGCCTTGAGGAGTATGTTGTATCTGGACACCAAGAAAGTGATGGATGTTGCCTAGGTCCTTCATTGCAAATTCTGAATGCAATTCATGTATAAAGGAGTGCAGCAGTTCTTCACTGGAACCTGTGACAAGCATATCATCCACATAGAGTAGGAGTACTAGTGTATCTTGGTTAGTGTGATATATGAACAATGATGGATCTGATAAACTGCAAAGAAAACCATATGTAAGAAGGAAGGCACTAAATCTGTCAAACCAAGCTCTGGGAGCTTGTTTCAACCCATATAATGCCTTTTTTAATTTGCGGAGACATGAGTGGGAGGCGAGAGATCATACATACACAGGGGTTGTTCCATGAAAAGAGTTTCAGTAATATGCCCATGCAAGAAGGCATTCTTGACATCTAATTGCCTGACAGACCAGTTATAGGATAGAGCCAGAGATAAAATGATCCTAATAGTGCTAGGTTTAACAACAGGTGAGTAGGTTTCAATATAATCTAATCCATCTATTTGAGCAAAGCCTTTAGCCACTAATCTAGCCTTGAGCCTGTCTAGGGATCCATCAGCCTTTAATTTGGCCTTAAACACCCATTTTGAACCTATGACATGCATATATGGGGTCCTAGGAACTAACTGCCATGTATGATTATCCATTAAGGCCTGCATTTCTTCTTTCATAGTTGTGTGCCATCCTTCATGTTTGAGAGCACTCTTGATGCTTTTGGTTACTGTGGTATATGCTATAGGAACTAGTGAGAGCATATTTGGGATTAGGTTTGAAGATGCCATGTTGAGCTCTGAGTGGCCATGGGAGAGGATGGAGGAGATGGAGAAGAGGGAGCCAAGTGATTGTGAAGGTGGTGATGAAGGCGGGTCGAGAGACTTGGGATGATATAGGAGGTGTTTGAGAATGATGGTCAGAGGGTGATTGATCATGAGTGTATGAAGTTTGGGAGTCCTGAGAGTAGTCAGGAGGATCAGTGAGATTGGATATAGAGATGCTAGGGTTTGGTTGTGGAGGTGTGGAAGTAGTGATAATGATATCAGGGGGAAAAATAGAAGAGGATTGTTGATGAATAGGTGTATCTGTGGCAGGTTCTTGAGTGTGATGATCAGGAGGGAGCCAAGGATCAAAGAGACTGAGGACATAAGGTCTGTTGATGGTGGACATGGTTTTGTAGGGCATGATGGTCTCATCAAAAATAACATGTCTGGACATGTAAAACTTTTTAGAGGAAGGGTGGAAGCACTTAAAGCCCTTATGTTTGTTACTATAGCCAACAAAGACACATGGTAAGGTTTTGGGATCAAACTTATTTTTCCTGTAGAGTCCCAAGTATAGGGTAACATTTAGATCCAAAGATTACAAATTTGTTGTAGTCGGGATGTGTGTTATGTAGCGAGGAAGTAAGGAGACTCGGTTTTGTTAGAGAGTGAGGAATTCATTGAGTATATACACAAGCGAGTGGAGAAGGCTTCCACCCATAAGTGCTGAGGGTGTTCTACTATGAAATAACATGGTAAGACCAAGTTCTCTAATGGTCCTATGTCTACGTTCAACAACACCATTTTGTTGAGGTGTGTGAGGACAAGTGATGAGGTGTTTAATGCCCTGA
The DNA here is from genome assembly GCA_026214975.1 of Gentiana macrophylla. Lineage (NCBI taxonomy): Eukaryota > Viridiplantae > Streptophyta > Magnoliopsida > Gentianales > Gentianaceae > Gentiana > Gentiana macrophylla. The sequence goes on from CM047814.1 coordinate 19,152,193, forward strand.
CTTAGTAGATACTGTGTGAGGGGCTTGTTATCAAATTCTCCCCCTCCATCTGTGTGCAGCTGCTTAATTTTCTTATTGAACTGAGTTTGAACATACTCAGAGAAATATACAAACACATTGTAAAAGTCTGATTTATGTTTAATAGGAACAAACCACACATATTTAAAGTAATCATCAACCAGACTCACATAATAAGAAAACTTGCTAATGGAAGCAACAGGGGCAGGCCCCCAAAGATCACAATGAATTAAATCAAAACTGTTTGCAGAAATATGTTCAGAATGTGTAAATGGGAGCCTTGAAAGCTTGCCTAATTGACAGCTTTCACAGAGATGCTCAAGTTTATTAGAACCTAGAATATCAATAAAACCTTTATTATGCAAAGCATTAACAGTAGAAAGTTGAACATGACCCAATCTTTGGTGCCAGACTTCAGATGAAGACTTTATGGTGTGTGCTGCCAAGGCATGGTGATTATTAGAAACAGCATAGAGGCCTCCTCTACATTCTCCCATCAGGAGTGTCTTGTTGGTGCTGTTTTCCTTAAGAACAAAACCAGCATTAGTAAACAGGCACTGTGCATTATATTGTCTAGTGAGTTGTCTGACATAGATTAGATTCTTGGTTATATCAGGGACAAGTAATACATTCTGAATTTTTAAGATGTTATTGTTATAAGTTATATGGATGTTACCTGTGCCTGTAATGGGAAGAGCTGTACCATTGCCTACAATGATATGAGAATGAGGAGGAAAAGTATGTAAATTGTGCAGTAGTTTAGGGTTACCTGTTATATGATTGCTGGCACCTGTGTCCATGATCCATTCAGTGTCTGCAATGGTGTTGTCCAATGTAAAGCGCATGAAAGGCTTGAGGAGAATATCTTCTTTTGCCTTGTTGCTCCACCAACAGATTTTTGAGATGTGGCCTTGTACTCCACAGAAATCACAAGTCTCATTCTTGTACTGATCCCTTTCTGCCCTGGACATTCTCCTAAACACCTTTTTTTGCTGATCTGTTGCTGCTGCTGTGCCTGTGTCTCTGGATTGCTGTGCCTGAAAGCCCCTGCCTTGTGAATTGAACTTAGTTTGTGTATCACCCCTTTGTTGTGGTTTTTGGCCATAAAAAGCTAAGTGGGATGTGTCTGAATCTTTTGCAGCAAACCATGATCTCCTTTGGTCCAAATTCTGCAAATGGCCTACCAATTCCTCATAGGAGGGCTTGTGCATGAGCATAGTGGTTGTGAACATTTCATATTGTGGTCCAAGGCTGGTTAGGAGGAAATATACTTTTTCAGGATCGAGAATTGGCTTCCTATGGCGATGGCTCACACACAAATTTTTTGAAATCTTGGACATGTTCATTGATGGTTTTTGTATCATCTTTCCTCATATAAGTGATCTGTTGCTTGAGATTGAACTCCCTTTCCTGGGATTCTTGTGCATATGCACGTTTAAGTGCATCCCAGACTGCTTTTGCAGAGTCCAAACCAATTACAAGACTTAGGGACTCCTCTGTCAGTGATCCAATCAGCCATGCCCTCAATAACCTATCTGCCTTCTTCCATTTGGTGTACTCTGGATTTGGTGCTGGAATATCAGTGGTGGAGGTGGTGTTTTGAGTCTGTTCTGGAGCAGGTGTCTCACCAGTGAGGTGTCCTAGGACATCCTGACTGTCTGCAAAGGCCAGGGCTTGTTCACGCCACAAAGGATAATTTCTGGATGAAAGTTTCAATGAAATGATGCTGCTGACATTGATAGATGTGGTATTAGTAGGATTAGCAGCCATAACTATGTATTTGTTTGGTGATTAGACACCAATTGTCTCTGATACCATGTAGAAAAACACAATGTAAAGCATATATATGTCTTTTATTCACTGTTTTTCCTTAAAACAAAACTGATACAAGAGTCCTTCTACTTATACAGGCCGGCTGTGGCTTTTTTCAGAGAATTAAAGCAGATAATGCAATCTATATTTGAATATTGAAATAACAACCATATCAATCTATCTTATCATCACATAAGAGACTAAATAGCCATTAAACTCTTTAAACCACCGAAAGATACTCAGCCTAATCATGATTTTAAATGCTTCCTTATCTCTCCAAAACAACCTTATAACTCCTCGATCATGATTTTAAATATTTTGAATATTTTTGCTGCTGATTTTGCTGCTGCATGGATTTGCATGGATACGTTAATAAACATAAAGTGTCTCATTATCTTTTTATATTTAAACTTCATTTATATAATAATTATGAAGTAGTAGCTAGTAGTAGTTGTAGTAGTATATATAATTTATGGAGTATTTTAAGTTTGAATGAATTCATGATTATGGATAAATAATTAATTGCAGGCACAATACGTGAATAACGACCCGGATTACTTGACATGCAAGAAAACGGAATGCAAGAAATACCATGAAGATGGAACAACATGTTTAATAAGGACATGCAGTGGGATGTTGACATTCCATATAATAAACATAAGAACAGATATCGAATTCGTCTTCTTTGCTAATGGCTTTGAAAGTCCTTGCATTTTAAGAAGATCCATTACTGAAGGTTTTGCTAATCCCAGTAAGCCTCTCTATGGCCATCTTTCTAGTGTGGATTCCACTGCTACTTCTGTAAGTAAACATATGTTAAATTATGTGGTCCATTGTCTCATTAATCGTCACGTTATATATGTTATAATATACGACACTTTTATTAATGATCTCGAATCAAAATTGGTGTGTCACGACGTACAGATGAGGCTAACATGGGTAAGTGGAGATAATCAAAACCCTCAGTATGTTCGATATGGAGATGGAAAATCCGCCACGGCTACGTTTTCTACCTTTACTCAAGATAACATGTGCAGTAAGTTCTATCATTAACTTTATTTTCTGTCGAACGTACTCGATGTTATTTACATACACGGAGACAATACCTTTTTGTACATGTGTATGTATTTATTTTTTTTTGTTTAAATTTATTATTATTATTAATTAGTATTAGGGGAAAATGTATTATAATTTGTTTGATAATCAATTATTAATCCTAAAAATGGAAGGTGGTGTACCAACTAGCCCTGCCAAAGATTTTGGGTGGCATGATCCTGGCTACATTCATTCTGCAACCATGATTGGCCTTCAACCTTCAACTACGTATTCGTACAAGTATGGAAGGTATAACTAATTACATCATCGATCTCTACGAAACCTATAAATTCCTCATTTTCTGTTACTTGGTTTTTATAGTTTATCTTCTTAATTCATTTACCCTGAAAAATGAAATTGATAATGTAGTGATTCAACCGGTTGGAGTGACGAAATCACATTTAAAACCCCGCCAGCCCGAGGATCAGATAAGCTCAGTTTCGTTGCCTTTGGTGATATGGGAAAGCCCCTCGCGATCTGTCTGTTGAACACTACATTCAGGTAAAAATACTACTACTGTAAATATGGTTTAAAAACTGTATTTTAGAGATTTCAATATTCAGATTAATTTTAACTGAACGTACTCTGTTGATACATATAGCCCGGATCGATTTCTGTAATAGAGGCTATAGCTAAGGAAGTATCCTCCGGCACCGTGGACTCCGTATACCATATTGGAGATATAAGCTATGCCACTGGCTTTTTAGTTGAATGGGACTTTTTTCTTCACCTTATCAGCCCTGTGGCCTCCAAAGTTTCCTACATGACCGCAATCGGGAACCATGAAAGGTATATATATGTATATAATATATATATATTCGTATATAGCGAGTATTGAAGTGGATATATATTGATGGATTAATCAATGGTATTAGGGACTATGTGCAATCGGGATCGGTGTATATAACCCCAGACTCGGGTGGCGAATGTGGGATACCTTATGAGACTTATTTTCCTATGCCAACTTTAGCAGCAGATAAACCGTGGTACTCTATCGAACAAGGCCCTGTTCATTTCACTGTTATTTCAACTGAACATCATTGGTCACCAAATTCAGAACAAGTATAACCTTCTCTCCTCTATTTCTCTATCTCACACACACATATACACACACGTGTATATATATATATATATATATATATATATATATATATATAGTAAATAGCGCCGTAAAATTGGTTTTGTATATTTCCAACAGTATAATTGGATGATCAAGGATATGCAATCTGTGGACCGGTCCGTAACTCCATGGCTAGTTTTTATGGGTAAGTAATGACTAATTACAGCGAGCTATTTTACGTACCCTTCTTTTTCTGGCATGAAATATGAAAATAAAAGTGACTTATAAATTAACGCTTACCATCTTTCTTTACAGGGCACAGGCCAATGTATTCCTCCAGCGATGGAAACATTATACTTCCAAACGTTGATAAAAAATTTGTGAATGCAGTTGAACCATTGCTTATTTCTAACAAGGTGATGATTACATAGGATTCTGTATGCAAATACCGTAGTACGTAGTATCCCACGTTCGAAAAGTTAGACAACAAAAAGTGTATATGAATATAAAGTGATTACAGATATTTTCATTGGTTACTGATTAGAGACTAATTAACCGTGATTTTTACAGGTTGATGTGGTTCTCTCGGGCCATGTTCATAACTATGAGAGAACATGTGCTGTCTATCAACGTAACTGCAACGCGATGCCTAAGAAAGATGCAAATGGAATCGATACATATTACAATTCTAATTACTCTGCACCAGTTCATGCTATTATTGGGATGGGTGGTTTTAAGTTAGATAGCTTCTCTGATGTTGTAAGTACATGATATTTTGTGATAGTACGCGTACGTACGTGCTTGATAAATTAAAGCACGCGTACGTGTTTTGTGTTGTGACTCGTCATATCACGTATAGATACATGCATGTATACTTTGCTTCAACACTAACATATCTCTTGGACATGGACATGGACACAGGCGAATAGTTGGAGTTTGGTACGCGCAGCCATGTTTGGTTATGTTAGAGTTCATGCCACAAAGACGGAGTTGGCATTCGAGGTAATAATATACAATTTTTTGTACCTAACTCTCAACACCACATCATCATATGCAGCATTTTTCCAACATCTTTTGAAATCTGAGGAAATTTCTTGTTCTTTTTTGTTGTTTCAGTTTGTGAATGCAAATACATCAACTGTTGAAGACAGCTTTCGGATCGTGAAATGATGAGCAGAGAAAGTGAAGATATGTAGTCTTTAGCTGTACAGAAACATCAAACAGAAGAAAATTCATTGCAAATGATGGCCTATATATAACCAAAGGTTTTGATTTAGTGATACCTAAAGTTTAATTGTAAACATGATGAAAGATGTATATGACACAAGGCCTATGCCAATTGTTACAGAAATGCCTCCAAAAAAAAAAAAATCGAACGCTCAAAAAGAATTTGAAAATCTCTCAAACGAGACAGTATTTCGTGTACTTGAGTTGTTCCCATATTGTTTTTCTTTTGTTTTAGATATTAGTATGACCCGACTTAATACACGCGACACTTATCGGGCCAAAAGTAGAATACCAGAGGTCATTCCAACTAATGGGTCAACATGAGCTCGGTTCAATATTGTGCTTATATTGGAAGACTTCAAACAAAGATTACTTCCGGGGCAGCACAAGTTGCCCCATCATGATACTACCAACATGACGTAGACCGTCCTCTGTCCGACATGACGCGTGTCGTCCTATGTCTTATATGGCCAGCTTGGCCAGGGGCGTCCCTGTTCAAATTTAGGCTCGGGGCCAAAAATAAAATTAGGGGCCCTTCGAAAAAAAAGCAGAAACAAAATGTGTATAAAAAATAAAACAAAAATCTTGCGTGAGATAGTCATGGATTTGGAAGAAAAAAATACTTATTCGACTTCAAATGGTCTGGTTTATAAAAAAACAAAAATTATTGTATCTAGCGAAGGTCAAACCAGCCTCACCGTATACAGTATCTTAAGTCTTTAACAATTAAGTCTACATTCCTTTGTTCTTATAAATACTGATTATATATAATATTAAGTCGAAAATTTGTGTAGAAGCGCCAAATTTATTGATTTTGAGCTCAGCCCGGCATTATGCCCTACTGCTCTGCGCGCTTCGAGCTTGGCGAAAGACATACATGGCCTATTTTGCCGACATGGTGCAGGTTCACCTTACAATCACTTCAGGACAAGTTGGTCCCGACTTCGAAGGACGGTTACACCAACTCAACCGGACAAAGCGCCCACAATCTCGTAACTATTCCGTGAACGTTCCCATTAGAGTCATGATTGTCTCATAACGGTTCCATGCTCCAAACACACCATTAATGGTAGTATGACCAACTCCCCCATATATAGGTGTACACCGTCCTTATTTTTTAGAACTACGTTCAGATTGATCTCAATTACTCCGGGTACGTAGACGGTCTTAACTGACACAATCAGATTCCTTAATCAAATTATTCAGTAATTCCTTCCTACCACCTTGCTCAATCATGGAATCATTGGTCGGATCATCATCTCGAGGTTCAATTACGAATAATAACCCAATTTTGGTTCAGACGATTTACGGTATCACCAGTTCTCTCAGTATGGTTGCATCCGGCAGCAAGCTAGTAGTGTCTTCTGGATGTCCGGGCGTTTTCGGACGATTGCCCAAAGTCCCAAACGTATTTTTCTTGTTGTTTAATATTTCTTTCGTTTCGGTGTAAAAAAAAAGTAAAATAATGATACAGGTATAACGGTTGTGATACAACGAGCGGCACAACGTGAATTCATGCGAGATTACACCACGCTCCGTTTGTTTTGGCCGGAGTTTTTTTGGGCGTTTTTTTTAAATCACATCACAAATCATTTCTTACAATTCTCTCACCAATCAAATCTTATTCTGAAATAAAAATATTAAATCATCTCTCATCATTTCACTTTATCAACTTTATTACATTTTTTACCATTATTTTATTCATTATTCTACTTTATTTCACCAATCATTTCATAATCTACACCAATCATTATTCTACTTTATTTTACCCATTCAACTTTCTAATCATTATTTCAATCACTTTATCAAAAAAAGCTCCAAAAAAAACTCCCAAAAAAACTCCAACCCAAAACAAACACAACCGCTCCTCAGGCTTATCAACCGCCACATCAAAATAAATAAATAAAAATAAATAAAAAAGACGGTCGACCACCACATCAACCGCTCCTCAGGCTTATCCCTCTCCCGCCACCATCTTCGTCACTCTTCGATGTATCTGCAATTCATACTATACTAGTCTAGTTGTGAAAATGGTTTACACCATTTGATTTTCACTTCAGATTTTCTTCTTTTATGGCTACTGCTTTGTCTCTTAGTTTAACTCGGCTTTCCTGTTGCCTCCCTTCCTCCTCCTCTTCTTCTTCTTATTCTTTAAGTTTCTTTCCTCGCCGTTTTCATCTCCTATTCAATAACCCTCACGATTCTCTCAAATTTAACTTTCATCTCCACACCCCTCGTCGGAAAGTTTCCTTATTTAACTCCAGATATCGGCGACGTTTCACCAATCTCAGGGCTTTTAGTTCTGCTGGTAAATTTCATTTTTCTGTATAACCCTTTTAGTCATTCAGGCTTTTAATCGAACAGGCTGTGTTATATGCCGACACTCTGTGGATGGACACTTCATATTGTAATTATTTTTAAGTCCAACATTCAAGTTCCACCTTTTCTGATGGATTTTGTAATTTGGTTAAGGGAATTGATGTTTTTCAAGGTTATTATTGAGTTTCCTGGTGCGTCTTTGTTGAATGCTGAATTAAGAAGTTTAGTGGGCTTTGTGTAGGTGAGGCTAGTCATGATGAAAATGCAAGTGAAAGCTACGATGTCATAGTGGTAGGAGGTGGGCATGCTGGCTGTGAAGCTGCACTTGCATCTGCTCGATTAGGGGCGAAAACCCTTCTTTTGACTCTTAATATCGACCGCATTGCTTGGCAGGTTAGTTTATTGAAACTTTCGTAATGATTTTGGACCTCATAGGCATTGCAGAACCATACAGAAAATTATGTTGAGCTTTTTTTCAGCCTTGTAATCCAGCTGTGGGTGGACCAGCAAAGTCCCAGCTAGTACATGAAGTGGATGCACTTGGCGGTGATATTGGAAAGGTAGCTGATAGGTAAACTTTAGCTGTGGCGCTCGGTATCTTCACCTATTGATGTAATAGGGGATCCAACTGAGTACCTTTGTTTCACAGAGTTAAAGGATTTGTTGATTTCTGGTTTAGTTTTTCTTACTGAAAAGTTAGTCTGATGCTTATTAAAGACCAATATTCCTTCCCACAGCAATTATTCATTCATGGGATTGGGATTCATTAGAATCTAGTGGAAAATATTCAGCAATACCTGTCATGTTAATATTGTCAGATTTTTATATGATTTAGAATCTAGGTTTACTGTGCACTAAGGTGAATTTACAAATTAGCTGCCGAAAATTTACATGCTACTGCACGCCACCCGAAAAGATTCCCCCCCCAAAAAAAAATTTAAAATGAGATGAGCCCAAGTGATGAATTGAAGAAATACGAGGAGAGAACTTGTTTTGCAACTTCTTTTCAGAAAAAAAATTTGTTATTGAATTGGGTGATGGTTTCAATGCAGGTGTTATTTGCAAAAACGAGTCCTTAATGTCTCAAGAGGACCTGCAGTTAGGGCATTGCGAGCACAGACTGATAAGAGGGAATATGCTTTGGAAATGCAAAAGATTGTGGAGAGGTAATCTCAAATGCACAACCCTTATACCGACTGTTAGAGTCGATATCAGACACAGAAATGATAGCTGTCTGTCAGTCTACTAATCATTAACTTTAATTTCAGTACGCCAAGGCTATCAATTAGAGAGGCAATGGTTACAGACCTTTTATTGGGAAAGAACGACAATATTGAGGGTGTTTGTACATTCTTTGGCATGAATTTCTATGCACCTTCTGTGGTTCTCACTACTGGCACTTTCATGAGTGGTAAAATTTGGGTTGGTAGAACATCTATGCCTGCTGGAAGGGCTGGTGAGTCAGCTTCAATTGGTTTAACAGAAAACTTGCAGCGCCTTGGCTTTGAAACCGATCGGTTGAAAACTGGCACACCTGCCCGTGTGGACATACGCTCTGTAGATTTCTCTGGACTGGAACCCCAGCATGGAGATGAAGAGGTCCTACTTTTGTCTGTGGTTGATGCTTAAGTTTGTCTCATTATAAATTCTCTACGATGTATGTCTAGGGGTTGTGCTAATCTCGTTTGAAATAACTATTAATAACTATTTAGATCATGCTTTCCATGCGTAACAATGATGAACAGGTTAGTTGGTTTAGTTTTGATCCGGAGTATCACATAGAAAGAGAACAGATGTGCTGCTATCTGACGCGCACTACAAAGAGAACTCATGATATTATCAATGAGAATCTGCATGAGACTCCAACTTATGGAGGATGGGTTGAAGCTAAGGGACCTAGATACTGCCCCTCCATTGAAGATAAAGTATGCCTCATGGCTCATGCTAATCATGTTACCTTCTGTTTGTTTTTGCTTTTCGTTTTCATCACCATATCTTATCTCATGTTATTCGCTTCTGCTACCTGCTGGTTTGATTGTTGAAGATTGTGAGGTTTAAAGATAAAGAGTCGCATCAAATATTTCTTGAGCCAGAAGGTCGAACTGTTCCTGAGCTCTATGTACAGGTTCGTCTCTAATGAGTTTCTCTTAGTTTGATTGTGATACGGAATTGGCCCTAGGTCATGTGTAGCTAGATATACTGCCAAAGATTAACTCCTAGGAACTATACTAGCAAAAAAATTACTCCAATTTCAAATGCCATTTGATTACTATGAGCAAGATTTTCATGCCCAGGTAGTGATTATTTTAGCCATTCAAAATTTGAAATAATCTACCATAACCCTTTCTACTAGGAACAAATGTAGCATTCTGTGTTACAGAATGTGCTTTCTTCTAGTTATTGCGCTTGCTAGATTGGCAGATAGATCTTGTTTTGATGATCAAGGGTTATCATCATCATCATCATTATTATCATTACTACTATTGCTTATACTGCTACTATGTTGATCAAGTGTTTTGTGTTTTTTTTTTTTTTTGAATTAGTTATGGATGTCAAATAATCTTGTTCCTGGGAAAAGGACAGCAAATTTTCTGTTATTCATCCAGTTTTGATTAATGCTTATTGTTCTGAACTGTTGGTTTGTAATTCCTGGCTGATTTAATTATTATATACCGAAAAGCAGACTTTGTTTGTTACCTTTAGGCATTATTTCATCTTCTTTAGCAAACTAACAAGTTCAATTGGACTGGACAGCTAACAAACTATGTGCGTCTCCTAGTCTCTTTTTTTGAACCTTATTTTTCTGTGTGAATTCATCTTGCTCTTGTTGTAGGGTTTCTCAACTGGTTTACCGGAAAGATTGCAGTTACCGCTCTTGAGGACATTACCTGGACTTGAAAACTGTTCAATGCTGAGGCCTGCTTATGCTGTAGAGTATGATTACTTGCCAGCGCATCAGTGTAATAGGTCACTGATGACTAAGAAGATTGAAGGGCTTTTTTTCTCTGGTCAAATAAATGGGACAACAGGGTACGAAGAAGCTGCTGCCCAGGTAGTGACAGTTTTACTGATAAAATCGTCTCGATGCATTTCATTTCTTTGTTAAATCAGCCGCGACTAGTGCATCTTACAAAAAAATGTTTTTCACCTTTCAATAGGGGATTATTTCTGGAATTAATGCTGCTAGGCATTCAGAAGGAAAACCGCTCATTGTTCTTGAGAGGGAAAGCAGTTTTATAGGGACATTGATTGACGATCTAGTCACCAAAGATCTTCGGGAACCGTATCGAATGTTGACAAGGTTAGTAAAATAAATGATAGAGGACGGGGTACCAGTAGTTCTTTGAATCTCGGGTACAATAGGTTGTTGTTGTTTTTTTTTTTTTTTTTTTTTTTTTTTTCCCAAATGCCCTATCAGGACAATCTACATAGGGTGGCATTTGTGCAAGTTCACTCATTTTTCTGAATAACCTACAGAAACTTTGGTGTTTTAAAATGCAGCGTTTAGTTTTCTTACTTCCCTGCCCCTTGGTATGCTAGTCGTAATTTAAGGGCAAAAACCCAATTTTAAATCATTCTTATATAGTGTTTAGTTTAGTGGAAACATCTTGAATTATGTTTAATTTGCATGTGATAGCTTTGTTGACATCTTTCTTCTTCAGACCGCCTGATATTTCTCTGCTATGGTTTCTCCCTTTCTCTCTCTCTCTCTCTCTTTTTCTTCTCTAGTCGCTCAGAACATCGTCTACTTCTCCGATCTGATAATGCTGATAGCCGTCTCACACCTCTTGGACGGGAAATTGGTCTGATAGATGATAGACGCTGGAAAATATATGAAGACAAGCAGGCTCGCATTTTGGAAGAAAAAAAGCGACTAAAAATTACCAGGATTTCAGGTTAGAGGCTTGTTATTTTGGGGGGCACAAAAATGGGGTAGCTTTATACCTCTATTTGTATAAATTAAATATATAAAGCTTCTAGGTCTTCTTTACATCATTTTAATCATTATACGACATCCCAGAGGCACTGACCCACGTTACAAACCTTGAAAGCATCATAAAGCAAACTTTGTTAAATGTAATGCATTCGTCATCTTATTTTAACAAGATACGTTACTCTTTAGGAAGCATAATATACAGCCTAACACAAAAGGCTCGTCTTTTTTTTAGACTTGGTTTGGATAGGCATAAACCCATTGTTTGGAAAGGTGAACTGTGGAAATGGTGAGCTGCAAGAGCCCAATAACTCACGTCTTTTTTGATTAACGTGCAGTAAAATACTTGGAAAGTGCCGTGCCTTATATTGATATGCATATCAAATTGTCACTACGTGAAAGTAGTGGTTACGACAGTTTATTTTAAGGGTATTTGAAGAATGAAATAAAAGTTTCCCAGTTATGATAAAGAATACCAAACGAAAGGAATGCTGTGACGTGTCTCTTTTCCTTCACACGCTTAAACTCCTGATAGTTAATAGCCACTATTATATTGTCTGATGTTGAAGTTAATTGTGTTTAACATGTATATTACCTACCTCCCCAATAGCTTAAGCTTTTGGGAGAGATGAATATTCAACACCTGATATGGGCCACTCATTCATCAGTATAGTAAACAATGATTGAAAGCTTCGATGCACAACTGGTTTATGCCACTCCAAGAAAGCAGCAAACTATAGCCATTGTATTTGAATTATGACTTTTTTGAGAATATTTAACTTCACTAATTATCATTCCTTCGTTTGGAGACTTCTGCACCTGTAAAATGTGTCGCCATGTGACCGGAGACTACAAGTTCAATCCATTGAAGTAGTCTTTTATACTTTATAGATATCCAAGCATACAGTAAATCTAAATGATTCAGTCCTTTCCCCGGACCCTGCATACACGGGATGCTTTCATGCACCAGGTTATCATTTATTCTTCCTTCAAGTACATTTGCTTTTGGTAGTTGTCAAGGTGCTCACCTAGGTGACACCTAGGTGAGAGTTGAGGTTGTAGCGCCTAGGTTGGGGAGGGTCGCCTCAGCAAGATGTTGCACGAAAAGGAGGAGTTGCATGTATGCACATGATGAAGCTCTGACTACTTAGTACTCTTGTCTGAGTTGGTGCATGTATCGCTAGTTTAATTTGATATTATTGGTTGTTTAGGACATGCTACATATGTTGTCGCCTGCAATTGGTTTGATGTGGCTATAGCTTACGGTGCTCACAAGGCACAATTGAGCATTTGTTTGATAGGAGTCGACCTTTTTGTAGACTTTACTGTTTTTCTCATCAATTAGCTTCTATTTTCAAATTTACTCATGATCACCTAGCATGGCTAGACAACCTAGGCGACCCAAGCTTGCCTAGGCTTTGCTTAGCGCTTTAACAGTTATGCTTATGAAACTTAGAAGTAGTAACATTTAAACATGTGCCCAACTGCCCATAAAGCACAAAAACTGCTTTTCAGAATATCTAGAGTGGCAGGGTTTATTAACCCAGGTTGTCTGAACTTTCAGCTGCTTTTCTTTGATCGATGTATATGTTTAATACTTACATTTGTTCGATTATATTTATATGTTGGGTGCGACTGCATTGTTTTAATTTATTTTGACATTTATATGAAAGTAGAAGTATAAGAGTCGACTACTTGTTGGGCTCTTATGCAGGTGGAGACTTGGCTGCTGAAGTTTCTCTCTTGTCCGGACAGCCGGTGAGGGATTCATCAACATTAGAAAGCCTTCTTAAGAAACCTCATGTGCAATACAATGTTTTTGATAAACATGGTTTCGGGAATGATCTCTTATCGAAGATCGACAAAGAATGTCTAGAGATTGACATTAAATATGAGGGTTTTATTGCTCGACAACAAAGTCAACTCCAACAGGTTGGATAAATACTTGTGGGCTGAATTGAGATACTTTGGCAACATAAAAAGTAGTGTTCGCCCATGTTGTTACCTTAGTGAAAGAAGATTAGTTTACAATTCGGAAATTCAACATTTGTGTTTTCGTTACAGATGGTCCATCAGCAACACAAAAGGCTTCCAGAGGATATAGATTATTATGCATTAACTACTTTGTCTCTTGAAGCACGGGAGAAACTATCAAAGGTATTTCTAAAAACTATCCGATTAGTCTTTCTAAGGCAAATATACTTGATTCAGACAATTTTCAAGTAGATTTAGACATTGAAATATGTTGGTTGGTTTCACTTTCAGATACGACCGCAAACAATAGGGCAAGCAAGTAGAGTTGGTGGAGTGAATCCAGCTGACATAACAGCACTCCTGATTATCCTTGAGTCAAATAGAAGGAAATCTGTGGAAAAGAAACAGCACCAGCTTATCACTTCTATTGCTGTGGAAGAAGAAGAAGAAGAAGAAAGCCACGAGATATCGTTAACTCATTGAAAAGGCAAGCAAGCAGCTTTGAGTTTTCCATGTTTTTTCCTGTATCTGAGCAGGGATTTTTATTTTTATTTTCTTATAAAGCATGAAACCTTCAGATTGTGTGTGTGTGTTGGTGGGGTGGTGGGGGGAGGATAGAGGGGGTATTTATGAGTTGTAGGTCATTATGATAGTAGAAAAGATAAAGGAATAAAATAAGTGCATATTTCTTCGCATAGTGGAACATTTTTTTCTTCCAATTTTGCTCTCATTTGTACGTTTACGGATGTGTTTGAAAATTTGATCCAATTTTGGTTAGAATTTTTCAAAGAATTGCTACTCAATGGATCTTTCTGATGATTATTAGGGTCAAGTATGTACTACCACCGTTCGTCCGTCCCATAATGTAAGACATTAACTTTTACTGTCTCATATTGTAAGATTGAAAGTGATCAAATATTTTCCATTGAATAATAACGTGAATACAATTGAGTTTATATAGGCATACACAATCTTGAAATAGGCAAAACACAAAAATGAAATGTAGTTCGATCCTTTTAGAGTCACGTGGCCGGAACTCCAAATCACATGTATCAACCGGGATCAACAACAACAACAATAGATCATTGCTAATGATTTATTGTGTAACATCGGAAGCTTCTACTATTTACTAATTACGTTTGTATTTATCTCATTTTCTTGTCGCCCCACCTGAGAAGATTGACATGAAGAAGACGAATTTCATGTTGTTGAAAATTTGCAACCGAAGTTGTCTTTTATTTTATATAGTTGAATAAAATGTCTCTTTTATTTTTCTATTGTAATTCATGTCAATATTTGGCAGCAGCATCTGTTGTAGCCCTGGCTCAGTGAACCAACTTGTTTTTTTTTTTTTCTGAGTCTCTGTTTTGCTTGTCTTCTAATGTTAAAGTTTAGTTAATTTTCAGCATGTGAACACTTATTTCCAGATAATAACTCGATATTCAGAAATGGGACAACATACTCATATGTTCTCATCCTCAATTTCGGTTTCATTTTAGTTCAATTGTTAATTTACAATTTGACCCTGAAGATATTCAATTTACTCCAAAAATCGATTGACTGTACAGTCTGTACCAACAACAATAACAGTGTCCTTATGAAGGAAAAAAAAACATTTAAGTACTTGGTCTCCCCGTTTTGTAACCAAAAAAAAAAAAAAAAAAACTCTGCCCTTTCTGCTCTCGAAATGTTCTCTTTCGGTTTTTTTATTTTATTTATGTTTTCTTGTTTGTTTTTTCTGCTCTCAAGATTTTCAAAGACCCAAATTTCCTCGTTGATGTTCAGTTCTCGAAACATATATATTTTTGAGGGTTCAGTTCTCGAAAAAACAAATTATGGGGCAGTTCTCGACATATTCTCTTTCGTTTTCAATTTCTTTTTTTTTTAAAGGGATCGTTTTCATTTTTTATGGGTCTTTTTTGGTTAGATTTTCTCCAGATTTAAATCCCCAATTTTCCCCGTATCTTTCATTTTTTTCCGTTAGTGACGTCCTATGACGTGGGGATTTTTTATGCCCATTTTGGTAGGAAATACTTGTGTGGTGCATTCACATGTTTGGAGAAACCGTGTATTAGAGCACTATGAACCACACCGTTTCATTTTGTATATAAACTTATGGTTCTAATCGTTTCATCTTTCCCCATTTTGGTTACTATACTTGAAGGCAAGGGAGGATCCAAGCATCTATTTAGTTTGTGTCAATAGGATCACCGGAACCTAAAACTACGTCTTTTAAACCACAAAATAACGTTTTTTTAACAACAAAAACATCATTTAAATACTAAAAATAATAATTTTCGGATCTCAGTAGGGTCACGTAACCCCACGCACTCAAGTAGATCCGCCTCTGCTTGAAGATGCTATTAAGTATTAACGCACTTGCACCATAAAATCTCACTTTTAACATTTTCATTGTAGAAACACAACACAATGTTTCAATAGATTCAACACACATAAAGACACACTTTGTATTAGAAAGCTTTATTCTTAAGCTTCTCACTTGGTTGATACAATAACAAAGGTGGCTATTTATAGCCAAATAAACAGAGTGTAAACACATTTAGTCAACAATTAAAACTACACATGTTGTAATATTTTGTTAAAGTTATCAACTGCACTACTGTATCAATTGTAGGCAGCACACCATAATTGATTTTGAGTTATGGTTCACATTTCCTCCATTAAATCAAAATCTTCAAACTTCATCATTCCAAGCATCTTCACCAATTTAGTAAATGACTCCATCTTCAATGGTTTTGTGAAGATATCTGTAACTTGTTCTTCAGTTGGACAATAATCAATAACAATCTTTTTTTCACGAATCAACTCTCTTATAAAATGATATTTGATATCAATGTGCTTGCTTCGACCATGAAAAACTGGATTCTTCGATAGTTCAATAGCTGATGTGTTGTCACAATAAATCTTCGTTGGTTCAGATTGTTGATGATGCAAAAAATCAAGAATGTGCCTCAACCATTCTGCTTGCGTAGCACTGCTTGTGGCTGCCATATATTCTGCTTCTGCTGTTGACAAAGCAATCACCTGTTGTTTTTTCGACGACCGAGAGAAAACGCCGGATCCCAAGAAAAATGCATAACCTGAGGTGGTTTTTCTTTGAACCGTGTCACCAGACCATTCACTATCCGTGTATCCACCAAGAGAAATATCATTAGCACACGAATAAAATATTCCATGACTCTGTGTACCTCTGATATATCTCAATATCCGCTTAGCTGCTTGTAAATGAGACTGACGCGGCGACTCCATAAAACGACTTATAAGTCCAACACCATAGGTTATATCCGGCCTAGCCGAAGTCAGGTATCTCAAGTTTCAAACAAGTCTTCGAAAATATGTTGGATCAACAAATTCACCGGTGCCATCTTTTATCAACTTTAGTTTTTCTTCCACCGGAGTTAATATTGGTTTAGCACAATCCATCTTAAACTTCTTCAAAATAGCACTGCATATTTATTTGGTGAAATGAAGATTCCACTATCCATTTGATGAATCTCCAAACCAAGAAAGTAAGACATCAAACCAAGATCTGTCATTTCAAAATGACTAGTCATAGCCTCCCTGAATTCTGAAATCATTTGTGCATTATTACCAGTAAAAATAAGATCATCAACGTATAAGCACACAATAATGATATCAGCTCCACAAGAATATTTGACATAAAAGGTATGCTCGTAGGGGCATCGTTCAAATGCATGATCAATAAAATAAGAGTCAATATGAGTATACCATGCTCTCGGGGCTTGTCTGAGTCCATACAATGCTTTTTCCAAGCGATAAACTTTACTTTCTTGTCCATCAATAAAATATCCAACAGGTTGATCCACATAAACTTCTTCTTCAAGAACACCGTTGAGAAAAGCAGATTTCACATCCAACTGATAAATTTTCCACGAACTTTGAGCAGCAAGGGAAATAACCATACGAACTGTATCAAGTCTTGCAACAGGAGCGAACACCTCAAAATAATCAATACCTGTCTTCTGCTTGTATCCTTTTGCTACAAGTCTGGCTTTATAGCGATCCACCTCTCCATTGGCTTTATACATTGTTTTGTACACCCATTTAACCCCAATGGGTTTCTTGCCTGGAGGAAAGTTTGTTATTTCCCAAGTATCATTCTTCTCAATTGAATGAATCTCATCATTCATGGCTTGTATCCGGTAATCATTTCTCAAAGATTCTTCAAAGCTAACTGGATCACAATCTGCAAACAAAGCAAAATTAACAATTTCTTCATCAGACATGTCATTATCATTTCCAATGACATAATCCTGCAATTGAGCTGGTAACTGTCTTTGTCGTTGTGGACGACTAGATGAAGATTCAGTCACAATTTCCTCTCTTGGTGGTTCTGGTTGTTGTGTACTAGAACCAACAACTGGAATAGAAGCACTGCTTGGTTTTTCAACTTGCTTTGGTGACCAATCCCAAGCTTCATATTCTTCAAATATAACATCCCTGCCGATTACAACTTTTCCTGTTACCGGATTAAACAACCTAAACCCTTTTGTTTGATGAGAATATCCAATAAAAATATACTTTTCAGATTTATCATCCAATTTCTTTCTCAAAACATCAGGAACATGGGCATAAGCAGTACAACCAAACACTTTCAAATGTCCAATATTTGGTTTTCTCCCTGTCCACACTTCATATGGTGTTTTTCCACCTGGTACACTCCTAGTAGGACACCTGTTTAAGACATAAAAGGCACAAGCAACGGCCTCTGCCCAAAAAGATTTAAGCAATTTCTTAGAATGCATCATAGACCTTACAATGTCCATGACCGTTCTATTTTTCCTCTCTGCCACTCCATTCTGCCGAGGAGTATATTTGGCCGTCATCTGATGTTTGATACCATTATTTTCCAGAAAATCATCATAGACAATATACTCAGTTCCTCTGTCTATTCTCAAAGTTTTAATCTCATATACACTTTATTTTTCAATGTACTTTTTAAAACTTTTAAAAATATCACAGGCATCAGATTTATTTCTCAGAAAATACACCCATGCTTTTCGACTAAAGTCATCAATGAAAGATTTAAAATACTTACTACCTCCGTTGGAAGGTTCTTCAACATAGCAAAAATCCGAATGAATCAGCTGTAGTGGTTTACTTGCCCTCCATGCCTTATTCTTTGGAAACGGATCTCTGTGATGTTTCCCCAAAATACATGACTCACAAACTTTATAAGGAAAGTCAATATCTGGCAATCCCAATACTGACTTATTCCTGGCAAGAAACTTTAAACTTCCAAAGTTCAAATGCCCAAATCTTAGATGCCATAACCACGTATCATTAAAACTCACAGAACTAAAACAAGGTAAACTGCCACAATTAATTTTCAGCGAAAACAAACGGTTATTACACATGTTTACCTTTGCAATGAGTCCTTTCTTTGGATCACTTATTGTGCAAGTTCCTTGATTGAAGACTATGTTATAGCCTTTCTGTGACAACTGTCCAATGCTCAACAAATTGTAAACCAGGCACATAGAATACATCAGAAATAGCATTAGAAGAACCGTCTTTTAAAGTGTAAGCGGTTCTCCCTTTTCCAAGAACTGGTACTTCAGTATTATCTCCAAATTTAACAGTTGATTGTATAGAAGTATCCAAATCACAGAACAATTCTTTGTTCCCACACATGTGATTACTACAACCTGAGTCCAAAATCCAATCATTTTTCTTGTACTCATCAGTTCCAAAATTTGCCAATAATGAAGTTTTCAGACTATTATCATTATTTTCTATAACCTTAGCATGATTTTCTTGATTAATCTTGTAATGACAATGATTTTGATAATGCCTGAACTTCTTACATTTATAACACTAAAATTTTGATTTGTCTTTTTTCGAAAAATCATTACTTTGTTCATTATGACCAAAATCATTATTATTTCTTTGGTAATTAAAATTACCTCTGCCTCGGCCTCAGCCCCGACCACGGTCTCTACCAAGAAAATTTTGACCACGTTGACTAAATTCAACATGATTCGATGATTCTGCCTTTTGATTTGATACATTTTGCTGGTGATATCTCGTACTTTTGCAATAAAATCACCAACTGACTCAATTGTTCTCATCTGAGCCAACTTGAACCGCCTCCGCAATTCCTGCAAACGAACCTTTTTAACTTCAATATTACCTCGGCTGGCGTTGACTATGATCCTCCACGTCTCTTTTGTTGAATTGGCGTTCATAAATTTATTATAAACACTTAACTCGACCGCATTATTGAGATAATGACGAGCCAAACGATCATTCCTCTTGTTCTTCTCCGGAGCTTTTACTTGTGCCACATTTAAATTTGCACTGGCATCGGGAATGTCAAAACCGTTTTCAACGACATCCCAAATACCGATAACCTCGAAAAATCTCTCATTTTTCCGTTCCATTGATCAAAATTATTTTTACCGTCGAAAGTAAAACGAGACAAGATTGTATAATTCTTTCTCCTTCCATTTAAAATAATATAGTGTAAACGATATTTTGAAAGTTCACTCAAACAATTAATATCACATGCAAGATATTCCTAATACCTTTGACTAGTTGATGTGACTACTAAAATAACGCAGCCGATACTGTTAGGCTACTTTGAAGTACCTCTATAGTCAATTGAACTCTTCCCGATGTCTATGGCTCAATCCAATTGAAGACAGTGCTTTCTTGAAAAAAAATCAATCTTTTATAACTGGGTTTTCTTTTCACTCAACAAGGCAAAACCGACTGCAATGCCAAAGAAAGTCACGTTGGTGACTCACAAAAAAATGGTTAAACCCTAACAGTGACGGGCCCCCACCCCCGATCCCACAGGAATGTGATCACACAGGAATGTGGGAAGAGGTTAATCAGGTAACCTAGAGCTTAGAGTCAGGGGCTTGCTGGTTCTCCCGATGTCTATGGCTCAATCCAATTGAAGACAGTGCTTTCTTGAAAAAAAATCAATCTTTTATAACTGGGTTTTCTTTTCACTCAACAAGGCAAAACC
Organism: Gentiana macrophylla; assembly: GCA_026214975.1. Taxonomy (NCBI): domain Eukaryota; kingdom Viridiplantae; phylum Streptophyta; class Magnoliopsida; order Gentianales; family Gentianaceae; genus Gentiana; species Gentiana macrophylla. The sequence continues at coordinate 19,172,650 of CM047814.1, forward strand.
GATTGCAATGCCAAAGAAAGTCACGTTGGTGACTCACAAAAAAATGGTTAAACCCTAATAAATGACGGCGGGCACCCCGATCCATGGGAATGTGATCACACAGAATGTGGGAAGAGGTTTATCGAGAACTGCAGAGCTTGTAGTCGAGAACTTGCTTGGTTCTCCATCATCTGAAGGTGTAATCAATCGAAAATCAACCCCTTTTACGGGAATCGAACCGCTGACCTCCAGTTTAGGGTCCGGCTGTCATTATAACACCCCAGCTCCTCACCACTAGGCCATCCTGGGGATACGTTGGTGACTCACAAGATCTTATAAGAAAAGGAGGTGGCTTCTTCCAAGAAAAAATAAAGGGTATTACCAATTATAGAGAATTAGGGATAATGGCGAACTTTTAGAATATTTTTAAAGAATAAAGACATTCACACATTTTTTTATAAGGGGAAAGAAAACTTTTATATTTTTTATAGCCCGAAGGACAAAACCGAAAAAAAATAAAAAATTCCGCGTGCGTCCGGGAGTTATTTCTTCCTGGGAACATTTTTTTAAAAAAAATTTTCCCTCTTTCCTCCCCGATTTTTAAACGATCTTTTGATCTGGATATCCAAATGCGATAAAATTTTCACTGAATTTTTTATTTTTTGACGCTCTTCGTTTTGAGACTTGGTTCGATATAATTACATCGTTTTTCATGAGATTCATTGTCGAAATTCACTTAGTGAATCTCGCCAGTAATCCCAAAAATCGGTGAATATCGATGATGAATTCGAACAATAGTGAATTTCGATAAATGATTTTCCGAAATCACGTCGAATATGTTGAATGCTGTCTCAAAATAAAGAGCATGAAAAAATAAAAAAATTGGTGAAAGAAGGAGTTCTAGATTGAGACATATGAGTGTTTAAAAAATATGGATGAAATAAAAAGTGTGTAGCTATTTTATTTTTATTTTTTGTAAAAAAAATGCCGGCAAAAATTAAAAATAAAATAAAATAGTTTTATCATTTATGCAAAAGTTTCAAAAGCATGTCCTTCTACTTAATTGATGAAATATTGGTGTCCTTCTCCCTCGTTCCCCCTGCTAATTAATTATAGTGACAAGTGTGTGGTTGGATGTAGTGACATGTGTCACAATCTTGGCTTGGTTGTTAGATTTAGTTAGTACACAATATCTAAGGCAAATATATGCCTTGTACTCGGCTGTTGTATTCATGAGAGAATTCAATGTACAAAAAACGTTGTTGGCATCTTCTTCTTCCTCCCATGGAGGTTTCTTTGCTTTCATATTAAATCTAACTTGGTATCAGAGCGATAGACTACCGTCATGAGTTCCGTGACCTCATCTACTCCGGCTACAGCAGCTGATTCAACAATAACATCAGCTCCGGTGACTGTAGAGAGCCATGGCACCACAGCACCGACGAGCTTAACCACAAATCCAGTTATCTCTATCTCAACAGCTACAGCAACAGATCTAGGAGGAGTTTCTCAATATACTTCAACTTTTGGATCTCTTCCTTATCATGGATTCATGTACCCACCACCGATGTTTGGCGGAGCTCCACCACAAACACTGACCAGTACTATGCTGCCACCATCTTTTCCAATTGTTCCCTCATTTGTCCGATCTCCCTCACCTAGGCCTTTCAGCCATATAGTATCTCCTTTTCAAGGTCACTTAAACCAGATGTGTAATGTTATACTCGAGATAACTACCTGCTCTGGAGGTACACTGTTTTGCCGATTGTAAAGGGGCACAAATTGGAAGGTTTTATGTTGGGTACCATACCTAGACGTCAACTTATAGGTATGTTCATTGGCTTGTCCTATTCTACGGCTGATGAATGGAATACTGTTGGCCAATTGTTAAAATGGTGGTTATTGAGCTCTATGACTGAACAAGCTCTCATAGAAGTTATGGGTTGTGAAACATCTTATGATGTCTGGTCTACGTTCGAAGCTTTGTTTAATAGTCAGTCAGAGGCTAGAGTGTTGGAGTTTAAGAGTCCTTTAACCAAGACAGAAAAAGGAGGAAGGTATATGAGTGATTATCTGGCATTAATGAAGTCATATAGTGATGGTTTAACTGCAGCAAGTTACCCTGTGTCCAAATCAGAACTGATATTATCTGTCTTAGGTGGCCTGGACAAAGATTATGAGGCTGTAATATTGAATATCACATCTAGAATTAGTTCACTGAACTGGCCAGAAGTGCAATCTCAGTTATTGACACATGAGAGGCTCCTAGCAAGGTTCAACCCAACCTTGAATTTGTCCAATACAACAAATGGTGGTTCATCCAATGATGCTGCCCACTTGACTACCTATGGAAGTGCAAACTTAGGAAACAGATCTCAGCCTAGACCTAGTAGTAACACCTCTCAAGGAAACTATAGAGGCAGAGAGGGTAATAGAGGTGGAAGAAGTAGAGGTGGCAGAAGTGGTAATAGTGGAAGGTCTGGACCCAAGATGACCTTTCAATTGTGTGGAAAGAATGGACACACAGTGATTGACTGTTGGCATAGATTTGAGCATGATTTCCAGCCTCCAACAAGTGCAAATGCAGGTGGAGCAAAACAGAATTCAGCCTTTGTTGCCACTCCTAGTACAGTATCTGATAATGCTTGGTATTTGGATAGTGGAGCAACAAACCATGTAACAGCTGATTTGGGGAACTTGAACATCAATCCTAACTACAATGGTAATGATACACTAACAATAGGAAGTGGTGAGAAATTGGTAATAGCACACACTGGTCATTCTTTTCTTCACACACCTCATGGATCCTTGAATTTGCATAAGATCCTACATGTCCCACAAATCACTAGAAATCTGTTGAGCATTTCTAATCTCATTTCTGATAACCCTATAACTGTTGAATTTGACAATGTGTTTTGTGTTGTGAAGGACAAGCATACAGAGACAATACTTCTCAGGGGTCAACTGCGGGATGGCCTTTACAAGGTCCTTCTACATCCTGAGGACACAGGACAGAGCTCTATTCACTCCAAATCCACCTTAGTCTGTTTTCATGTTTCCAAACACTCTATTTCCTGTAATAATGTGCATGCTAGTCCTGATATTTGGCACAAAAGACTTGGACACCCCGCTAATTCTGTCTTGTCTTCTATTTTGAGTATCTGTAATGTTAAAACCACTGGTGCTATGTCCTTTTGTGAGTCATGTCAGTTTGGTAAAGTGCATGATTTATTTCATCCTTTGTCTCCCTCACATGCTAAAGCTCCTTTGATTTAGTCCATACAGATATGTGGGGCCCTGCTCCTATAAAACCTCCAGAAGGTTATAGTTATTATGTTCATTTCATAGATGATTACTCCAGATTTACCTGGATATATCCTTTAAATTCCAAGTCAGAAACCTTTAATACTTTTTAGAAGTTTAAGGATTTAGTTGAGACTCAGTTTAGTCTTAGAATCAAATGTGTTCAGTCTGATTGGGGAGGAGAGTATAGACCCTTTCAAGACTTTCTGGATAAAGAAGGGATTATGTTCAGACATCCTTGCCCCCATGACCATGCTCAGCATGGTAGAGCTGAGAGGAAACATAGACATATTGTGGAAACTGGCCTTACCCTATTAGCTCAAGCCAGTATGCCATTAAAGTATTGGTGGCATAGTTTTCAAACCTCTGTTCAATTAATCAACTCTCTTCGTACACCTATTTTGGCACAAAAGTCACCTATTGAGTGTTTGTTGTCCATAAAGCCTAATTATAAAAAATTTAGAGTCTTTGGATGTGCTGTTTATCCTAATCTAGGACCCTTCCGGACTATCAAATTTCAGTTTCACACCAAAATGTGTGTAAACCTAGGGATTAGTTCCTGTCACAAAGGTTTCAAATGCCTTGATTACACAGGTAGGATTTACATATCCAACAATGTTGTCTTTAATGAAACTTTGTTCCCTTTTGCCCATGGTTTCACCCAAGGTCCATCCACACAAACTCTCACCGATTATTCCTCATTCGCCAATTTTCATGTGCTTCCATCTACTCAGTCAGAGGGGGAAAAAGGCATCATAAGTAGATCTACTGGTGAAGATATTGCTGATGTTGATCAGGTACATCCCTTTATTGATGTTGTTCGCATTGATGATGATAATTCTGCATCTTCCACTCCACACACACAGTCACCATCCAAAGCACAGATACCATCACATATTCATACTCCTGACTCTGACTCTTTACAGAGCTCATCCTCTAGTCCCAATACTCAGTCACCCACACATGTTGTTCCTGAATCTCCTGTCAGTCCTCCTAAACCTGCACATAGACTTCACTCTATGCAAACTAGGTCAAAAAGTGGTATTTTTAAACCCCAAAGTTTATTCTGTTGCCATTAACAATGCTCACTCATTCCCTACTGAGCCAGTAAATGTATCAGTGGCATTGAATTCAGAGGATTGGAAAGATGCTATGAGAGCTAAATACAAGGCATTGATGCATAACAGAACATAGGATTTAGTTCAACCTCCTTCTGGAAAAAGTATAGTTAGGAACATGTGGATCTTTAAACTGAAACTCAGACCTGATGGTACTGTACTTAAGCATAAGGCCAGACTTGTGGCCAAAGGATATACTTAGAGTTATGAATAGACTTCACGGAAACTTTTAGCCTCGCATGGCAAAGTCTCACTACAATCGAGCCGCATGCATTTTTAGATGTGTCAATGAACTGGCCTGTGAATCAAATTGATATCAATAGTGCCTTCTTGAATGGTCCCTTGCAGGAACCAGTCTACATGGCACAACCATAAGGGTTTGAAGATCCCACAAAACCTCATTATGTCTGCAAATTGAACAAGGCTCTATATGGCCTGAAGCAGGAACCAAGGGCCTGGTTTGATGCCTTTAGATCCCAGATGACAAGGTGGGGCTTCAAACAGTCTATGTCGATCATTCTTTGTTTATGTTCAAATGTGGAGGTCAAATTCTGTTTCCCTAGTGTATGTTGATGACATACTTCTCACAGGAAATTCACCAGCTCTCATACAGAAGTTCATTAAGCAACTGGACTCTAAATTCTCTTTGAAAGATCTAGGGCCGGTGTCTCGCTTCTTGGGCATGCAAGTAGCAAGGGACAAATCAGGGATCTATCTCACTCAGTCCTATTATGCTTCACAACTGCTTAAGAGGCAAAATATGGAGCATCTCAAACCTTGTCCTACACCTATAGTGGCAGGTAAACAACTATACCCTTATCAAGGTGATCCCTCTCACTAATCCAGGCATATATAGGAGTGCCATTGGTGCCCTCCAATATCTTACCCTTAAAAGGCCTGCCATAGCTTACACAGTGAACACCTTGAGTCAGTTTATGCAAAAGCCATGTACCGAACATTGGCAAGCTCTCAAAAGGCTCATGAGATTTGTACAGGGGACCCTCAGACATGGACTGCATTTCTTTCCATGTAGTAATTTGCAGTTAAATGGCTTCACTGATGCAAATTGGGCTGTTGATCCCACAGATAGAAAATCAACTGGAGGCTATTGTGTGTATCTGGGTAATTCTCTCATAACTTGGAGCTCTAAGAAGCAATTGTTTTGGAGCTCTAAGAAGCAATCTGTTGTTGCCAGATCAAGTTGTGAGTCTGAATATAGAGCTCTGTCTAATCTGGGAACTGAAATTCAAGATTACACAGCTTCTGAATGAAATGAAGTTCAAACTTCCCACCATTCAAATTCTATGGTGTGACAATACATGAGCCACCACTCTAGCTCAAAATCCTGTCTACCATGCTAGAACTAAACATATTGAAGTGGATGTACACTACATCAGAAATCTGGTTCTTGACAAGAAGCTGAAAGTGTGTTACATACCTTCTGCTTCATAGATAGAAGACATCTTCACCAAGGCTTTGCCAATCTCAACTTTCTACAATTTCAAGGCCAAACTCAATATGGTTGATCCACATAATCGTTTAAGAGGGGAGAAAGATAAAGGGTGTTACTAATTAATTATAGTGACAAGTGTGTGGTTGGATGTAGTGACATGTGTCACAATCTTGGTTTGGTTGTTAGATTTAGTTAGTACACCTTGTACTCAGCTGCTGTATTCATGAGAGAATTCAATATACAAAAAACGTTGTTGGCATCCTCTTCTTCCTCCCATGGAGGTTTCTTTGCTTTCATATTAAATCTATCTTTCCACCACACAAGAAAAGAAGTGATTGCAAATTTCCAAGTAACCTCACCGGAAAAACAATCTCGGTCGGAGGTAATGGCTCAACCTAGCTCCGATACCAATTGTAGAAACACAACACAATGTTTCAAAAGATTCAACAGACACAAGAAAACACACTTTGTATTAGAAAGCTTTGTTCTTAAGTTTCTCACTTGATTGATACAATAACAATGGTGAAGAAGGCTATTTATAGCCAAATAAACAAAGTGTAAACACATTTAGTCAACAATTAAAACTACACATGTAATATTTTGTCAAAGTTATCAGCTACACTACTGTATCAATTGTAGGCAGCACACCATAATTGATTTCGAGTTGTCAAAGATATCAGCTGCACTACTGTATCAATTGTAGGCAACACACCATAATTGATTTTGAGTTATGGTTCACATTCATTATTTTACATGTTCAAACATTATGATTTCTATTTAACAACAAACAAAGGGATTTTATTATATTAAATATATATATTACACATCATCAAAACATATCTATGGTAAGGAGGAAGTCAAATTAATAATACAAAACCCCTCCAAGACCTTAACAATACCTAAACTACATCTACAAAAAGAAGGTAACAATTCCTATTATTTACATTTACAATACAACACACAAAACTGCCATTAATATGTTATACAACCTTGCTCAAATGATCTTCTTCTTCAACCGGAACAATTTGCTCCGTGCTGTTGCTTGAATGAGAATCATCCTCCAAATTCAGAAATGCCAAATTAATAAAAGATTGAATGTTCGATGCAGATTGTTCACCTTCAACAAGATCAACTTCATCAACAGTGTTATTAATCTGTTGCCTTGCCCATTGGATTGCCTCTGGATTGCCATGGAGGAGTTGAACAACCTGTTTTTTATAGTCATTTTTACACAAGGTTCTTTAGATACTTAAAAAGAATAAAGCAAACACATTACCAGAGGAAATAGTAGCTTACACGCGTGATTTGAGGGCGGAATTCAGGTGCAAGTCTGGTACAAAGACTAGCAGCTAATGCCATTCTCTCAATATGATCATCATCATAGGTGTCAACTAAAACCGGATCAAGCAACTCCGAAAACTTGCCTTCTTTCAAGATTGGTTTTGCCTGGAGGAAGTAGATTAGTTGGAGCATTTGGTTCTATAAGGGCCCACAACAAACTTACTGTGGGACGTCACCACTATAGTATCATTATACACATTCGACCTTTTGAAAGCCGGTTTGGACCATATAATCAACTTTCAAAAGATCGAATGTGTATGGTGCCTGATCAGTAGTGTTGTGCCACAGTAAGAAGGTAAAATTATAATTACTAATCTATGCTTGTGTTCAGTTATAAGGATTCTTGCATTACAAATACTGAAAGACTTACCCATGTAACTAAATTTTCAAGACCATTTGAGTACCCGTCATCAATTGGTTTTCTACCGGACAAAAGCTCTAAGAGTACAACACCATAAGAGTAGACATCAATTTTGTCTGTGACTTTGCCATACATAAAATATTCTGGAGCCAAGTAACTGCAATAACATAGGTGAGAGATCCCTTTGACATAAAATAATTCGCTTTTATTCTTATCCGGGATATTTTTATAAAGATATTTGAATTGCATCGAGTATCAACAATGATCAAGGGCATTTACATATACAAAGAACTCAAAAGCACACAGTGACTCACCCTAAAGTTCCCATTAGGGTACTGCTATCATCAATGTCCCTTGAAGAACCACCAGAGGCCAACATAGCAAGTCCAAAATCTGACAGCTAGTTCATACATATAAATGAAAGAATCAATTTTTGTTAGAAGTGAAAATAAAATATCAGAGGTAGCAAATAAATCCAGTTAGAACGCAATAAATACCTTGGGATCAAAATCACGAGAGAGAAGAATGTTGGAAGATTTAACATCTCTGTGAATAATAGGTTCAGCAACCCCGGAATGTAAATGTTGTAACGCCTCAGCAATACCTAATGCAACCTGATATCTCTGTTTCCAACCAAACACGTAACCGCTTTTCCGGTGGCCTATTTGAAAGAGCAACTATTTAGTGCAAGAATAAGCAGGGTTAGGGGAATAATATAACATGAAGTAGTTCAACTATACTAGAGAGAGAACAATTACCATGAAGATTATCTTCTAAGCTTCCTCCAGATAAAATGTCATAGATTAATAGTACTTGATTATCATTGAAATGGAATCCAAGAAGGGAGATAATGTTCTTGTGATCTAAACTACTTAACAGCTCGATCTCTGTAACGAATTGCTTTGAAACATCGTCTGATGGCTTTACGATCTTCACAGCAACCTCTTTTCCATCTTGGAGAGTCCCTCTGTAAACCTTACTGCTACCCCCTTTACCAATCATATGATCTACAATCTCATCAAGAAATTCCAGTAAGTAACTCATTATGCTCTGAAAAAGACAAACAGACCAAGTAATAACTTTAGCCCAAGAAAAAGATAAGCACAAACCTGGACTGAAGTTGGATGTTGCAGATATAAGTTCCTGGTAGCTAAACAATCTGTATCTTTGAGAATACTTCTGAGATAGGGCCTCCAGTTCCTTATGTAGCATTTTCGTAGCAGATTCTGGACAACATGGGATTACAGAAACGGAAGTCTGAGGTAAAACTACTGCACTCTTCTCATTATCATGTGGACTCTGTTCTTGATCAGGACAAATAGCTGAAATAGATTGGAGACTTGGTAATCTCAAGACACGTTCCATCACTAAGGACTTCTTGAAGGAAGATTGAGTGAATAAATTTCCATTATGATGAAGTAATTTTCTCACATGTTGCCATCCAGAATTGTTGACTTCCGGGCTACTTGATAACGATGACTCCAAACCAGATTTTGTGCAAGCATTAGATGATGCTGGCAGCAAGGGACTCAGAAACGGTAAATTCCTAGGTTTGACCGGAGAATATACTCCATCAGAACTGAAAAACTCAATGCTTAATCTGCTTGATTCTCTTAAGAATGTAACCTTGCCATTTTCAACAGCAATAACTGTGGTTTCTTTACCAAGAACTCTAGCACAATGTCGTGCAACAGAAATGGAAGATCTTCTTGTTTTGCAGGTTGTTGAAGTACCAACTACTAAACTCATTGCACCAGAAGATGTTGCCTCTTGGGCTAAAACTTTGTGGACTGGAGTTCCTCTACTGACCTTGAGTTTTAGATCAACCTAATAAGAATCACCCCAGAGAATATAAGAACAACTCACAAATATAAATCTGTATCCCACATAAGAGTCGCAAATTTCTAGTTCATAAACATGATCTGGGCATTAAAATGTATCACTGTAGTACCAAAAGTAGACAGAAAAATAGCCAAGACCGTATCCTCTTAAGTGAGGTCTGTCTAGTGATTTGTCCGATAAAAGCACCAAAAAAACTTATTATTGTGCTTTTCACAACTGTCAAATCCTAATCCTAAACAGGATAAAGTAATTTACTTTGTATTAAGTAAACTTGCTATGTTTTGTGATTCACCATAAGAATCACACGACAGACCACACTAGAGAGGATCCGAATTGGATACCACCAGACCGGTATACTCAGATGCATACATCTTCATTCACACGTTTGTCCCCATTATGGCAATACATTGAATACTCAAATGTTCAGAATTAATATCACTTCCCTTTTTCAAGTCCTGTACTGCAAAGGTCGGTTACATTCCCAGTACGCGGCGCAGAAAAGGAACGATAGCAACAAAATTGATTACAGTGAAAACTAAAAAGATAAAAGCAACGATTACAGATGCAATACAGAGACATAAAGATAACAGAAAGATAATGTCTTTTTTTTTGAGTAAATATCCACTGTTTTCAAAACTGTCCGAATTTCATCGCTCCCGATTGATGGTGGATAACAACTGAGAAAACGCAATTTGAATCTGAACCATGTTTCGTAAAGTAAAAGCACTTGCCTGTTTAAGTGTACATATACCCTCATAAGAAGCAAGCAACGAATCATCAAAGTTTTTCATCACTGAAAGCGCCGTCGCTCTATCTCCTTCCATTATCAACCCCCAAAAAAAACATGTCAGAAACTGCAAACCCAAAAGTAAAAAATAAAAAAATAATGGTAACGTACCTTTGTTAGGATCAATGACGTGCAGAGCAATGACTCGATCCCCAGGTTGCGCTACCTTAACCAAAGCCCAAGTAAGTAACTCCTTGCTACTTGCATTCAAATTCACTCCGACCAAAATCACTCCTCCTCCTCCTCCTCCTCCGCCATCATCATCCAAGTCACGGCAGATGTCGTCGAAATCCGACTTACAATGAGCTAAACCACCACAGTTTCCCATCAATTTCATCACACAAAAAAATGTATCTTTGTCGTCGTCTGGCAGACGTCTATTGAAGCAGTAGGAATGAGAGTGAGGAAAATGCCAAAGAGAAGATCTGGCGGTGGTTTCTGAGGAATGGGGACAAGGCAGGCATGTGTAATAAGTATACGTCTGATGAAATTGACGACTCGAAAATGGAAGTTATTGTATTTTAACGGTCTGCATAGGATGTGACCGTATCTAAATGGTTGGCTTCATTCCATATTTTTAACGTTGTAATAAATGTTATATCAGACGCAACCTTAGCCAAATGGCTGCCTTTTTTTTTTTCATAAAGACATTGTTTGCATATTTGTAGATTTCATTGATTGATTAAATATTAACATGTCACTATGTTTCCATTGTCCTAAACATTGGTTGACTTTTATCTATATATGAAGATTTCATCATGATATGCAACAAAATCAATAGGGATCGCACATAGTTTTCTATTTAAAACTAATGTCAAACAAAGATTTTACTATAAATCGGATTTTAAACAAAACTTTGGCGGTTGAAGATGATCGGGTTTGAAACGGTTAGAGAATGTAATTTAGTATGTTGTAGTTCATTTTACACTATACGAGGTCTTTTTTTATTTATGAAATTGTTGCTCTCTATGATAGAATGTATATTTCCCTGTAGAAGTAGGTTCTCGTTTTTTTTAAAGATGAATCTTAATAGAATTTCGCCGTACCTCAATGGTTTAGTGCTCTCTATGATAGAATGTATATTTCACTGTAGAAGTTGGTTCTCGTTTTTTTAAAAGATGAATCTTAATAGAATTTCGTCTTATCTCAATGGTTTAGTGAAGTCACTTATGTAGTGTAATTCTGTGATACCATGGTTTCAATTTAGTCGTATACGTCACTTATGGGTCGAGGTGACATCATAAGAAACAATGGTGTTGCGCTCCCTACGAGATGAAGCCTTATGATGATAATAAGACATATATTGGTTAGTACATGTCAACCAATCCGCTATAATGCGTTGTCGCCAAACTCCTCCTACATAGCTCAAAGCCGCTCGATTTCCCCACTAACACATGTGACATCATATATCGAGTAATTTGGCTGAGCATCAAGTGCAGCTAGCTCCAACTTTAACCTCATAATTTGCTACATCGTCTCCCGGAATTATTACGTCCCCAAGCACATAAAGAAGTGCGCACATTCGCAATACGATCTTTGATAGCACAAGCACTACCAAGATGAACATGAGGCCAAAAGGAAGAGAATATATAGTGAAATTCCGCATCCTTCAGCCACATAGGCTCAAAACGAGATAAACGCCTCCAAAGCGGCCGACGAGGCAACCAACCTGCCATATTTGCAATAAGAATATGTAAATGATCCAAGTGTGTGCTAAATAGGTGAAAATTTGCATGACTGTGGAAAAGAGCAATCCAGACATGGCTTGCCACCCCTTATCCAACTGGATGCGGGTAGGATAGGCATCCTACTTATTCGTCCATGTGTAAAGCGGCCCATGATAAACTAAGTTCAAAAGACTACAACCCCGAAGCACATCATTGAAACCAGCCATAGCATTGAGTACCGAGTGTCCATAAAATCCCATAAAACGCCATTGTGGAACATTACTACCCTTAATCACAACATCAATATGGCCTCGGCCAAAGAAAATTGTTTTTTCCGTAACTATCATTCTACAACAATGCAAGACCATCACTAACACCACAATTACTAACAACAAAAGCAAAATCAATACACAAAACACAACAAAGATAGCTAAACTTACTATCATGCAAATTTGATTTCGAAAGAAAATTTAAATATGACTTTTATGTTATAACCTTTAAAGCATTGATTGCTCGATGCTGGCCCAAGCCCCGGCAGTTTCAATATAGGATATTCATTGCAATTGGAGGACTTGCTCCGTAAATTCTACCATACTAACAACAACATTTTTCTTGAGAGCAACCTCCACATCCACAAAACTCTCCGTCTTACGCTTCTTATAAAACTCAACAATACGAATACCCTCTTCGTAGACCTCTTTTTATCGATTCAATCATTAAATGCCTTCTTCCCCAATTGGCCGCCCTCAAACATTCCTCACGGGCCATCCACAGACCACATGTGTAGTAGCCGTTTGCAACCCTATGTCCACCATATTGGCGTCATAAACCTTCTGAACCGATAAATATATCATGCCAATGCAGACGATATCTAAAATTCCTGCATCAACCAAAATACCCTCGACATGCAACACCGGTTCAATAAAATCGGGGGCATATACTGCTAGGGCTAATAACTGAGAGTCAACAACACTATGCAAACCACTACTTGCACCTTCCGGACAAGAAGAAGCCATTCTTGGGTTCGAACATCAAAACTTCCATAATTTCTAATTAGATAGGGCTTTCTCGAATTAGGGTTCTTAGGCTGTTTATGGTTTGTCAATCTTGATCCCATGCAAAAAGCGACATCTTCCAAACGATTCGACCAAAGATTCGCATTCATCCACACACCATACAATATACTTCTCTGATACTCCATGGACATATCACGATCCAACCTATGATAGAACTTAAGTGAGAGTGTGCAATAGATCGAGCCATAATGGAAGCACATATTCGGTAATCGCTCATATTGGACTAAAACTTTAATCTCATCATCTCCCACATTGAGTAGTATAACCCATCGTAAAGCTTCCACCATTGCTACACAGGCACGAAATCGCATAAACCTCTTTCCCGTGGTGACTTCCTTGCTAACTTGCACAAGGGTGCATCGCCCCAATTCATAGCGACATGGCAGCAGACTGTTGGGTTGTTAAGACGCGTGAGGATCCCCACTACGTGAACCCATAAATCATTTAAACTAAATAAAATTCCTTGATTTCCACTGGTCGCTCAATTTGCGCATCAAAAAAATGAATCCATCGAAGCACCACCGATCCTCCTTCAAAACCCCAACCTTGTCTGAATCTTGATCAAAGATAAACTGGAACGATTCCGTTCCAATTGAGTCGTGGTAAAGAATCACAGTGCCACGATAAAGCCATGTCAAAATGAAGATTCTTATTAATCATATCTTTAAGCGTGAAGAACAACCCAATCAATTTCAAATGTCGCACGGATCACCTTTAGAAACATCCTCAGGATGAATCGTTGATGTCGTAGATTATACAGTTGTAAGCGTTGAAGACTGAAGTAGGATGTCAAGGGTTTTCTTCTCCATGGCGGTGGAGAGATGAGGATGAAATCTCATTAAGACATGAGGGAAAAAATAAAGATTCTTAAGCTAAGAATCATAATTAAAATACTTATCAGGTATTTTTTTTACGTAAACGATAGGCATATATTGTATGTGTGTGTGTGTGTGTGTGTGTGTGTGTGTGTGTGTGTATAGTATTTTGTCTGGTGCAATTTTAAAAAAGAGTAATTAGGGTATTTTATGGCCTTATCACTTTACATGCCACCGTCTGTGGTAGGGCCGACTACATCGTCTGAGGGAGGGGACATGGTATGGAGGAGTTGTTGGCAGCTCCCAATACAACACCGCATTCAGCACTTCTTATGGAGGTGTTTTAATGATTGCCATTCTATTGGCCAGGGGTTGAGGAGGCGGCATATGGGGACAATATTTGTTTGGCTTGTTGGGAGACAATGAAAACTACGAGGCATGTGATTTTTGAGTGTGAGATGACGGAAAGAATCTGAAGCGCATCACCACTTTACGGGGTCTTGAGGTGACTCAATTCTTCTTCCTTTGCGGATTTTTTCATGAGACTCATAGAGGATTATGGGTGTCCCGGACACTACAAGATTTGTCCGGCTTATGTGAGGGATTCGGAAGGCACGTTGTTCTGCGGTGTTTGATGATCATGCAGTTCGTGTTTCTGCCGTACGCACACATTCTCTGACAGTGTCGACTGAGTATGTGGAGGCTATGAAGACTTATAGGGCGCATGCCTCGGCTAAACATCTGGTGGATAAATGGGTGAAACCGATGGAGGGGGAGGTTAAGGGTAATGATGATGCGTCAGTTAATGCGGCAGGAGCGGGTGTTGGAATTATTTTCCGTGATGCACGCGGGGCAGTTCTACACTCCTTCACGTATCATTTTGATCCTAGAGACCCGATAGAGTATATGGAGCTTAAGAATATTTTCTTGGCCTTGAAGGTGAGAAGTTTGAGGATTCAGTGACTAGTGATAGAAAGTGATTGTTAGGTGTGTGTGTGTGCGTCTTCGAAGACTGGAGGATGATCTCACAGTCCATGGTTGTTTAGTGCAAGATTACTTAGCCCTTTTGCCTAGTTTTTTTATGTTTCTTTTGCTTTTATTTGGCGTGTGAGAAATGTCACAACGCAACTTTTAGCTCAGCATGCTTTGTTACTTTATGTACATGCATCTTGGGGCACCTCGCCCTCGAGTGATGTTTTAGCCTCTTGTTTGGCGGATGTTGATTAGTAAAATTACTTGTTTCCTATAAAAATAAATTTTATGTGTGGTTGAAAAATAGATTAATTATATGTAAATGCGACTTCTATCGGCATTATTTTTCATTTACTTCAATACTACCACGAAATCACAAAAGGCACCTTTTTATTTTGATAACTTTCAAAATCTACACACTTTAGTCCCTCAAGTTGTGAAAATTACAAACTAACACACCCCTACCCCATTATACACATTACTTCTCTTTTTATTTTTCATTTCAACCAAACCAACACATAACCCTAAGAATTTCGCTGGAAATATCATCGGAAAAGACGCCGAAATATAAAAATTTCGCCGGAAAACAACAAGTGAGGCATTGGTTACAAGAATCAAGCTAAGAACAACATCACTTTGAACCAAATCACGTAAGTATCTTGTTTTGTTTGCATTTTGGTGGTAATTCGGTACAAATCAGTGGTTTTAGCTTGATTTGGGTTTCGATTTTCTGTCGAAACGAAACGTGTATTGTAATGTGTATTCATTGTTGGTTTAAATCGGGTTGAAATCAGAGGATTTTTGGGTGTTTTTCGATCAACCGGCCGTTTTCCAATCGGAGGTTTGAGGAAGATGACCGGGTGCTTAAAACGTCGGCCACAATGACTTTTTAATATAGATAAAATGTCAGCATGGCTGACGTTTAAGTCATACAAGCTAACAAGCCCATTAGGGTTACATGTTCTTTCGTCAGTGTGGTGACGTTTATCTTACTTACAGAACGTCGAAGTGGCTTACTTACACGTTTCAGTCTAATTAGGAACGTCGTCGAATATGACGTTTCGGTGTTAATGTAACGTCATATTTCCTGACGTTATATGCTGAATTTGATTATAAAGACATGCTTAATGTGCACATAACAACTTTGAATAATTGTGTTTCTTGACTTTGTAAACAACTGTCCACCAATGAATTGTTGTACTCCCAACTATGATTGAGTGTATTTCTTCACACTGTAAATAACTTTCCAACTATGAATTTTGGCCATGTATTGAGTTACAATGAAAAGTATAATTAATCTAGTTACATTTTTACTCGTAATAGGAGCCTTAAAATCTAAATTTGGCAATGTAAGTGTGTTAGTTAAAAGTATACTTAGATGTGTTTTACCCATTATGTGTGTTGTGCGGACCCGATAATATAAAGCCGCGAGATCTCTTTGCTTTAATAGATTGGGATCTCTTACAAAGCCTTGGGATCTCTTTGCTGTTTTTATAGTCTGGCTTACTTGAATTAGTTTCATTAGGAAATGACCAAGGATACCCATTTATTTATATCTTTCATAAGTTGATATGCCAAGGATATCCATTTCTTAATGGACTGATTCAGGCTAGCCATTATCTACGTAAAAGAGCCTAATTAATGTCCCCGTCACTTTGAAAACTGGGAGTCTATCGACGAACAATTAAAAGAACTCACGGTAGAAGACTTCGGTATTAAAACAACACTTGTTGATCATACAAGAACTTCAGGTATGTAGTATGTATTAATGTACTAGTTCTGTCTTGTGTGATAAGTTATGTTTGGCTTGATTCTACGTTGTCTTATTTTGGAATGGCATGCAGACTGATTCTAATTCAAATTTTGATTCCTCATTCCTTTTTAATCTACAGTGAAGAAAAATGGATCGTTCTTCAAAGTTCTTAGGCCCGGTTTCCGAACAAGTTTGGTAAGTGATTATTAATTAATTGCGAATCCTTTTTATAGCTCATATTACGAATGAAGTAACGCGATATGTCTTTTTCTTCACATAAACTACCTTCATCATACGTTCATAGTTTGGACCACATATTGCAGAACTTAAATATGGTTGTTCTCAATAGCCGCTAAGGGAGATGGGAAGTGAGGTTTTGAGAGACCGACGATGGATCTCTTTGTTTCTTTGGAGACGGTTGGGAAAAATGTAACGCCCCCAGACCCCGGGTCTGGTAGCGCTAAATGAGTCATAAATGGTCCGGTCAACTGCTTAAACCACCATCCTCGCTTGGTCTAAAAGGGCTAACCCGAGTTGACAATACCTTTATGTCTCACACTTATATGGGGGTGAGCATTCACTTACTTTACCGATGTGGGATATCACATTCTCCCCCCTTATAAGGGACTGGTGTCTTCGCCAGGATGGCCAATACTTGTCCTGGATCGTTTCTACCAGAGGTAACTATAGGCCATCCTTACACCGTCTTCATGTACGGTGCAGCGCATAGTTCCGTCTAATAGTCAGCTCTGAATACCATTCTGTAACGCCCCCAGACCTCGGGCCTGGTTGCGCTAAATGAGTCATAAATGGTCCGGTCAACTGCTTAGACCGCCGTCCTCGCTTGGTCTAAAAGGGCTAACCCGAGTTGACAAGACCTTTATGTCTCACACTTATATGGGGGTAAACATTCACTTACTTTACCGATGTGGGATATCACAAAAAATATGTGGCGGCTCATGATTTGCATGAGCGTGAGTTCATTGTGTTTGAACGTAGAGAGAATTTCAATTTTGATACTATAGTGTTTGATGGCACTAGCTATGAGAAAATTTTTCTAATTCCGAGAGTGAAGATGATGAAGCAGGAGGAGAGAACAATGGTACCCAAAATCTGAATCCCATTTTCGATACGACGCTAGCAAACTCGGTTTTTTCACAGTGGTTATGGGGAGAGATATGTTAAAATCTTTTAGTTGTTTTCTGGTTTTATGTTTTTTCCTCATTGCACTTTCTAACACTATTTAATTATGTTTGTGATTTGTTGAATATTTCAATACCATTTGCTAGATCAAACGACAGGTTGCGAAACGAGACTGTGGAGCTGCGAAGTGCCACAGGGAATCATGACCGGCAAGACTTGTAGCTTCTGCCGCACCTTATCAACAAACAAGTTTAAAAGGGTTGAATGATTTCCTTAGGAACAATGACCTCAAAGTTGGAGATACATGCAACTTTGAAGTCGTTGATCAGCCTACACGAGATCATATCGTGTTTAATGTGGGGTTTATTAGATGCTGATGATCATTTTTTAATGTGGGATTTATTAAAACTCATTATTTGTTTTGAACATTTTGAATAATTGTATTAGATGTTAAATTACGTTTGGACTACTTGTGGATCATTTTTATTTGGATCAATGTTTGGATATTTTTGTTTGGATCAATGTTTGGATATTTGTCATCATCATTGTTTGTATGACCATTATTTATCATGTTTTGGATATTTGTCGTTGTCTTTATTTGTATAATGTTAGGGTCATTTTGTTTGAATCATGTTTCGTTAATGAGATTACACTAATACACGGGTGTTCAATACTAGGTCCAAAACGTCACCAGAATAGACCTTGTTTTAGCAAGACCAACGTCAGGTGTGATGACGTTTTGAGAACATAGCCACATTCAGTTCTACTGGCACAAACGTCATCATGGCTGACGTTATGTTTGCAAAAGCAACGTCAAGGTGGCTGGCATTTTATAAACAAAAACATATTCAGTTCTGTGCCCATAACATCACCATACTTGACGTTTATATCGTATAAGAAATGTCAGTGTCTCTAACGTTTATGAAAATAGAGGCATTTTCGGTTCTGGAATCCATAACGTCAACAATGCTGACGTTCATCATCACGAAATCCGTCAGACGACTTGAACTCGTGTCTTCCCGATCGACCCGCCGGATCGATCTGCGACCGATACCGACCGTAAATTCCGATGTCGATCGAAAAACTCTTAAAACTTCATTTTTTCCATAATTAATGGTGTTTCAAGCCATTGAGCATGAAAATGATATTTGAGTGATGATTTTTATGTGATGAAAAAGGTTGTAGTAGAAGTTTGAAGAAAATAAGATGAATATGAAGATGAATGTTGATGATGGAGTTGAAGATGAAGATAATTTTTTTTTGGAAATAAAAAATGAATTTAGGTGATGATTTGGATGAAAAATAAGTTTGTGGATTGTTATTGATATAGATTAATAATTATGGATTATAGATTTATTGAAATAATCAAATGAATCAATTGCATTTTTTAAAATACGTGGTATACAAGAAGTAAAATTTTTTTGGTGCTTCTCGAAGGAAAAAAAAAAAAGTATTATTATGATGTCAAAAATAATTTAAAAAATGTCAAAAATAAATATGATATCGATAGAAAAAATATAATGCAAATAGAAGTCGTAAAACTATAATTAAAAAAATGGAGTCTCTGTTTTTTGTTTTTGTTTTTCCAGCTTTTGAGGGAGCGGGTCTCGGACGGGTCTCGGATTTGCTGAAATAGGTTGATTTGTCAAATTCCTCGAAGGTGGATTGTTCCGCCTTGATATTCCCCGTTTACCGGCACTTCCTATTAGTCAAATAGAACTTCATCGCCGGTTCTTATTTTTGATCTGTTCAGTTATCCGACAAAGCACGGTGATCAAGGCCATCGATGGTGAAGGAGACCGAATATTACGATGTTCTGGGAGTAAGTTCCTCAGCTACGGAAGCTGAGATTAAGAAGGCTTATTACATTAAGGTACTATCTTTTGCTTCTGCCGCTCTTGTATACATTTGTTTAGGGTCTGCTGTCTTGATGTTTGAACAAATCAACATTCAGATAGATTGATTCGATTTTATTACGGATTACTCTCTGAGGGTTAAACATTTATTTTTGTTTCTATTTTCATGCAATTCGAACTATTGGTATGCTCAGGTATGTGAAAGTGAACCATGGATTTCCCTGGACGTGTGAAGCTGTTTTAATAAGTGAATGAATGTGCATTTAGTATATGAAGCTGTTCACATAAAGAGCCACTTGTCTTGCTTACTTGAAATTTATTATCTTTGAGGGAAACTGCCCAAAAATACTTGGTAGGCAGTGGTTCAATTATACTTATCATTGGCTTTTTTAAGGGGAGTTGGGGGGAGGGAAGCAGCAGGGGGATGTTCAGACAAAAATGTTTCTGAAATCCCAGACCGACCTAGGAAGTCTGGTTTCCAATGTCATAACCATTTGGGTTGTATACGGTGACGTGGGTTTAGATGGGGGAGTAAAGAGGTCCATGTATTTATGATTTTTTTCTTATTACAAAAGACATTTAAAGCCATTATTGGGAAGATCAATGACGTGGAATAGTTTTAAGGATCTAAATTATAAAAGTTTTATGCTTTACTACACTGCTTCTTTTATCATTCCCCTGAACGAGTTCAACAAGGGATCCACGTAGCTTTAGCGTTCTAAGATAAGAAGAAGCCTTTGAGATAAGTAAATATGAATAGGAGTTTAAGCCACAGATTAAGACACGCAAAAAGCATGATTCAATGCTGCACGGTTCCTGTGGGACATAAAGCCTCTTACGTAAGTACATTCAGACATAGTTGATTGCTTTGTCAAAAAAGACAGGGTATCAAGGCTAAGGTATAGGTTATTTGAGCCACATTTTTTATCTAACTGTTGAGGATGGTTTGCTCTGCCTTTTTTTTTTTTAAAGAATAATTTTGCACAAGGACTGAATACACTGTAATTGTCCTGTAAAAAAATCAATCATCATGAAGTAATTGGTTACGAAGAGAGCAATTGCATTGATCATTGGATTGCTTCAAGTGGTATATCAGTAAATTCTTGATGATAGGAAAAGAGAAGCTAGAATTGAGAAAGTATTCATGATTAAGAATGGTCTAAATTCCCCCTTGTTTGTGGGTGTGTGCATGCTGTGTATTATTAATATTTATTTATTTCCTTCCCTATTTTGAGGGCTGGGGGGCTGGAAAGTGATTTGAATAGATGTTCTGAGAACAGGGGTGCACAATGTCAATCGCCTTTGTATTAACATTTTGATGATTCTACTTTGTAGGCCCGGCAGGTTCACCCAGATAAGAACCCAAATGACCCTCAAGCGGCCCACAAGTTTCAGGTAAGACTTTTATTGGTTACTTTATAGGTTTTATATATACTTCTGCTTATTTCAGACTACGGAAAAGGGGTAGAACATTCTTTTAGTTAGGAAGCAGTATTAGTCGTGACAGTATAGTAGATAAAGGATTTTAAGTCGGTCATTCTTTGACTAATCATGGCTTGACAATTAGTTTATTTTCATTTGTTGGTGACTATAAGGAGCAGTTTTATAAACAACAAAAATAATGGGAAATCTGGAAGTGATACAAATGCCCAAATTATTTTGCCAAGCATTAGTTGGATAATATGAAACTGTTGTCCTAACATACCTGCAGAATGAGTTTTTCAGTAGCTGAAGTTTTAATTATTGTGTGTGTTGTCATGATTTGGTTCTTTTAATTTCAGGTTTTGGGCGAGGCTTACCAAGTATTGAGTGATCCTTCTCAACGTCAGGCTTATGATAATTTTGGGAAATCAGGAATTTCCACGTTAGTTTGTTGTTATTATTTGAATCTTATGTTTGAAAAAGGCACTGTATTAACTAAGGTGTATTGGTATCTGGTTTCTTGCACGCTTGCAGTTTTGCTTTTACTCAATCTGTTGTTGTGTATGGTGCAGTGAAGGTATCATTGATCCTGCAGCTATTTTTGCCATGCTTTTTGGGAGTGAACTTTTTGAGGAATACATTGGTCAGTTGGCGATGGCCTCAATGGCTTCACTAGATATTTTCACTGAAGGTGAAGAATTTGATGCTAAAAAGCTGCAAGAAAAAATGCGGGTATATTTTTGCTGCATTTCTTCCACTACTAGCTCCAATTGGTAGATGTTAAAGTTTGGATGAATTAAACAGATTTTTTATGTTACATTCCCTTGTCACTTGCTTTTGCTGTATGAGTCTCTCTGTGTGTGTGTGTATACATATGTGTATTACTTAGATATGTATATAAAAGTACATATATAATTACAAATATATAGTACACAAGATAACTATATACTATAACAAAAAATAGTATATAAGTATATACTATTTTACAACTATATACTTGTATGCTTAGATAAGTATAGATGTATATGTATACACATTAAATAAACATACATATTAATATACTTATATAGAATAAAGTAGTAGTGCTTATATATGCTTATAAATGTAGTATATATATGTTAACATTAAAAAAATATACATATGATAAACATATATTTTCTTATTCTATAACTATATAAGTGTATTATATGTATATATATACACACGTGCGCACATTAAATGAATATACATATAACAGGTCTGACATGTCTGATATAGAGTATCCCAGTTTGCTTCCGCTGTAGGTAGGAACATACATGTATCGCTTATCTCAGGAGACATGGAATTCCACAACCATAATATTATCACGGAATCTGCCTCATCCCAGTTTGCTTCCGCTGTAGGTAGGACCAGTACCCAGTAGTCAGTAGATGGATCAACTTTCCCTTCCCTTTGAGGAATGTGCGAACAAGTTGAGACCATTTTAGGTAAATTTTGCCATCCAGACGATAGGCTCATTGAATAACTTGAAGTTCATCATTTAGTTTGATTTGGGGCTCCAGATATGGGATTTGGGAGAAGGCTTTTGAAGAGATGGAAGAAGATTGTTTCGTGGGTCTTGATTGCTGCAATGAAGGCTTAAGTGACTCGGAAAAGTAGCGATGAAAGCTAATTGTGGAAGAATACCTAGACGAGTTTACCCTAGGGCTCTGATAGCATGAAAGAGTTATGCACAAAATTGATTTTTATTTTTGATGTGTCAATTTACAAGGTTTACAAATATATGATATGCACTTGCGAAGGGATCAATCAGGATCCCATGAATCATGGTAATTAAGGCCTAGTGTTTTCCTAATCTTCTAATTCAGGAAACACAAAATAAGTTATGCATTTCCTAATGTTCACCAAATGTTCAGCCAATAACTCCTGAATCTATAACCTTAATTACGAAAAATCAAATCTTCACCAATCAAGCACATAATCAGGGCGTTATTTCCAACATATACTTATTTTGGCTAATAGTAAATTAATTTTAAAAAATTGACCACCGCCGGTTCGGCGGTTCGTAACCGGCTCTTAAACCTCTGGTTCGCTCCACCGCCGTTTTGGAGATGGTTCAAAACCGCCAGTTTGGTGATTCGACGGTTCAAGATGTGCATGTCTATCCAGAGAATAGAGCATACCTTGATGTTGGAAGATGTGGCACTGGGCAAGACATAACCTTAAAGGGAAGGTCAAAGTGTTTTACCTGTTCTATCTAGGCCTAATTTGTTGCAACATTTCTGTCCAGTATAATCAGTCTTTCGTCAGCCGTCATTATAACTTTGAAGTCTGCTATAACCACCCTAGGTTGGTACTGCCAAGTCAAGAATTGGGTCCAGTGTTTTCACGATATTGCTCTCCCATCAACTTCATTGAATTCGTAGACCATGTTCAACTCTTTTCCGGAGAGGTCTTAATACTATACTCCAGGATATTATTTGGGGAGTTATGTACTTCATTTGATCCCATAAATCAGATCTCTTGTTATTGCAGATGATCTGTTATTCCTTGCTTAGAGCAGATTGGAAGTCTATTTATGCGGTTAAGGAAGCTCGACGGTATATTCGGTCCTAGACCTAAATTTCATGAGAGTGACTTATTTGGGTGGTGTGACAGCATTCACACGATGATTAAATTTTGTGAATATCACTTGGTAATTTCCTATTGCAGACTGCAACCGATTACTGGGCTGGCATGTTCTCCAAAGAAAAGTGATCAGCAAAGTGGAAAATCCGAGGAATGCATTCCCGTAAGGATCTTCCAGAAAGAAAAATTCCAGTGGACTAGCCAAAGAGGGGGGGGGGGGGGTGGGGTTAGGGGGTATGCTTACCTAGTCGATCTCTCAATAGCCCATTATGAAACCAAAGCCATTAATGCTCGTCCTTAAAAGCAACCCCCTGTATGAAAGAGTTATGGATCTTAGTTGGGAAATCAAGGATGTCATTCAAAAATTGATGCTGGATATGTGTGTTAATTTCCAGTCCAAAGAAATGGCGATGAAGGTTCAGAGTGGGTTAGACATTCATTATAGCACCATTACTCGTTCCATTCTTACCAAATTTGCCCAAGATGATACTTCCCTTTATGCTACAACTTGTCTCGTGTTATATCCATTGTTTTTTTTTTTATCGTGAAATGAAGATCCCCATGCCTAGGACTTCCAGGAAGAGAAACCTTATAACCATTACAACTGATTGCCATCACTACACGTAGCCAGAATACGTATAATCCAGCCAAGTCATTCTCTTTATGTATTTTTATGAATTGAGTTTGATTTCAACAAAATCATAAATCAAGTCAAATGCAAATGATTTCCATCCTCCAAAATGGGTGCCTAAGTTGAAAAAAAATGTTTTGGGCCATACCCGACGTACCTTTTAATTTATAATTGATGTGGAGTTTGTGTGATTTTTTGTTTAATAAATTTTGATGGAAAAACTAAAAGAATTTTTTTCTTCTCCCGACCCGACGGGATCCCGAACATTCGGGTATTCCGATTGTCGGGTCCCGACACTTTTTGGGTACGGGGTCGGGGTAAAAAAAGATTCCCGAATACTATCTGGACGGGAATCGTGTAAGAGTGTTACGGGACGGGTAAATTATCTGAAATATGAACTGCATATGGCGTTGGCTTTAGCCTTATACTTTTAAGCGTGTCTTAAAAGATTAATCTGTTGCGGTACATAATCGTGCATGTCTTTGCTTAGGCTGTAGTAAGACGTAAATTTTAGCTGTAACTATTTTTGGATCAACTATTCCGTTATTGGCAGTCAAAAATTTGAGAAATTAGCTGAATGCATGTTTCATGTTTTTTAAATAAAAAACTGGGAATCAATATATGTAATTTGTACCTACAGTGGGTTGTATGTATACAAGTATTTAGCATGGTAAGCATTGAGCTTCTGCAGTCTTCCTTTCAATTGATTTTGACAATTTTCAAATAATATCCTTTTTTCAGGTTGTTCAAAAGGAAAGAGAAGAGAAGCTTGTTGAAACACTTAAAAATAAATTAAACTTGTATGTACAAGATAAAGAAGGTTTCATACAACATGCAGAGGCTGAGGTGTCCAAGCTTTCAAATGCAGGTATATGTTCTGATTTCGGGAAGATGCAAAAGGTTGTGCTGATTTTCGGGGCTGCAAATCTTCTATAGCTTTCTCAATGCCTACTCTCTAAACCTCTCTCTATAACACATGAAGATCTCTCCATTTCTTTATGCCAATCAAGTGCTTATTATTCAATAACCACGTAAATAGCAAACATTTGCTTAATCTCATGGATTGAGATAGTGAATGGTAATACAAAATGTGTTAGAAGATCATCTACGTTTTGATGCACTTGATTTGCATTTCACCGTCAATATTAAATGAGTTGTGTTTGTGAATAATCAAAGACAAGAAGTCCTGTGGGAAAACAGAGAATAAGGTTTTCTTATTTCTCAGAAATACTGTACAATACAGTCACATTCATAGTCACCTGCTGCTCTATGCATGAAAGAAAAGTTTGACTCTCTAATAATAAATTCCAATCCCTCAATCAAAGTGATTTAAATTAAATCTATATTCATGTTTCGAGTTTACAATTTTTCTGAATTTACCTCTTTTCACTTATTTTCTAACGCTTCCACTTAAGCCGGTGAATAGACATTGTGCTGAGGCAGTGAATAGGCATTGTTCATTCTCAATTTATTAAAAACTTTTTGAAACATAAATCTGCTCTCACCCTTGGTGTGTTCTTCATCATATCTTCAAGTTGGAGGTGCATACACTTGACTTATATGGTGTGCAGATTAGAAAATTGTACATCATATCTTTGATGAAGTGCATACACTTCAATGTGTTAGGTTTTGTCATGCTGTATTGGATTTGCCTGCGATACTGATTGTGGATGTTTTTATGACAATGAAGTCCCATTGGACCATCCCACTTAATATTCAATCTTTCAGGATAATCTTTATTCATAATAGCTCACACTTCCTGTACCATTGCATGTTATTCTGATTCAGCACTTGCCTTGGCCACCATATTTTGTTTCTTGCTCATCCATGTAACAAGATATCCGCCAATGAAGGTACAATATCTAGTGGTAGATCTTCTATCTACAATTGAGCCTTCATGGTCAACACCAATGTATGCTTCAAGTTTAAGTATATTTTATTTTGTTGAACAAAATGTGTCTCCCTGGAGTTCAAGGTAGTGCAACACCTTGTAGGCAGCAATAGGTGAACATCTTTTAGGTTTTTGCTAAAAAAGGAATAAATTCTCCAGCCATTCTTTGATACATCTACTTATTAGCAACAACATCCTTTTTCTTTGTCCAATTTTATTACTAAGATCTATTCATATGTCCGGGCTCGACCAGTAGCTTTATTCTTTTGTTACTCAATGGAAACTCGTGCTTTGAATGCCCCAGTTCGGTTCCTACGAAAAAATTTAGTCTTTCAAACTCCTTGATTTCAAAATTCTTATCAAGCACAGTTTTGATTGTTGTTGTCTTTCTTTCTCATCATTTCTAGTGCTAATGATCAATAACATATACCAAAAAAGGCATTAGACCCTTTGTGGGTGAATGTGTAATAGATAGGGTGTGGTCTCCTAAACTTTTTTTGTATCCTGCAGCTTTCATCACCATGGCGAGTCTCGTGAAGTACGCACTATGAGAGTGCTTTAGCCCATACAAGGATTTTCTCAATCTACTTGCCTCATTACTTATTTGTTCCCCTTTAAAGACTGGTGGATGGTCATGTAGACCTCTTCATGTAGGTCTCCATGAAGTAAGCATTCTTCACATCAAACTGCTAAAATTGCCAATCCTAGTTTGCTGATAAGGACAAGAAAACTCTAGCTGTGTTAAAAACGGGTGTAAAGTTTCAGTACTATCTGTATCGCAAAGCCAATAAACTTCATGACCCATCTAGTATGCCATCTGCTTTATATTTCACATTAATTAAGTGAATATCCCATTTGCATACACATGTCTTGTTTTTCCACAAAGCCTGCATTTCAACATTCAAAGTAGTTTTCCATTTTTTCCCGTAGGATACTATCTCAACTGTAATGAGAATAGAGACAGTATTTTGACTCATAAGACATATTTTGTGAGCTGCTGAACATTCTTCAAAAGAAATAAAATACGAGGGTGGACATAGAGGAGGACGTTCAGGGTTTTTTTAGTATTTTTCCTGATGCAACCGGTAAATTGATATATGCTGGTAAGGAACTACATGTCATTGCCCCATTCTCATGGTTATAGGAACTGGATTTTTCTGAATTGAGTATAACGAGAGAACCTTAAGTTTTGAAAACGTGTCATTACAGCTGCTCACTAGTTCAACAACACTGCTTGGAGTAGATATAGCTTCTTCCAGGAACATGGTTTGGTGGGCTCACTGGTCATTGAGATGAGCAAAGTGGTTTTGGAAAGATCTAGACTCGTGTTAGGATTACGAGGGAAAAGATAATATAAGAAGGCTAGAATCTTTATATCTTTCACATTTTTTGTCTCCCCTGAAGATAAAGCTTAGTGAACTAATTTCAGCAAAGTAACATTTGCAGAGAACATTTTCAGGCAATCTGGTGAAAGCATTTATATCCCTTTTGGGTGGAACCGTGGAAGAGTATCCTAAAAAAACATTTTACTGCTATTGGATCTAGTTTACCGTTTTTTTGATTGTGGATGCGGACTTCTTATGTTATTAAATTGGAAAGCTTACACGTCTATGTTTCGTGAATTCACATGCATCTCAATGAAGATGTTCACTATCTAGCTATTTGAATAAGGATGGTAACATGACTTAAATAATTCCTAACAAATGGCGTCCAAGTCTTATATAATAAAGCAGGTCTTTGTGAAGAGATTATTCAAAGAGAAATGAAAGAATTACTTGCCAACACATTTTTCAAAACCCCATTAATTTTTCTTTCCAATTTTTTCTCATAATTTTTACTTTTCTTTCTTATGTTCACATTGCATAGCAATTGTTGCCTGATCTAGGGTCATATCTCTTGTACTAACTTGAAGATTTGTGGCAGCTTTTGGGGTTGATATGTTGAACACAATTGGATATATATATTCAAGGCAGGGAGCCAAGGAGTTGGGAAAGAAGGCAATATATTTAGGCGTGCCCTTTATTGCTGAGTGGTTTAGAAATAAAGGCCATTTTATCAAATCCCAAGTAACTGCTGCGACAGGTTAGCTTATAGCTATATGTTCAATTCAAACTTCAAAAAGGAATTCTATTGATGCAATTATTATGGTTTCTAATTTTTAGGGCGAATCCCCCTTTTTGCGGATTTAAAAAATTGATTAGCGAATCATACCATTTTCATCATTTAGGTGTCTAATGCATTTTGGTTGCAGTGGGAGCATGAGAGTAAGAAATTGTCCATCTTGCATGAGTGCCAATAAATTTGTTAATTATCCTCGTGTGCCTTTTCCTGTCACCATTTTTTTGTTGTTTTTCTCAGGTGCCTCTATTTTCTTATTTCCCTTCATAATGCGTACTCCTAGTGAATCTGTTTCTATTGCTCTAATTTTGGTACCTTATCTTAAAAATAATGTAATTTGCCTTTTCTAGGCGCAATTGCTTTGATTCAGCTGCAAGAGGATATGAAACGGCAGCTGAGTGCAGAAGGAAACTACACTGATGAAGAGCTTGAGGAATTTATGCAGTCTCACAAGAAACTAATGATTGATTCACTATGGAAGCTTAATGTTGCTGATATTGAAGCTACACTCTCTCGCGTTTGCCAAATGGTTACGTCAAAGCTTTATTTCCTCCTCATGGATCTTTTTTGTTTGCAGCCTGTCTTTCCTTTGGTTTTTCCTTGTATAAAATTTGATGGTCTATTTAGGTTCTGCAAGATAACAACGCGAAGAAAGAAGAGCTGCGTGCACGAGCAAAGGGGTTAAAAACCTTGGGTAAAATATTCCAGGTTTGTATATTTTATCTTCCTGTTTCACATATTCTGGTTATATGCTTCTGATCTCTCTTGGGAGACTTAATTTTTCTGTTCCTGTTTGAGAAATTATCAGAGGGCCAAGTCTGCCAATGGGAATGAAAGTGAAGTAAACAATACCTTACATCAATTGAATGCAAATGAACAATCACGTGACGCATTTACTGTGGATGCACCATCCAAGTCATCAAATGATGAAAATACTTCTAATATAATTGCTCAGGTGTGTGCATTTTCATTTTCTGATTCTTCCCTCTTTCTGCATTCTCTTTGTTTGTGTTTAACATAGGAATACATTTAGTCTATTCTGTAATATCCATTATTATGACTTAAGTAGTGCTGCTAGGCTCTCGATAAAATCATTGTAAATTACATATATTATGGATTTAGCACATGATTATTACAGATTAAGTAGCTTCCAGACATTTAACGATTTGATTATAGGTTCACTAATATAAAACACACTTGTACTCTCATTTTTGTGCAATGAGAATACTGTTTTTTTTTCCTTGTCTTAATTCTTCATTTATTCACTTATCATCGACATGCCTCCTCCATCTGCAAAA
This sequence comes from Gentiana macrophylla, assembly GCA_026214975.1. Lineage (NCBI taxonomy): Eukaryota > Viridiplantae > Streptophyta > Magnoliopsida > Gentianales > Gentianaceae > Gentiana > Gentiana macrophylla. The sequence continues at coordinate 19,202,083 of CM047814.1, forward strand.
TACATATAAATCAATTCTCAAATCTCTAACTTTCAGTTTACGGTGATTTTATTCAACATTTAACATAAGTTATTGTATAGGCATTATTATCTATTAGTTGATGAAGCTAACTTATTATTACTACGATAATTGACATTGTTAGAGCCCATATGTGGAGGCTCCGTCGTTTGGTAGTGGTGGTGAATACAAGTACAGTTTTCCAATGCCAACAGCACCACCTGGTGCCCAGAGACACCTATAAAGAAGACTGCAGGAAAAGCAATAATATCCTTTGTATTGTGTGCATTTTAGTTTGTGCTTTTTGTTTAATTTATTGTATGGTGTTTTGTGTTTGGTAGAATTTTAGGCTCTGTTTACTTAATTCTCTGTAGTGTCTATTTGTAGTGAAAATTGTGTTTGTAATTTTTTTTTTTTTTTTTTTTTTTTTTTTTTTGAGGGTGTTTGTATTATTATTATTATTATGTATTGTATTTTGTTGGGGGCATGTATCATGCGTGTAAAAAAATATGTTTTTTATTGGTGAAAAACTAAACTATTGTATCCTTTTGAACTAGGCACTGAACTAATTAAAAGATGTGTCATTTTGACCTTTTTCTGATAGTGTAAAAGTAATTATTTTTTTGTTGTGGGTTGATTCAGATGACAATTTAAAATTTAATGTAGGTGTTATTCATTATTAGTGTGTTGTATGTCAGACAATATCTAAGATGTTGCATTCGTATTCTTCATTTCGATACTTATAAACTATTTTATGAAGATTATTCTCTCCAATGTGGTGTTTTAAAGACAAATCCAAGTGAGATTTCATCTTTCCAATTGGTTATTCAAGCTATTTATATATTATTATTTGATCACTTCTCCACCGGATTCCGGATTTCGATATCTTCATTCATTTGGTAAAGGAAGATGGCTTATGAGGGGAGAGGGAGATTGAATGGATCGAGATCAGTGGGTTGGTTGATGGATCAATTGTAATCTAACATCTAAACTAAATTGATCAGGGTGATTTAGTAATAAAATCAAAACTTTTTCCTTCAACGAGTAAATATAATCGGTATATTTTTCACATTTTATCTTCTTTCCGTTTTTGTTTTACCTTATTTTTTAATCGTTCATTCGACCATGTTATTGTCGTTTTTATACATTATTATCCATATCAAATAAGTCGAATATACGTGTTGAGATTCACACTTGTTGGTTGATTCTATTATTTTTAGAATGTTTGAAGTTTTCCAAACTCATAAATAGTCGAGCATCATTCGACCAATATTGAGTCTGAATACTGGTGTCATTAAGTAGATTAATCGGAAACAACAACATTATAAAGAAGTTATTGATCACTATCGATTCTCGAATTTTTCGATGCAATATTAAAAGTTTTTTCTACGTCAATTTTAGTCGAATGTCTTTCCGACCGGTATTGAGTATTTAAAACATTCAAAATCACTTTAAATAAAATCAAGATAATGATCGTATTCGACTCAAATTGCAGTCGTAACGACAAATGCGCTGAATTGATTATAAATCATGCATGATATATTTTCCGAATTCATTTACTGGCCGAGAATCAGAGCGTGTGGAATATCCAAACGTTCCACACTTTCTTGCAGAAATGTAAAACAATATTTGTGTTCATTAAGATAATCTATATAATCTTTGCGGTTTTTGTGTGGACTTGCTTTAATAAATGTTTTTCATAAAATAGTATTTTTTTTATTTATTTATTTATTTATTAGAATCCTAATTTGGCGCTCAGAGATTCTTCTTCTATTCCTTCTGCCGCCATAGCCGTAAACACAGAGAGTGACGGCTTAATATGATCCTATCATTATCATCTTCACTGTCCCTTTCAAAACCCTTCACCTTCCCTACAAAGCACATTGTTTCCTTCTTCGCTTCTTCTACCGCTGTCAACAATCATCTTCAATCTCACAACCATCAACATCTGCTTGAACTCGTTTCATCTCAGCCGCCTAACACCGCACTCCCCGTTCTCCAGCGCCTCTCTCCGTCTTCTTCCGCCGTCTTTTACTGGAATACCCTCATTAAGAACACCGTTCGCACAAGGGATTACGAGAATGCTCTCCACATCCTTCGCCACATGCTTCGACTCGGTTGGAACCCGGATGGTTATACTGTCCCTTACGTTCTCAAGGCATGTGGTGAGATCCCTTCGTTTAAGCGTGGTGCTTGTGTACACTCTCTTTCTGTTCACCAAGGTTTTGTGCAGTCGAATGTGTTTGTGTGCAATGCTCTTATTGCTATGTATGGTCGGTGTGGGGTGTTGGATGATGCCCAGCAGGTGTTTGATGAATCGTCTGTGTCGGGTATTTCGGATGTGATTTCGTGGAATTCGATTGCGGCGGCATATGTGCAAAGTGGTGATTGCTACAAGGCTATGGAGGTGTTTAAATTAATGTTGTCAAAAGGTGATATTCGATTGCGTGCAGATGCTGTTAGTGTTGTTAATACACTTCCTGCTTGTGCCTCGTTGAATGCATGGTCTAGTGGAATGGAGATACATGGTTATGCTGTAAGGTGGGGTTTGACAGAGGATTTATTTGTATGCAATGCCTTGGTGGATATGTACGCAAAATGTGGGTTGATGAGTAACGCAGAGAGGATTTTTAGGCGGATGGATACCAAGGATGTTGTAACGTGGAATGCAATGGTCACTGGATATTCACAGATAGGAAGGTACACTGAGGCCTTGGGTTTGTTTGAGGAAATGCGCAAGGAGGATATAGAAACAAATGTTGTTACCTGGAGTGCTGTCATTGCTGGGTATGCTCAAAGGGGTCTGGGAAAAGAAGCACTGGATGTTTTCAGGGATATGATGAGGGTTTCTGTTGTTGAGCCAAATGTCGTTACCCTTGTGTCACTGCTTTCAGCTTGTGCTGCTGCTGCGGCATTGGATAAAGGAAGAGAAACTCATTGTCATTCCATAAAAAGGATTTTAGGTTTAGATGGAAATGATCCTGGGGAAGATTCGATGCTGATTAATGCTCTTATTGATATGTATGCGAAATGTAAGCATTTCAGAGTCGCTAACATGATTTTTGAGTCAATGGGATGGAGAAACAGGAATGTGGTATCCTGGACAGTCATGATAGGTGGCTATGCTCAGCAAGGCGATGCTAATGATGCATTGAGACTTTTCACACGGTTGGTCAACGATGAAAGGAAGTTTGTGGTTCCAAATGCATTTACTATATCATGTTCTTTGGTGGCTTGTGCTCGTTTGGGTTCTCTTAAGATAGGTAGACAGATTCATGGTTACGTTTTAAGGAACCGGTACGAGTCTAATATGTTGTTCGTGGCCAATTGCCTAATAGATATGTATGCTAAATCTGGGGATGTCAACATGGCTCGACTTGTATTTGACAACATGAGTAAAAGGAATACCATCTCTTGGACGACTTTAATGACTGGTTATGGAATGCATGGACTTGGTGACGAGGTTCTTTGTCTTTTTAGTAAAATGAGGAAAGAGGGTTTCCTGATTGATGGTGTAACTTTTCTTGTGGTCCTCTATGCTTGCAGTCACTCTGGATTGATCGAGCAGGGAATGAATTATTTCAGCAGAATGAAGGAGGATTTTGGAGTTATGCCCGGAATTGAGCACTATGCATGCATGGTTGACCTCTTAGGACGTTCTGGTCGCTTTGATAAAGCAATGGCTTTGATTGAAGAAATGCAAATGGAACCCACCCCAATAATTTGGGTGGCATTACTTGGTGCATGTAGGATTCATGCAAATGTAGACCTTGCAGAATATGCTACCTCTAAGCTCTCAGAATTGGGATCTGAGAATGATGGCACATACACGCTTCTTTCAAACATCTATGCCAATGCCAGGCGTTGGAAAGATGTTGCAAGGATCAGATCTTTGATGAAACACTCGGGAATAAGGAAGAGGCCTGGCTGCAGTTGGCTTCAAGGGAAGAAGGAGATTGCTACGTTTTATGTTGGGGACCGATCTCATGTGATGTCTGGAGAAATATACAACCTCCTTGCTGACCTAATTGACCGAATTAAGCAAATGGGGTATGTGCCTGAAACAAGTTTTGCACTTCATGATGTAGACGATGAAGAGAAAGGTGATCTTCTTTTCGAACATAGTGAGAAGTTGGCCTTAGCCTATGGCATTCTTACAACATCACCTGGGCTACCCATTAGGATAACCAAGAATTTGCGTGTCTGCGGTGATTGTCACTCTGCCATGACATACATTTCCAAGATAGTTGAACATGAAATTATACTGAGGGACTCAAGTCGCTTCCATCATTTCAAGAATGGCGCTTGCTCATGCAAAGGGTATTGGTGAAATAAACTTTTTTTTAGCATGAATGTGCCCAATTCTGAATCCTTAAGAGGGGCTTCTTCTTAAACATTTTCACAAGTTGGCCCTAGCCTGTGGCATCAGCATGTTCAAGGACTTGGGATACCAATCAGCAATTGGGCTAAGGATAACCACATCAGCACTTGGTTACTCACTACGATAACCAGGGACTTGCATGTGTGCGATGATTGTCACTCCGGCATGGTTTAATATCCAAGATCGCTGAACATGAAACTATATTGAGAACACAAGTCGTTTTCATCATTCCAATAACTTGTGTTGCTCAGGCAAAAGGTATTTTGCATGAGTCGTACGTATTTTGACACGGATCAGTGTGTGCAATCCTTCAACATTGAAGAGAAGGTATGGTATCCCATAAATGCAAAAGTAGCTTTCTCCTCTTCTTTCTCCCTCCTTTATGAGTTATCTCTCTTATCACTTACTCTGCAGTTCATTTTTGTTCAGTAACATTTTAAATACATGTCATCTGCTTTCAGCTAAGCTCTAAAGATGGTAGCAAAACTTTGTTCTTTTACACAATATCCTGTTTTGAAATTTGAATCCACATGCATATTTTCTTGCAATAATGAGCTTGATTACCATAGGAGAGAGCACTGCTTCTTTATGTGAAGTTCACTGGGCAATCTGTAATAAATAATTCTTTAATTGTAATTTTGATTTCTGACCTGCTGCATCCTAATGGCCCGGGGCCATCGATCTTCACGATAGCAACCCTGCAAACTTCTTGAATTTCACATCTTGCCTCACTGACTGATGCTTCATAAACCTCTTATCATTTGATTGTTGGCAGGTGCATCATCAAACTCCTTTGCAAATGTTAAGAAACCCATACTGTGGGTTTTCAGTTGTGAAAGATGTACACATTCTCCATCCCTAAAAAAGAATGGTGATTTCGACTTTGATGGAAGAAATGTTCTCATTTTGTTCTTTTGTCATCTTTTTCTAAAACCTCTCTTCCCAAATTAACACAAGGAATTGAATTGACACTTTCTTAGTACAGATACAGAGTCCATATGCCTCTCGCTGAAAATGCAAAGAGGAATTAAAGTGGGTATTAAGCAAAAGCAAAAGAAGAAGAAGAAGATAGATCATGCAAATTATAAGGACTCATTTAGCGTTCAATCGCCTAGTCTAAGTTAGGAATGGTTTCCACCAATAAAACAAAAGTAAAGAGAATGAGGTTTAGCGCTTTTGACTTGTTTTGGGGGTGATTTCAAGGATGATCTCTGCTTGTGCTTCTCATTAGAATCGACATAATTATGCAAAAAGCTATGCAAAGGGATACTAAGAATGTGTAATAGCATCTACTTTGCTCTTCCCAGAAATCAATCTACCTTGAGTTTCTTCGCCACATCACCAGCACGTACGATATTTTCCAGCAGCAATGCATTTGCATTCCTTATTTAAAGATGATGTATTCATTTACTTACCATATTCTCTCTTTTGAAGGTTTCGATTTGCCATGGTTGGTATGTTCCCTGTATTTGATCTTGATTGTCAAGGAAGCCAGAGCTTGGTCTTTTGACTTGAGGGTGAAACTCTTGTTAAATGAAGCATATCTGGAACATCAAGCAAGTGCTTTTCTGGCATCATGCTGAAATTTCTCCTCCAAAAATGTGAACATAACTGGGGATTCTTCCAGATGAGGGGCTTATTAGACAATGTTTTTGCAACCCATCATACATATATGCTTGCAAGGACTGGAATGGCAAGACAAAATCTCATTTCAAAGACCATCTGACACAGGCAACTTTGAACACACTAGGGCACATATGATTGGTCTCATAGATCCTACACGACAACATGGTTATGACGTACGACTCGGTCCACAAAGATCTTTCTGTTCTGAGCATATGGAATGAACGGTTCCATCCCCTCGGTTGGTCAAGGTTGATGACTTTTTATCGTGCAAAATGCCAGGAGAGGACTCTGTTGTTTTCAGCTTGGGCGATCTTTGCCTTTGATTTTTTATTTGTTATAACATTGTTTGAGGAGCATAAGCTGCATCAAATGCCTGGGCCTCTTCAAGCATCTGCTTGTATGTACTTGGCTATAATTTATTCAGGACAGTCGGTAGAAGGCCTTCATGCCCTTCATGCACACGTGTATTTTGTCTCAGAAAGGAAGAAGTATGTTAATTTAAACCATTATTTCTTTGAATTTGAATTGAAGACTTCAGCGTAGTAGTTTATTTGCAAACCTGTAACCATTGGATATCAATCAATAACTTGTGAGTTGTGAACTTTGAGACGGCCAGTGATGAAGAGACCGTTAGGTAGGGTTTTGTTTCTTTCTCGTTCTCCTCTGTGAAGAGACAAGGACTCTTTTGGCAAAGGAAGGTTTAAGTTTTAATAGGTATGTGGTTTGGGGATCCTACCCTCCCTCTCATGTAATCTCGGCTATTACAGCTTGTGCTGTTGACTCTGGTTAATTGTTAAATAAAATTGCCTTTACCCCTAAAAAAAAGATGTTAGGGTCATTTCTGAAGGAGATGAGAGATGGTCTTCTTTTGTGTACAAAGTAGTACAGGTTTTTTTTTTTTTTTGGGTGCTTTGGCTTATATGGTTGAATATCTCTGCGCAAAAGCAAATGTTTACTAGTCGAGTGGAGCCAAGTATTTATTGTTTGAACTTGAACTCACTTTAGTTCACGACCTTATTCATGATTGTATGTTTAATATAGGCACAATAAATTATGTTCGCCCCTCAAAAAAAAAATTTATGTTCGGGCCCAGCTTGTTCAATAGACATACATGTTCGAGTTTAGCTTGTTATATACCAAAAAAAATTGTTCAATAGACAATCTTGTTATATACCAAAAAAAAAGGAAGCGCGTGAGTTTTACTTACGATACCATAAAAATTACTCAAAAAAATTTAAAACGGAACGTTAGGGATCGACGCTTATTTAAAAACCAACGCCAGCCGACGGTGTTCAAAAGCGAAAGTCGAAAGCGCTTACGTTATAAAAGTGTCGTAATTTAAACGCTAATCCACCGACTTTCTATTGACTTTAGTGTTTTTGAAGAAAGAACGCCGATTGCGATAACGCTTATTTCATCAAAAAAAAAAATAATACTTTTTTTGTAACCCAAAAAAAAAAAAATCCGATAAATATATTTAGTTTGGACACTAGAAATTAAAATGCATCTATTTTGAGCATAAGGAGAAAACGAGGAGATACTGTTTCAACAGATAAGTATCATGAAGGGAAAAAAAAGGTTGTCATTTTACACCCAACATTCATTTAACACTAAAAGCAAGGCAAGAAAACATCAAGATTGCACAACAACATGATGCCTAGTACAAAGGCACAGTATTGCAATTTGATCATTCCAATAGACAGATGAACTGGAACGCCTTCTTCATCTGTAAGCTTTCCTACAACAACCTCTGCTTCGTCTTCTTTTTCACGATGTATGTGCAAGTCTAAAACGATCAAATTAGCTAACGTTGTCATGTAAAATCTTCTCATCTCCAACATTAAAAAAAAAAAAAAAAAAAAAAGTAATCAATTTTTTTCCCAATAAACGTAAGAAAATCGCCACATTTCATCACAACTCTCAACAGAACTGAGTTCTAGACAAAATCATTCAACCAAAAAGATCTCCATTACTATAACTATCTGCAATATAACAGAAAGGACAACATCATCTGTTGGGAAATGAAAAGGGATGCTAGAAAAATAAAGGTAGCAAGGATGAAGCAAAGAAATTTGGATGAAGTTGGACTCATGTATGCATATACAGACACAGCTTTGAGGCAATAAAGCTCAAACAAAATTACAGCTTTCAGAGGAAAAATGTGTTGATCCTCCTGAAAAGGCTCCTCCCAATCAAACCCTGGGAAAGGCTCCCTACTTTTCTCTTCACAATACACACCATTTACATTATTCGACACAATATACACTACGGTTTAAACATATTAACCAAAATTTATAAAGTGAAGAAAATTAAGTCAAACAAATTTATGTCCAAACATAGATCATGCTAGATTCTTGGACGGTCACCCATGACAACCAAAAAAAAAAAAAGCACTACTGTACTCTATACAGTAATAAAAAGTACTTGGCATAACTTCTTCAGCATTCATGAAGATAACATAGGATTAGCACATAACAATAGATTAATATCCTGGAAAAACACTAATGAAAATATTTGCTGAAGTTCAGGAAAAGCCAAGATAATAGTGGATACAACCTCACTAAGGCAGCAGAACAAAAGAGGAAGAAAAGGAGCAATATTCTGTCTTCCAAGCTAGCTATACCATATTAATCTTACAGAAATTCAGACAAACATCATCAGCTCAGGCCGACTGTAAACATTGTTTGATTCATCTTCCAGCACGGGGTAAGCAGCAACAAGAGCGTCTTGTGCACCGATATACAATGAATTGTATATCTTCCAGTAAACTTCTCTAACCTTCCTTGCTGGATGGAACAATCCCTGAAGACAGTAGTTCAGAACAACTGCAGCTCCTAAAGCCACCCTCATTCCTTCAATGGCTTCCATAACAGCATTTATAACATGCGGGGATGTCTCGAAAATGTTCGGCCAGACATAATTCAATAAATGAACCAAAGCATCCTCACATCCAAGCCCTGCAACACCTAAAGCCATATGCTTTACTGCTGAGGCAGCAGTTTGCCTGTGCACCAAGTCTCTATCCATGAGAGCATCCTCTAGTAGTGGAGTCACAGCATATATATAATCTTTGCCCATTTCACCAATATATTCGAATAAGAAAGACAGTGACTTCAAAACACCATTCTGAACATTGAGCTCTGGCACACGATACTCATTCATCAGAGCAGGCAAAACTGTAAAAGGAGAACATGTTTCTGCAACAATTGCAATCGCCACGGTTGTGCACACACGGTTTTGGCGTTCCTGCACCTTCAGATTGTTCAACAATGTTGCTAGGACATCTTGTGGACCAATAGCTTTCGCAATATAACCGAAAGTGTTCACTGTTGCTCTTCGAATTCCCTTTTTATGGGCTTTAAGCATCTCCAGAAGCTCAAAACAGATTCTCATCCATTCCCTGGCAGGAACAAACTCAGCTCCACGATCAGCAATTCGTCCAACAAGATCAATACAGTTTTCCTGGACTTTCTCGTGGCGATTTTTCAAGATTGGAGTTAGCCGTGGAAGTAGGTCCTTAATCGGAGGAGTCATCTTTGTCATACCAATTACGTTTACAATTGCCTTCAGGGCTCCCAGTATTGATCCCAGAACTTCGGGGTATTCCTCTCCAAGATACTCATACAAAACGACACCAAGATGCCCCATGAGCTGTTCCTCTCCACACTGCTTCATTACCACTGCAATCCTAGAAATAAGATCTGCAGCTTGTTGTCTGACCTTTGCACTCTTGTTATTCAAACGCCATTTGATTGTACCACATATCTGAGGAAGGTAAGGCTTCACACGCTGCCCAAGAGAATTTACAACAGCTCCAAACCCATTAAGCATCACATTTGCATCATCACTGGTCTGCTCTTGGAATGCATATAGTATACCGTCAATCAGCAGCTCCTCTAAACGAGCATCAATATCAGATGCACCAAGATTGGCAACAACCTTCTCAATTGTTTCCATGACCATCCTTCTATAAGGTTCACTCTCATCCTTCAGGTCTTCAACGATTCTCCCAACAATATCAGCCACACCAACTTTATTTGCTATCTCAACAGTAGTCTCGACAAGTTGCTTGTAATTTCTACGGTCCAATGCCATTCTTCTGACCCAAAAGTGGCGGAAGAACTCAGGAAGAATATCGTTACGAATATATTCTGGTTCAACACCTTCAGTACCCACACACTGCTTCACAACTTTCAAAACAATTTTCTTCATCTCTTCATCAGGTGACTGAAACTCACGAATAAGAATGTGCACCACTTCCTTGGTATAGTAACTAGCATATATGGCATCCATGAGAGGAATGATGAAACCAATTGCCTTCAAGAAGGCAGCCAACACCTTCCCACGATGAGTTCTTATACCTTTCCACATAGGCTTCAATACTGAATCAAAACTTTCAATACCATATGGAGCAGACGCCTCAGCAAGAGCAGCAAGGGAAAGAGCAGTAATCGTTCTGACCTTCTGGTTCTCATCATTCAGACCATGTTCTATAATTTCCACCAAGGACCGCAAATGTGGTAGAACGGCACAGCCAATCAATATAGCAATCTGCTGAACAATCTTAATACCTGTGTGACGAGCTTGCCACGACTTCTTACTCTGGCACACAGCCTTTAAGAAGGGTAAAAGTGCAGGGATTCCAAGGGCAGATGCAACCACACTGAAAGCTCTTGCAGTAGTGTTCCTCACATACTCATCAATATTATCGATATCAGGACGCATTGCAGCAATCATAGTAGCCAAACCTGCCGCCTTGCTAAGATTTGAAATAATTTCTCTACCTTCAACACGAGCATAATAATCTTCATCAATAAGCAAAGGCTCAATGACAACAAGAATCTTGTGGACAAAAGGCCGCACCAACTCATCCAGCTTATAAAGCACCCGGTCAATGACTTTCACTAGCAAGTGTCTTTCTTGATCTTCTAATGTTGGTTGCATGAGCAGTGGTAGGATGCGATTAAAAAGTGGCCCAGCACCAAACTCCCTGGCCTTATCGGTAAGCTGGCGCAAAGCTGTTTTTCGCTGCGGCGGTGTACCATTCTTCACCTTAAGCAATAGTTTCATTATTTTGCGTTCTTTCTGCTCTTCAGGAGACAGCTCTTCTTCATCCTCTTCATTCAACAAGGGACCAAAATATTGGTAATCTTCTGGCTTCATGAATGGCAGTCCCCCGGGCATCTCTTTAGGCACATCAAACTGCTGACCCCTGTTTTCTTCAGGAATTTGATAACCTGTGTTGCCAATTGGAGTTGGGGTAGCAAGAAGTTTCCTGGCTGGAGTTCTAATAGGCACATAAGTGGCAGGTGGGTCCAAAATTTTATATCCTTCCTGAGGAAACATAGAATCCAGTTCTTCATCAGTCAAAGGACGGTTCCTCTCTTCAATATCTTTCTCCCACCTTAACAGATTATACTGTTCTGGAGTGATGGCACCAGGGTGCAGATTAAGAGAACTTGGTGTTGGTGTAGGCATATCTGCTAGTCCAATAGGAGTCGGGCCAGGAGTGTATGCTGCAGCAGGGGTGGCACCAGACATAGGAGTGGCACTACCGATGGTAGCAGGAGTCTCATCCCATCTTGATCTCTGCCTTTTTGGAGTGGGAGTTCCAAGTCCAGACAACTTAGGGGTGGCATCCCAAGTCATGCCAGCAGGTGTAGCGCCCGGTGTAGCGCCACCAGCAGCAGGAGTGGAATCAGAATCAGCCAATCTACCAGGGGTTGGGGTCTCATCCCAACGGTTTCTCTTAACAGAGGGTGTTGCATCACCAATCCTACCTGGAGTCGGCGTTGCATCCCACCTTCCTATCCCTGGGGTAGAGTCTGGAAGATCCCAATCAGAACCTGGCTCCTGAGCTTTCTTGCCGGCAAGCTCATCTTGCGACTGATCCCACCTGTTTCGTTTCTTGGGCTTCTCAGGCTCTTTACCAGACTTCTTCAGTTCCTCCTCTTCCTTCTTCTTCTTCGCAACCTCTCTAAGCAACTCCTCCTTCTGCCTCTTCAAAGCTTCCTCCTTCATAACATCAGCATAAGTCCTGACATCAGGGCCAGGAGTTTTATCAAGAAAAGGATCATTCCTATCAGGAGATATCACACGATTCAACCTCCGGCGCCTGTACTCATCCTCTCTATCAATAACCTTAGAGGGCTGATTAAATCCAGTTGGCTGGTCATCTTCCCCAGCCCTTGGAGCATCCTTAAACAAGTGCTTGGGACCTGTATATGAAGCCATCTTCCGAGCAACCTCATTCTCAACATCATCAACACCATCTTCGTCATCATTCACAGGTATAGACTTTTCATAGCCCTCAAAACGATCAGCAGCATAGAACTCTCGATCGTAAGTGAGTGAGGTAAGCGAAGCAATTTCCTCTTCCATTTTCTTCCTCTCTTCCTGAGTTCTCTGAATCTCGCTTTTGTCGACATCCATTTTCGTAAGCTGCTCTTGGAAACCCTAACCCTGTTTTTCAAAGACAGTTCGTTCACACAAATGAGCAAAAATTACTATATATACACAAAATCAACGAAAAAAAGGATTGAATATGATAGTCGTAAACAAAACGATTGAATTTCAGAAAATTGAAGTGATTAAATGAAGGCAAACTCACCTTATTTTGTTCCTAAACCAAGAGAAGGAGGCTTTCTTTTTTTTTGAGGGGTAAGAAGGAGGCAGGAGGCTTTCTGGTGGAGATGAATTCAGCATTTTCCGGTTCCTACCAGTTACTTCTATTTTTCCGGGCCTTTTTCTTATTGGACTTTTATGTTGCTTGGCCCAGATATTTGTTTGAATGGTCTAAACTGTTGAAGCCCACTTTATGATACCAGATTAAATATGAATAGAAGTTTTTTTATTGACACCACCATATTGTTTCGAATACCATCAATATTTTTTTTTGCAGGGAGGAAAGTCACGTATTTTGACGTTCATCATATTACATTAACATCATAACGAGTCACGTTCCTACCAATATCTATGGCGGTGACTGACGATGCTGGATCTCGTCTAGTAATAATCCGGGCCGTTTAATCTAAGGTAATATGAACGAGGATGGTTTTTTTGGGTGATTTTAGACTGAGCTTGAGTTATTTCTCTCAAGTTGCCTACGATCCTCGCTCGCTTCGTGAATCAAGTCTCCGTAGTTCCTGGGGTTGTTTATATAGTGAACGATTTATCCCTTTCCTTGTCCTACAAGGAATTAGATTATTATTATTATTATTATTTCCCTAAGGATTAACACGCATAAATCCCCCTAATTTAGAGATAATTATAGACATATCTAATGTCAAGATTACAGTCATTATGACCTATGATTCTTTCCTTGTTTATCTGATATTATTAAGCATGTGTGTCAAATACAAATAAGGAAGGCTCTGGCCGACCTGTGTCGAGCCCCCCGGGCCATCTCGACCTGTACTGCATTACCCGGCCTCAACTCTTACCGAGCCGACCTGCGGTGGTAAGTAGAGACAAGCCGAGCTGACCTCCCACGCGGGGTTCAGTCCGCTTCGGTTAAACTCTGAGAGCCCTGGCATTTATTAGCTATTAATTCTCCTCTTCTTCCATTAATGGTTAGCCGATATAAAGATGACACGTGGCGAGGCTAGTCCGACCCTCGCCATAAGCCCCCAGATCGGATGAACCACTCGTTGTGAGGTCGGATCTATTGAGGTGTTGTTCGCCACCGCCATCTGTGACTTGTAGAACTTACGATGATCTTCTCTCGCCAGGTGGCGTAGTTTATGTTATGACGCATGCCATTTGTGCCTACATCTTCCGAAGTGGAAACGGTTTTTGAGAACGTTGTCGCAATTCCTTGTTTAGTGCCTTCGGCCGCCGCTGTTGCTTATGCTTCAACGGCTCTCGCCGAGCCGCCCAGGTTAATGCCTCTGGAGAAATCTTACTCACCATTCTGATGCACAGGCGAAACTCACTATAATGCTTCCTAAGTTTTGGAACTTGCATTTCGTTTATGCTTCGTTGTATTTTTACGAGCCCAACCTGCGTAGCTCAGCTCGGGTCCCTTTGGGGACTTAGGAAGTTTACTTCGCAATGTTTGCGAGAGTCCATCCTGCAGACTGATTTTATGACGAGTCCGGCCTGTGGAGCTCAGCTTTGAGTTCATCTACGAACTAAAGAAGTTTGGTCTATGAAATTTTATGGAGGCTGAGCTAGAGAGCTCATACTTTTGATTGTCGTGCTGACTTGGTGAGTCCGATCCGAGGAGCTCAATCCGATGAGTTTGGCCTGCAAACTTTGTTGAGTCCGACCTGTGGAGTTCTGAAAGTTGATGTCTGTCAAGCAGACTTAAGAAAACTTTTCGGGTCCGGCCTTCGAGTCGGGCTTTGAGTCCGACCTGCGGAGCTCAAACTTTGGAGTCTGTTTTGTAATACTTTGGAGAAATGCTTCCAATTTTTTCATGTACAATGTTTTAATATATGCAAACTTTTGCAAGTTCTCTTGCCTGATTTTATTTTCAGCACTTACCTGAAGTACTTTGATCCGCCGTGGGGTGTCTTGCCCCCCAGTATGCCATGCACTAACATATAGTTTTTTGGATGGCATACTTAGTAGCGTGTGTAGATTTTTGCCTCTGGACTTTACCTGTAGAGCTTTGCAATTCGTTTTCTGTCCTGCAGACTTAGAAAGTTTGATTATTACAAACTTTCTGAGTTTATAATGCATCTTAGCTCTGATTGTCTGTCCTGCAGACTTATTGAGTTTGTCCTTAGCAAACTTTTCCGAGTCTCGACTGCGAGACTCGGGTTAAATCGATCCTGCGCGAACTTGTGAAATTTTTGCTGAGTCCGACCTGCGGAGCTCAGCTCGTCAGTCTTGCTGACTTATGAGATTTTTCTCTGAGTTTTTAAGAATGTTGTTGCGCCTCCTGGTGCATCGAGACTAATCAGGCTCGGAGAGGACCGAACGCGTTGATCTGCGCAGCGACCGATTTGTGGGTACCGTCCCGTAATTCCTCTTCACCGGCATTTATCCGAGCTTCCCGTCGACGTGCTGGGTCACCTCCGTCGCGCGAAGGGGTTGATCTTATAAAGTGGATGCGGATGCGAGAAAGGAGATGAGGAGTGGAGGAAGTTGGCCTTCAAAGGAAGAGGCAAAGTTATAATCAAGCTACCCCACAAAGAGGTAGATCCAAACAGATGAGGCATGAGGCTCATCCGGATGACGATATCGAGGACCTGACCGAGGATAGACCTTCCTTGGGTTAGGGGTGCCTTTCTGACCATGACCTGGCAGCAGTGGTATCTACTCTTCCTTTTGCTTGACCACCGATTGGGAGAGTTTAAAGAAGGAGAGGACATTGGGGCTAAGCATATTAAACGCCGCCCTGTTTCTCAGAGCACTGAGCCGGCTCCTTCCTCAGCGGAGCAAAATCCTGGTGCCCAGAATTGATTGCCCTTTTCTCCTATTGTCAAGACATATTTGTTTTATGAAATTTCTTTTAAAAAAAACTTGTATGCTTTCTAGATGTTTGTAGTGCTCACCTAATCGTGTACTTTTATTTTGAAATTTATTTTGAGGTTTGAGTACTTACCTGGTACCCTGTGCACCCCTAGTGTGGCATGCATTACTTATTGTAGTGGATGGCTGATATACCCGGATTGGAATGGGGCCCTGTTCATCCATATTGGGCCTACAACCTTGGCCCGTCAACACAGATAATGGGCTTTTACCTCCGCTGGCCGCTGCCACCAAGCATCTTCTGGCCGCTAGCTACAAGCCGAGGCCTACCCGCCAACAGTAAGACGGATCATGTCCGCTAACGATAAGCCGGACTCATTCTCTCCACGTGATTCCACCCTATACATAAAGGCACAAACGAGTCCGCTGCTCAACCATGCTTCTCCGGACTCGCTGTTCGCCATGCTTACCCAGCTGGCCAATCCAGCTGGCAACACTTTACAGCTAGATAGGACACTTGTATTGCATGCATGCATAACTTAGCTATGTATTCTAAGTTGTCTTATCAATGAACAGTGAACCGACTTACTTTTTTAGCCTATATATATGGGATCACATTGTAATAGAAAAGGGGGATTCTCTCTCAAGCTTTAACTATAAATCTAATACAAGCAGAAACTCTGCCAACTTGTCGACTGATTAACTTGTTCATCTTATAAACTTGTTCTTACTCGCCACCCTAGCCACACCGGAGAAATCATTCATATCAGCCTTATATCCTCAAGATAAACACTGTTACCGCAAATCTGGTGTTCCACGCAACATCAGTTGGCTCCGTTACCGGGAAACATCATTATCATTCAGCATTCGAGGGCTACTTACTCCACCACAAAGACGATTTCACGGTGTCTCAGACGAAGTCATCATCATCTACAGCCTGTCGGTCATCAAAGCTTTGAAATTTTTCTTTGGGATAATACAGCCCAGAATCCGCTGCTCTCTTCCTCTCAGCAACTTGCACGGAGAAGATCATCAACTTCATTGCAAACTCACATTTGAGTCCATCTAAAATACCCAGGTTGGTTTACGCATCTCTTCGCCGGTTTCAGATCTTCGAGTAAGGAAAGTTTGGTCATCTTTTAGTTGCAAATAGCCTGGGAAATACAAACAGTTGTTACCTTATATTCCTAAGTCAGAAAAATACCCGCCCAAAAATCATAAGTCATGGCTGGCGGGAAAAACATGAACCCTACAACACCGCTAAGGCAAACCAATCGTGGATCGCCACGTGGAAGCGAAGCACGCCCGTGGAGAGGCTAGCCGGGCGGTTATGTCGATGGGCGGATGTCAACCACCGCCTCACAACCGACATCACGAGCATACATACGGAAAGGACTAAAGCCCGTGAAATACACGAGGAAGCGGTTAGGAAAAGCAAGGAAAAGGAATCGCGGGGACATCCAAACCAACTAACGAACAAGAAGCTATTTCACCGGGGACCTTCCCACAACAAGATACATATAAAATAGCTTTGCAAGCGCATTATGGAATATGTTGAAGAAATGCGGGAAGGAAATGCACTACTCATTGCGTAAGGATTACCTCCTCGGTCAATCCGTAAATTCAACCCTCCTCAACCCGCACAAACCGAGATTCAGCCCACATTCATTCCTCCAAAACGGTTCGACCACGATCGAAATAGAGGAAAGTAGTCATGCAACCTCACATCCTGTAGAGGGTAGAAATCTGCAGACTTGGTAGATCAGGCCCGCGATCGGCGATCGCGTGCAGCCTCAGTCGCGACCAAGAACACTCAGCGAGTTCGCACCCGCTTGGAAGGACGGGGACTCGGAAATTGAAGAAAGTTATGTTGCGCTCCCACCTCAACCCCAAATCAGAAAGAGATAGGCATCATGAAAAAAAAGCAGATAGAGGAATTACAGAAAAGGAACAAAGGGTGTTAAAACGGTTCCGACATGGGGAACAAGTGTGCTTCATCCCAAAGATACTCAAAGCGGCTCCAAGGGAGGAACTCACTATCCCAATTTCATAAACTACCACGAGCAACAGATCCTCCTGGATTGGCTATCCGCTTTTCAAAGCGAGAAATCGGTTTGTGTACCTCTAGCGATGAGGCTTGGTGTATAGCATTTGTGGGATCAATGCAAGATCGGGCAAGATCATGGATCCGCAGCTCTTCCTCCTGGATCGATTTTATCATGGGATGACCGATCAACAAGTTTATAGCGAAATTCAAGTCGGTGGGAGGACTTAAAAGACGATATCGACTCTGCACGAGGTCCGACAAAGCGCGACATGAGGAGGTACTCGCGCTTATTATGAGCGGTTTTACAAAGTGTATGAGCTAACCAGGGTATAGCGGATAACGTTGTCATGAGTAGTTTTGAAACAGGGGTTGAAGCCGGGATACTTGAAGTCTTATTTCGCTTTGTCACCACCAAATGAACCTACAAGAGATGTTGAGCTCGACTAGGAAGTACATTGCAATCTGCGGGAAACGAAGGAGCGTCTTCGTCCAACAAAGGCAAACAGAGGTCGAGCGTAGCCCGCCAAGAGACACCAGCAGAGGGGCGGATAGGGAAATCAAGAAACTGAAAGATTTAAGGAAGAGCATTTCACGCCGCTCGCAATTTCCTATTCCTGTGTGTTGAATGAAATCGAGATCGAAATACCGAACCATACCCAATGGTTCCCGACACGCGCCAGCGATGCATCCAAATTTTGTGGCTATCACAGGATAAGGGTCACACTACCGATGAATGTATCCAATTCAAACGAGAAATAGAGAAGTTGCTCGCTCGCGGACACCATGATCACCTCAAACTTGATACCGGTGGTCCAGATAGGAGGAATCGAAGAAGCTCGTCGATTCGATAGAACATTAGAATGATAACCGAGCCTCCTCCCACTAACAATCAGATTAAGAATCGCATCGGCTCCATCAACAAACATGTGGAGAAGCTTCGTAGTTTTGCGAGGAGTGAACAGCCCTTGCCTTTACTCGAAGTGAGCTAGTGACTTCAACCAATACAGAGGATATGTGCCTTTGCATCTCAAAGTGGTCGCCAATCGGGCTGTGTGTCAATAGAGTGATGGTTGATACAGAGCTTGCCGCGATATCCTATATTACAACCGCTTCAAAGAGTTGGGTTTCGCCGACTCTAATTTGAGACCGCATAATGGCACCCTCGAGGGTTTCACCAATCATAAGATACAAAGTCAAGGGGCCATCGACCTCGATGTCTGAGATGGGAGATTATGCACCTTTTCGCACGGAAAAGGTGATGTTTTTAGTTGTCGATCTTCACCCAATTATAACATGATAATTGGAACACCCGCTTAAAGCGATTTAGATGGTAGCTTCCATTCGCATCGGGCGGGCAAAGTTTTATGTTGGGGACAGGATCGGACGTCGATCAGTGAACTGCCACCGCCCCGACATACATACATGAGATGAGAACAGGGAATAAGAGGATTCGAATCGAACAGCCATATAACATGGAGAACATCGACATGATCGTGGTCGTTGTTGATCCCGAACTAGTCAAAGTAGAGTGTGAAACATTGCAAGTCAGAGATGAGCCAGATTTTACGGCAGAAGATGAGTTGATCGAGGTGGTCATCAATGATGAATATCCCGAGCAAAAGATAAAGATAGGGGCTCGACTGAGTCCTATTGAAAGGGAAAAATTGATACAATTACTCAAAGAGAATTTAAGTGCCTTTGCTTGGGTGGTTACCGACATGCAAGGAGTCGAACCAGACGTCGCCCTGCACCATCTTAACGTCGACCCTACTTTCAAGCCGATACAACAAATGAGCGCGTCGGGCTTCTCAACAGAAAGGAGGCGGCGGTGAAAGTAGAGGTCGGAAAGCTTCTGGCGCGGGAATCATAAAGGAGCTTGCCTACCCTACTTGGTTGGCAAATGTGGTTATGGTAAAGAAGCACAACGGCAAGTGGAGAATGTGCGTCGACTTCACGGACATCAACAAAGCATGTCCGAAGGATCCTTATCAGCTGCCACGAATTGACCGGTTAGTTGACTCTATTTCTGGCTTTGAGGTTTTAAGTTTCTTAGACGCATATTCTGGGTATCATCAAGTACGGATGGCTGAGTCCGACAAGGAAAAAACGGCTTTCAGAGCCGCTGGAGGATTGTATTATTATGAAATGATGCCATTTGGGCTGAAGAATGCGGGTTCGACCTATCAGCGAATGGTCAACAGGGTCTTCGATTCATGATATGGCGAGAAATATGGAGGCTTACATAGATGACATGGTTGTTAAGTCCATTTGGGACGGTCACGCTGATGACCTTCAAGAAACTTTCAATAATGTCCGAAAACACTCGATGGTCGAATCCGCCAAGTGTACTTTTGGCGTCCAGGCAGGCAAATTTCTGGGGTTTATGGTTAGTCGTCGTGGCATCGAGGCTAATCCAGAAAAAATTCAAGCTTTGATTGACATGAGAGAGCCTACTACCATCAAAGAAATACAGAGGCTCAATGGCCGCATCATTGCGCTAGGTCGCTTCATATCGAAATCAGCGGAAAGGTGTCTCCCCTTCTTCAAAATTCTCAGAGGCGACAAAACTTTTTCATGGAACGCAGAGTGTTCACAGGCATTTCAAGCTTTAAAAGAATATCTAGGGAAACCACCCCTTTTGGTTAGCCCTATAGAGGAGATGTCTTTGTTTTTGTATTTAGCGGCTTGGACGGGTACATTTGTCGCCCGTTTTTGTCAAGGAGGCCGGAACCTCCAAAATCCCGTTTATTATGTAAGCAAGGCTCTCAGTCCGGTGGAGAGCCGCTATTTTAATATTGAAAAATTAGCCTACTCGCTTGTTATTGCTGCCCGCAAACTCAGGGCTTACTTTACCTCACACACGATAGTTGTCTTAACGGATAGTCCATTGCGTCAAATATTGCATAAACCGGACCTTTCTGGTCGACTTCTCAGATGGGCAATCGAAATCACTGAGTTCGACATACAATATCAACCCAGAAAAGCTATCAAGGGTCAAGCGCTGCCAGATTTTATTGTAGAGACAAGCTTTAGCTCGCCACAACCCTGTTCGCCATTACCCCATGAGCCTGCGGCCAAGAATAGACCAGGATCAATGTTGGCATTTATATGTGGATGGGGCATCTAACCGAAATGGTTGTGGGGCCGAGTAATTTTGATGGAGCCGGATCGACGGAGGAAATCGAAAAAGCTTTAAGGTTCGAATTCCCGCCACGAATAATCAAGTTTGAGTCTGAAGCGCTTTATAGCCGGGCTCAAAGCGCCAAGGAGCTAAATGTGGAAAATGTTGAAGTCTATTGCGATTCCCAACTCATCGTCAACCAAATCTCGGGGGACTATGACACACACTGTGGTATTCTCGAGAGATAGTCTGCTCGCTCGTTGTCCTCTCTCCGGATTCTGATGAACTCGCAATACTTGAAGCCGCTTTTGAATCTTCGAAACTCAGGGCTTACTTTACCTCACACACGATAGTTGTCTTAACGGATAGTCCATTGCGTCAAATATTGCATAAACCGGACCTTTCTGGTCGACTTCTCAGATGGGCAATCGAAATCACTGAGTTCGACATACAATATCAACCCAGAAAAGCTATCAAGGGTCAAGCGCTGCCAGATTTTATTGTAGAGACAAGCTTTAGCTCGCCACAACCCTGTTCGCCATTACCCCATGAGCCTGCAGCGGCCAAGAATAGACCAGATCAATGTTGGCATTTATATGTGGATGGGGCATCTAACCGAAATGGTTGTGGGGCCGGAGTAATTTTGATGGAGCCCGGATCGACGGAGGAAATCGAAAAAGCTTTAAGGTTCGAATTCCCGCCACGAATAATCAAGTTTGAGTCGGCGATTATAGCTGGGCTCAAACTGGCCAAGGAGCTAAATGTGGAAAATGTTGAAGTCTATTGCGATTCCCAACTCATCGTCAACCAAATCTCGGGGGACTATGACACACACTGTGGTATTCTCGAGAAATATGGTGAGATTGTTCGACGATTCAAAAGCGGCTTCAAGTATTGCGAGTTCATCGTAATCCGGAGAGAGACAACGAGCGAGCGGCGACTATCTCTCAAAATTATCACTCAAAGAAGAAATTGCAGACCCTTCAATTATGATAGAGTATCTAGCTATACCCGCCATTGAGGAAACACAAGTCATGGAAATCGATACACTAGCGCCGACTATATGTTGGATCGATGAGATTCAGGCTTATATAGAAACAGGCACCTTGCCTGATGGAGCGGATAAAATCCGCGCACTTAAGAAAAGAGCGGCCAGGTATATCTTAAACAATGGAATACTCTACAGAAGGTCCGCAACAAGGCCTTTATTACGATGTGTTCGAGAGGAAGAAAGCAAGACAATCCTTATCGAACTTCACCAAGGAGTGTGTGGAGGTCACCCCGCTAGTCGCTCTTTTGCACGTAAGGTCATAACCATGGGGTATTATTGGCCAACAATTCTTAAAGACTCAGAAAAATTGGTTCGAGAATGTCCAGAGTGTCAGAAGCATGCGGACATCCCACGGATACCATCTGTTGAGCAGAGCATCGTGACCGCACCTTGGCCTTTCGACATGTGGGGGCTCGATCTCATCGGACCATTTCCACCAGGAAGAGGCGGATGTAAAGTTATCATAGTAGCTGTGGATTATTTCACAAAGTGGATCGAAGCAAAACCTATGGTTAAGATAACCGCAAAAGCCGCAGGTTATTTTTTACACGATCAAATTTTTTCACGTTTTGGCATTCCACGGGCAGTAGTATCAGATCACGGCCCACAATTCAGGAAAGACTTTTCAGACCTTTGTGAGGAATTCAAAGTTAAACACTGGCAGTCGTCCGTGGCTTATCCTCATGAAACGGCCAGCCGAGGCCGGCAATAAACAAATAATCAAAATGCTTAAGAAAAGCGTAGATGACAAGGTAAAAGCAGGAGGGTGGGTCGACGAGCTACCCGCCATACTCTGGTCACTTCGCACCACGATCAAAACACCCACAGGAGAAAAACCTTTTGCCCTTACCTATGGATCAGAGGCTATGATTCCAGTCGAAATGGCACTACCCAGCATCAGGGTCGCATTATACGAATCAGCGAATAATCTTTTAAACAGGCAGATCGACTTGGATCTGGTGGAGGAAAAAAGAATAGCGACTTATCATCGATTAGCGAACTACAAGCAAATCGCTAAACAACAACACGACAAGCGAATCCGCGGCCACTCATTTAAAGTCGGGGATTTCGTTCTTCGGAACAGAAAGGCCACGGGTATGGAGTCTGATAAAGGGAAGCTAACAGCAAATTGGGAAGGCCCTTATCAAGTCGCAAGAGAGATCAAGAAAGGGACTTATGTCCTCAGAAATCATCAAGGCTACGAGCTCAATAGACCTTGGCATGCGGACAACCTCAAAAGGTACTACATGTAATATATCGGCTGTGGGTATAGCTATCCTCGCGTTTTACTGACGTGAGTGGTTAGGCTTTCTTATTTTGCTTGTAATCTTTACTCATCTAGCGGGATGAGTCGAAATTAATAAAGCCTGATTTTACATTCTCTTTTTTATATGCAAATTATTAAAAGTATGCATGGGTAAGAAAGAATTGTGCTCGAAGGATTTTCAACAAAACTTCGGCTGGAAAATTTAACGCGGGCTCAACTTCCTAGCGAACAAGTTATTTCAGATAAGATTCAAGAGGGGTCCGCACAAGATCGACCTAGAATCTTATCTAAAACAAGGGGGACGGATGTTGTTATCGGCGGACTCAATTTAGACAATAAATTCGAGCAAAAGCAAGCATACATAAAAACGGGCAGAAACAAACTTGTGAATAAAATTATAAAATTTGGACATTACAAAGACAAATGTGCGGGACAAAAGTGCGAAAAGGAAAAGAGTTATACATATCGAACACGTAATAATGTTTTACAAAACAGAGCCGAAATATAAGAACCCTCGGGCGCGTCTCTTCATTATGGACATTCTCTTCACGGAGAGAATGGTGCGAAAGATCTCGATCGATTGGTCTCCGACTCGAGTAAGCTCATCGACTTCTCACCAGTCGCTCGATCTCGCCTTCTTCGGCTCTCTCTCTCTTCAGTGGCCAGCGAACACGCTCCCTTAGATTTGTCTCTATCACAAACAGAGCCACCCACCGGGATCACACTCACGGGACATAGCGCTGAAGCTCAACATCAGAGAAGGGTATGCGGTCATGAAATTCTCTTAGATAATCAGAGAAGGGATGGGTGAGAATCCATTCCTCTAAAACATCAAGGTCAGGGGTACCATCTTCATGAGCCAGGACGCACCTCGCGATGTGATAAAACCCTTGGTCATATCCCATCATAAAGCCGTCATCAGCCGCGGTCTTGAGCTGGCCTTCAACACTTGAGCCAAGATCCTTCAGTTGTTTCTGCAGATCCGCACACGCTTTTTGCTCGGCCTCCCAATGAGCTTGAGCCTCGCCACTTTTTCTTCATCTCTTCCATAGTGCGATCAACGGATTTACTCTGCTCCACGAGATCGAGTTAACCTTATTTGCCTCAAAGCAAGCCGTGCTCGGTTTTTCGTTCTCCGCCTCGGCCGCTTTAACCGCCCACGAAGACCGGCCGGACACCGCATTTGCGGCACCAAGAGCTTTACGGTTTTTTGCTAGCTCTTTTACGACATCGGCGCTCTCGGCTATGGTATTTCTATAATCATTGACAAAGCTGCGCCAAGCCGCACCAACCTAATGGAGGAAAATTAAACAATGGAATCAATATTGACTTGGGCAAAAATAACAAAAAAAAAGAATAAAAACAAAAGCAAGAAGAAGGTTTACCATGCTCACCGTGGGCGCCATATAAGCCCCACAAATCATCAATACTCCCGAGAAAGGCACGGCGGGGATCGGCCGATCCGCCATCACAACCCTATCCGCTATCCCGCGGCCTATCTCCACCGGATGTCGCTAGGGATACCCCATCTAAAATGCCTCAACGGGGCACATCGATACCCCTTGCAATTATCGCTGCCTTTGGGCGCAGTCGAGAGGTTGTTGCCGCATAAACTCTTTATCCAACCAGGCGGCGGGGCAACCTCTAGGCCCAATAGGAACTCCAACGAAGGGCACCACTGTCTTCGTGGCCGCAGACGCAACCTCATCGGCCACAGGTTTGCCTTGATCTACAGATTTTTCCTTACCCTTATCAGTTCTGGATTTTTTAAAGGGAGGGACCTCCTGCAAGCCACTTTCATCTCCCGCGGGCTCAAGCTCTTCAATAGCAGCCCTCTTCTTCTTATCACCAGCAGGCGGCTTTGTAAGAGTGGTCTGCTTCATAGTCTTGCCCACCGCGGTTTTCTCTATTACTGGCGGCTGGGATGATTTTGCGACCTTAGCTCCAGAGGCTCCGGCCGCCGACGTCTGCAAATCGACCATGGGAAGGGCTGTCTTAATCCCTTTTAGTTCAGCGGCCCTTTTCACCTCACCGACGGTCTTTTGCTTGGACAATTGGCTGCGACGAACTAATCTATCCATGGTACCTGCGGGGAACAAATATATATTAGCGACCAGAACATATGAAAAGAGACATATTATGAAAAGAAGCAAGAAGAATGCAAGTAAAAATCCTACTCGGTGCTCGCATATTAGGATAACCGCCGCAGATTTCGCACTGAGAAGGCATGAACCTCCCATGGTGGCACTCGCCGTACCAATCAGGATGGGTCGGCAACAAGTCGACTACAACTAAAGGTTCGCCGACACCGCCCGGGAAGTGCGGCTTGTATAAGATAGGTGAGCGACGTCAAGCAACAACCTCCGCTTAAATGCCCTAGCCTGAGGTTCATTTTTACGGTATAGCCTGGATCGTCTTTCACTTCGAGATAAACTCATCATCGTCAAATTGGGTTTTATCTTATTCAAGTGATCGGTCTTGACCGAATTCTCCGCTAGCTTCTCAAACGGCCAGCCTACCCGGACTCTACCTTCATACATCTTTTGTCCCAATCACACCACCTTGTCGGGAAGATCAAATAACAAGCGGGTCTACCATGACTCGATCGACTACGCGGTTGGATTTGGCGGCGCCGCTTCTTCCGGGAGAAACTATAAAAATATAAGAGCACCGGCATCGGCGGTTCGCGCCGCTTAACCCATCGATTATGATAAAGGACATGACCACGCGAACAACTCCCAAACTTAGGTCGCAAGGCATCACCTTCGACTCTTCCATAAAAGTAACAAAGAAGGGTCAAAGGAGGTCCGAGTCCGGTGCCAGATGATCATAATGCAACCACGAGATAGTCTTGGCCGGTCTCGCCACAGTGTCCATGGCATGTTGGTCGCGCCCATACTAACAAAACGATAGTCCGCCGAGATATCGTGACGCTAACGCCAAGTATAATCTTCTCGATCCATAAACTCCTCCATCGGGCTACAAGTTCACTATCCGCCCGTTTTGCTCTCGAGTTCATTTTCAACCGCAGCGGACCTTCTTTTGGGCGCCCTCTTCTTTTTGCGGGCTCTCTCGGCGGTTTTCTTCCGTACAACAATTTTTGGAGACTTTTTGGGCTTCTCCGATACCACAAATGGTTTCCACGGCTTCGCTTGATCTTGCCGCTACTTTTAGCGGCTCCAGTTTTAAAACTCTCTCCATCCTGGTGAGGAGATTGCTTAGTGCCGTTTGGTCATCATCTTCGACCTCGCCCTCCACAGCGCCTTCACCAATAACTGCGACCTCTGGGTCAGATTCTAGGTTAATGGGTCCAGGGTTTGGATTTTATTCCATCTCCTCCTCGTCACCGCTAGAGCTAGCATCCTCCATGCTCACCTCCTCTTACCCATAACCCGCCATGCCCTAGCCTCTTCGTCTGATTGTGTGTGCTCGATGACATTCGGAAAGAAAAGGGCAAGGTGGATCAGTTTATCACCCGGACATGGAAATCGGGTCGAGGTGAGAGCAATCACACCCCGACACCTCGCCCTATTCCCAGAAAACCCCAAGCGTTCTCCCCAGAAAAACCCCCAAATTCTCAGAAAAACCTTAAACTCAAACCGTAAAAGGCTTCAAACAACACGCATTCAAACCTCTACCAAACAAACGACTAAACTAGCAATTAAAGCATACATACATATAGGGGTATTTCTGGGTAAAAAAGAGTATGAAATCACAGAAGCACAGATGGGGCTCATGGTGTTCATCGAGGAAATTGAAATTACAAAGGCAAAATCGCAGGAGCTAAATCACGACATTCATGTCTCAAGCAAGAAATGCATTTATAATAAATACATAAATCAATTCGAAAACGATAAAGGAATGTTTAAATTCACACCGATGGGTGAGAAAAGAGGTAAAACGTTGATCTTGGATTGGAATAAGCACTGTCGGAATCGCTTGCAATCGCGGAATTTCCTTGCTTTATCGCGGAGGATTTATCGAAGTGAAAGAGGAGAAAAGCGTAAGTGTTGGGGGGAACTCCTCTATTTATAGGAGGAAAAGAGAGGGGAAACGACGTTTGGGATTTTCAAAATTCAAACGTAATGATGGCAGGAACGGTTACCGATTCCATTCCACCAATCAGAGCAAGGGACGGTTTAGCTCCAACCGCCGTGTCAGAACACGTGGCTGACGTGACGTTTCGTGTACCGATACATCCGTTTACATTTTCTAAACCGTTCAAGTTTCTTCTGACGAGCATCACATCACGCGGAATAAGCGACTTCAGCGTATTACTATCTCTCAACATTATTTCAAAACAGCCAGCATCAGTCTATGCCCGCTTTGGCTTACACAACAAAACACCTTTTATAGAGCATTATCATTTAAATAAGCCCGACAGAGCGTTGTCGGCGATCAATCGGTAATTCGCTACGCGATACTAACACTGGTTCAAGCCCGATAGAACATTATCGGGCGATCAAGCTGTTTCGCTACAAATGCACAAAGATATAGCTAGTGGTTTTCACCAACACTGGTTCAAGCCCGATAGAACATTATCGGCGATCAAGCCTGTTCGCTACAAATGCACAGCATATCACTAATGGTTTTCACCAACACTGGTTCAAGCTCGATAAAACAGTGTCAAAAGCTTCTAGCACAAGCGACTACGAAGGAGCTCCATCAAAGGTTCTTCAAATTCTACTCTCCACCTTGGTGGACACGCCAGGCACAGAGTAGGGGGCCATTGATATACCCGGATTGGAATGGGGCCCTGTTCATCCATATTGGGCCTACAACCTTGGCCCGTCAACACAGATAATGGGCTTTTACCTCCGCTGGCCGCTGCCACCAAACATCTTCTGGCCGCTAGCTACAAGCCGAGGCCTACCCGCCAACAGTAAGACGGATCATGTCCGCTAACGATAAGCCGGACTCATTCTCTCCACGTGATTCCACCCTATACATAAAGGCACAAACGAGTCCGCTGCTCAACCATGCTTCTCCGGACTCGCTGTTCGCCATGCTTACCCAGCTGGCCAATCCAGCTGGCAACACTTTACAGCTAGATAGGACACTTGTATTGCATGCATGCATAACTTAGCTATGTATTCTAAGTTGTCTTATCAATGAACAGTGAACCGACTTACTTTTTTAGCCTATATATATGGGATCACATTGTAATAGAAAATGGGGATTCTCTCTCAAGCTTTAACTATAAATCTAATACAAGCAGAAACTCTGCCAACTTGTCGACTGATTAACTTGTTCATCTTATAAACTTGTTCTTACTCGCCACCCTAGCCACACCGGAGAAATCATTCATATCAGCCTTATATCCTCAAGATAAACACTGTTACCGCAAATCTGGTGTTCCACGCAACATCAATGGCATACTTTGTTTTTGATTTTGAGCTCTGTATACTCTTTACGATTTGGTTTTAGCCTGATTTGTAAACTCGGGAATTTTTTCCATTGTATGCTTTCTGAGTCTGGCCTGCAGTACTTTGTTTTCTGTCCGTCCTGCGGGCTTAATAAATATTGCTGACATATGTTTGCTGAGTCCGACCAAATGGAGCTCGGATGTCAGTTTTAATGATTTGAGCGGAGTCCGTTCTTCGGAGCTCGGCTTGTCTGTCTTGCAGACTTAATTTTTTGGAGTCTGCTCAGGCAGACTTAATTATTTGGGCTCTGCTCAGGCAGACTTGACATTTTGATGTCTGACTTGCTGACTTAGTTTTTTGGTCATATCAAAAATGTAGAAGTTCAAAAATTATAGCACATGAATTTTTTTGCAACTTACCTTGCCCTTACCGGTTGTTTTCCTTGCAAATTTTCCGGCTGTCTGTTCATCTGATCTGCTCTTCCAGCCCTTCAGTATGCCACGCAATAACTTAATAGTTTTTGGATGGCATACTAAATTTAAAGTTTGTCCTTTGCGAACTTTCTGAGTCTGACCTGCAGTACTTAGTTAAAAATTTAGCCTGACCTGCAGACTTAGGAATTTTGTCCATTGCAAACTTTCTGAGTATGGCCTGACTCAGTTAAAACCCCGACCTGGCCTGAGGACTCGGGGAGCTTGTGGTATTCAAGCTATATGAGTCTGACCTGCAGGACTCAGTTAAAACTCTAGTCTGACCTGCAGACTGAGGAAATTTGTCATTTGCAAACTTTCTGAGTATTACCTGGACTCGGTTAATACCCGTCCTGGCCTGGAGGACTCGGGAGCTTGTGGTATTCAAGCTTTCTGAGTCTGACTTGCAGGCCTCAGTTAAAATTTTAGCCTGACCTGCAGACTTAGGAAGTTTGTCCTTTGCAAACTTTCCGAGTATGACTGACTTCGATTAAAAACCCCGTCTGCCTTGAGGACTCGGGAGCTTGTGGTATTCAAGCTATCTCGAGTCGACTGCGCAGACTCGATTAAAACTCTAGCCTGACTGCGCAGATCGAGGATGTTTGTCCTTTGCAAACTTTCTCGAGTATTACCCGACTCAGCTTAATCGCCGTCCTGGCCTGAGGACTCGGGAGCTTGTGGTATTCAAGCTTTTTCGAGTCCGACCCTCTGAGCCCTCGATTAAAATTTTAGCCTGACACTGCAAACTTAGGAAGTTTTTCTTTTGCAAACTTTCTCGAGTCGACTTGCATGACTCGATTAAATCGATCCTGCCGACGTATAATTTTTGTCGAAAGGTGTTCGGATTTGTCTCGACTTCTCGGACTTTATTTGAGCAAGCTGGGCAGTTTGTACTGACTTCCCGCATATTGTTGATCGTGTGTTTGTCCTGCAAACTCAATAAAGACCATGCATAATAGAAAACAAAATAATAGTAAGTTAACGTACCGCTTTGCTTTATTGGTGTAATCGCCAAAGGCGAATCAAGTCGGTCTTATAGAAGGCTCGCTTCGCACGGGCGAGTTTCCAAATATGACGCCGACCTGAAGTCGGACTTACAGAAGGCTCGCCCGAAGGCGAGTTCCAAATATGATGCCGAACTAAATCGGAGTTACAAAAGGCTCGCCCGAAGGCGAGTTCCAAATATGACCTTGGAGAGTTGAGGAGCTCAGGAGGTCGGCTCGGACCATGGAGAGTTGAGGAGCTCGGGAGGTCGGGAGCTCGGACCATGGAGAGTTGAGGAGCTCGGGAGCTCGGGCCATGGAGAGTTGAGGAGCTCGGGAACTCGGACCTTGGAGAGTTGAGGAGGTCGGGAGGTCGGGAACTCGGACCTTGGAGAGTTGAGGAGGTCGGGAGGTCGGCTAGGACCATTGAGAGTTGAGGAGCTCGGGAGGTCGGGAGCTCGGACCAAGGAGGGTTGAGGAGCTCGGGAGGTCGGCTCGGACCCTGGAGATTTGAGGAGCTCGGGAGGTCGGGAGGTCGGGAACTCGGACCTTGGAGAGTTGAGGAGCTCGGGAGCTCAGACCATTGAGGGTTGAGGAGCTCGGGAGGTCATTTCGGACCTTGGAGAGTTGAGGAGCTCGGGAGGTCGGGAACTCGGACCATGGAGAGTTGAGGAGCTCGGGAGGTCGGCTCGGACAATGGAGAGTTGAGGAGCTCGGGAGGTCGGAAGCTCGGACCATAGAGAGTTGAGGAGCTCGGGAGGTCAGCTCGGACCTTGGAGAGTTGAGGTGCTCGGGAGGTCGGGAACTCGGACCTTGGAGAGTTGAGGAGCTCGGGAGGTCGGGAACTCGGACCATGGAGAGTTGAGGAGCTTGGGAGGTCGGATCGGACCATTGAGAGTTGAGGAGCTCGGGAGGTCGGGAACTCGGACCATGGAGAGTTGAGGAGCTCGGGAGGTCGGCTCGGACCCTGGAGATTTGAGGAGCTCGGGAGGTCGGGAGGTCGGACCTTAGAGAGTTGAGGACCTCGGGAGCTCAGACCATGGAGAGTTGAGGAGCTCGGGAGGTCAGCTCGGACCTTGGAGAGTTGAGGAGCTCGGGAGGTCGGGAACTCGGACCATGGAGATTTGAGGAGCTCGGGAGGTCGGGAGCTCGGACCTTAAAGAGTGACCTGCAGCTTATTTTGGTGTTCTGACCCGCAACTCTCGGTGGTCGATCGGACATCCAAAAGGACTCCGATCTACACGGAATTTTGAGGGCTTGTTCATCCCTCCTTATTCTTCGATCTGACCGGTGGAAATCGTTTTCAACGGCTCAATCTCTGAATTGGCGGCTGATCCGACTCGCTTCGTTTTTTGGTGATAGAGCGGCACCAAAGAAATTTATGGCGACGATCGGGCCTTTAAACGGACTCCGATCGGTACGAAATTTGGAGAACTTATTCGTCCCTCGTTATTCTTAGATCTGAACGGTGGAAATCTTGTTTTGACGGTTCAATCTCTGGAATTGGCCATAGATCGGAGTGCTGGCCTTAGATCTGCTCTCTGCGTTTTGATGATACAATACAACTTTGTAACAACGATCGGGCACTTCAAACGGACTCCGATCAGCACAAAATTTGGAAGGTTTGTTCGTCCCTCCTTATTCTCTAATCTGAACGGTGGAATTCGTATTCCAACGGTTCAATCTCTGGAAATTAGCTCCGGATCTGACTGCGTTTTTGGCATGTTTTTGCCATTAACTTGATCACGAACAACCTCGATCCACTACCGATAGAAGACCCTCCTTCTAGCGCCAATTGACGAGGCTGGATCTCGTCTAGTAATAATCCGGGCCGTTTAATCTAGGGTAATATGAACGAGGATGGTTTTTTTGGGTGATTTTAGACTGAGCTTGAGTTATTTCTCTCAAGTTGCCTACGATCCTCTGCTCGCTTCGTGAATCAAGTCTCCGTAGTTCCTTAGGGGTTTGTTTATATAGGGAACGATTTATCCCTTTCCTTGTCCTACAAGGAATTAGATTATTATTATTATTATTATTATTATTATTATTATTATTATTATTATTATTATTATTTCCCTAAGGATTAACACGCATAAATCCCCCTAATTTAGAGATAATTATAGACATGTCTAATGTCAAGATTACTGATCATTATGACCTATGATTATTTCCTTGTTTATCCGATATTATTAAGCATGTGTGTCAAATACAAATAAGGAAGGCTCGGCCGACTGTGTCGAAACCCCGGGCCATCTCAACTCAGATCTTTGCATTACCCGGCCTCAACTCTTACCGAGCCGACCTGCGGTGGTAAGTAGAGACAAGCCGAGCTGACCTCCCACGCGGGGTTCAGGTCCGCTTTCTCGGTTAAACTCTAGAGCCCTGGCATTTATTAGCTATTAATTCTCTGTCTTCCATTAATGGTTAGCCGATATAAAGATGACACGTGGCGAGGGCTAGTCCGACCCTCGTCAGTGACGTTTTCAAATGTGGTGTGGTGCGTAATTTTGTGACGCCATGCTAAAAATTAATTTAATCATAAAAAGGGTGTCGGAAGTAATTCAATAGTGTCAATAGAACACCCTTATGCATATTTTATGGAAACCGAAAGCATGGATGTCTTTTAACGCCAAGCTTTGGTCAAGTGGTGGTGTCTTGAGAATGCTCTAGAACATAAAAATGATTCAATATTTGCCTCGGAAGTTGAGAGGAGAACGACAAAACGTTTAAGAATAGCTGTGATTGAAAAAATGAAGTGAAATGGTGGATCTAGTTTGTTTCTAAATTTTGTTAACCGGAGGGGCACCAAATAATCACCCCATGGAGTTGCCTGAAAATGAAAAGATACGACTTTTGAGTTTGGGCTAGCGAGACACCGACATGAGCCGGTGGCTCTCTTTCTTATAGGAGCCACCAAATGTGTTTCAGGGGTATTTAAGGTATTTTTTATGTATTATTTGATATACTTACTAAGATATAAATTTTTATGATTTTACTTCGACCCGTAAGTGATGTAGGCTATCAAATTATAATGGAGATATTACAGATACATATGTATTTTTACATTGTAAATACAAAACATAAATTAAACAATTTTAATCATACTAGATTTTAGATGGTTAAAAGTCGCCAAATCATATTTATACAGTCAATGAAAAAAACTATAGAGGAAAACTTTATAACATGGGGTTGAATTCTTGTAAGTACAAAATCATCCAATATTTTATCGTGAAATTATATTAAACACTAAGGGCATTTTTATCAGAGGCCCCAAATTTTATCCCTAAAATAATATAAAATAATACATATCTCTATTTTACAACATTTCAATTCAAAAACCTCCACAACAGCATCCCTATCATTATCCCTATAACATTTCAAATAATATTAGATAATACATATTCTACCTCACAACCATATTTATACACATTAAATATTTATTATTTATTTGTGTTGTCTATATCCCTATAATTTTTAATAATTAAATATGTTTAGTATATGAATAGTGCATCTCACAAGTAGGATGCATTGTTCATATATCCCTAAAAATAAATAGGGATAAAGACTCACATGGAAAATTTATTTTGGGAGTAAACTCTATTTTTATCTTTATTTTAGAGATAGAGACCATGTAGAGAACACTACTACGAATGCCTTTGCCAGAGCTTCGTTTGTTTAGGGTTGGAGTTTTTTTTTTTTGGAGTTTTTTTAAGATCTTTTTTAGATAAAGTGATTGAAGTAATGATTAGAAAGTTGATGGGGTAAAATAAAGTAGAATAATGATTGGTGTAGAATATGAAATGATTGGTGAAATAAAATAGAATAATGAATAAAATAATGGTAAAAAATGTAATAAAGTTGATAAAGTGAAATGATGAGAGATGATTTAATATTTTTTTACTTATAGTTGAAGGTTTGAATGGTGTGAGAATTGTAAGAAATAATTAGTGATGTGATTTAAAAAAACCCCTAAAAAAAACTCTCTCCAAAACAAACTGGGGTTAAAAAATTGATAAATTTTACAATATAACGATTTGTAGAAATATTATACTAACTACTAAATGTCGTTAGTTACGTTATTTAATTTCTAATCTTTCACGTATAATAAAAAGTGTATTAAATAAAATAGAGTTAAAATAAAAAATTACAATGTATAGTACTTTCTTGGGGGTCATTCTATCAGTAGGGATTACTTTCTAGAGGAAAGCTGCCACGCGTGGCGGAGATCTGGGCCACACGCTTTTACGAGGTGGAATACACAATCCCGCATGTGTGGAAATTGTGTGGTGGATCTTCTTACGTGAGACGATTCTCAAGTAGGGAAATCGCTTAGGATAGAATTTTCCCTTTCTAGGACAATCCTAAGACAGTTTAATCATAAAATATTTTTATGATCAAGATCCAAATAGATCCAATCTGGGATTAAATCACCTGCAATTTGTGTTATGCAATTTGGTTATGCAAGTAAAAGCACGTCGTTTACGCGTGTGTTTATTTCTCAAGAAAATAAAATAAAAACAAAAAACTCAAACCAAAAAATGAAACATATAAAACGACGTCGTTTTTATTTAGACACCGAAATTAGACATACAAATTGGACGAGGATCTCATCCCATCCAATCTGTATTGGATTTGGTCTAGAATGTGGCTCAGCTAAGCCGTGACGTGAGCACCCTCAATAAATCTCAATAAATTCTACTTTCACTCTCATAAATCACACAACCCAAAATTTCATTTCAATTCATTTTCACACTTGGAGGTTGGAACTTGGAGAAATAATCGAACCTGTAAGCATGGCGGAAGTAAGCAAATTCACCGGAATCCTCCAAGACCGAGTTGCGATTGTCACAGGTAGCTCCCGCGGCATGGGCCGAGAAATCGCCCTTCATTTAGCCTCTCTCGGAGCCAAACTAGTCATCAATTACACCTCCAGCCAGGCTCCGGCAGACCTCGTCGCCTCTCAAATCAATAGCAACGCTGATCCTGCCCACCCCCGCGCCGTCGTGGTCAAAGCCGACGTCTCCGATCCAGACCAGGTAAAATCTCTCTTCGACTCCGCGGAGGCGGCGTTCAACTCGCCGGTCCAAATCTTCATCAACGCCGCAGGCGTCCTGGACTCGAAGTATCCTACTCTAGCCAACACAAGCATCGAGGATTTCGATAACACCTTCAAAGTCAACACTCGAGGTGCCTTCCTGTGCATCAAAGAGGCGGCAAACAGAATCAAGCGAGGAGGAGGAGGAAGGATCATATGCTTTACGTCGTCGATGGCGGCGGCACTGAGGCCTGGCTACGGTGCCTATTCGGCTTCTAAGGCGGCTGTGGAGGCGATGGTGAAGACATTGGCTAAAGAGTTGAAAGGAACGGGTATCACGGCGAACTGCGTAGCGCCGGGACCGATAGCAACGGAAATGTTCTACGCCGGTAAGACGGAGGAGATGGTGAAGAAGGTGGTTGATGAATGTCCGCTGGGGAGGTTGGGACAGACGGAGGATGTGGCTCCATTAGTGGCCTTCTTGGCTAGCGATGCTTCCGAATGGGTTAATGGTCAAATTATTCGCATCAATGGTGGCTATATCTGATCCTTTTCAACCATTCCATTAGTTGACAACCTTGTGTGTTTTTTTAAACTTTTCTTTTCTTCTTACATTGTTAAGTTGGCAATTAGGGGGTGTTAACCATCCAAGTGAATTGAGAATTGAGCTTTTTTATCTAATTGAGAATGTGCTTTAAATTTTATGAATTCGGTTCTAAACACAGGATTATCATAACTCAAACTAACCTTGAAAGATTTTTTAAGTAAAATAAAATATCCAGTCACTTCCACAGCATACCAGGGCCAGGGGGTGTTTTGAGTGTTATACGGGGTTCCTCCTGATGCGAGATCGAGCTTCAAGAAATGGTATAACTCCCCAAGAATTTCGATTGTGCCCATATTCATCACTGTAGAAATTGGGTTCAAGCTTTTCCCGGCCCTTTGCTTTCAAACTTTCCAGGAATGTATAACTCCCCAGTTATACAAATGTACAACTCTCAGAAATTTCAATTGCGCTTATATTCTTCACGGTAGAAATAGAATTGGGTTCAAGCTTTTCCCGATCCCTTGGGTTCCCGACCCCCTTCTCAGCAATGGACTCTTGATGAGATGTTGGGATCTTTTAAAACTCTATGAAAATGCATTGGGGTCTTTCAAAACTCAATGAACATGCAGAAGAGAAATGTTATCCCCCAATCCGACCAATGTCGAGTTGATGGCTATCCAGCATGGACCGTATGTAGCTTCATCTACAGGATTACGATCCATCCAAGTGAAAATAGATTATTTGTCATGTATTCAGCATCTTCAATCGCAAGAGGATGATATTTCTTCTCTTGGTTGTTTGGTCCATAATTGTTTGAGCATTTCTAGGGCTGTTATATTTGTGTCTTCTTATTTCTTTTTTATCACCAAATGAATCAATATATGACCAAGTGGATATATATATATATATATAAGCAAATTAATTTATTACTAAATGTACCCATGCTTTTAATTTTAAAAAACTAAGTATGCATATGATCTATTACATACCGTGCTTAATATGACATGTAATGAAAATACACTGAAAGAAAGCCCAATTAAATACTGACAATCATATAAAACTGTCAGCAAAAATCAGAGAATACAAACAAAGATTTTGCCACAATACTGCAAGTGAAACGTTATCACATCTACTTGCCTACAAATCAATAACCACAACCAGTAAGTGTAATACACACACATCATCATCAACACAAATCATCCAAAATTTTGAACTGCAATTTCTGCATCATGGAAAGATGCCAGCTTTTTTCTTTTTCCCCCCTTCCACTCAAGAAAATCACAGACAATAATAGGGCCCTAAAAAAAAGTAGAGGAAAATATCTGAAAACATTTCGTATCAAAAAGCTTAATCTTCATCCATTCCTCCTCCAGCAGCAGCAGCAGCTGATCTCTCCTTGGACCACCAGCTGGTTTTGACATAATGATCTGCATCAAAAGCAAAGAAAATGTTGTAGTAATGCATGATGGGGAAAGAAATCACATCTCTAAATCTTCTAAAATTGGCATTGAATTTAAAGTGCTTCAAAACCTAGCAAAAAAAACGTTGCTGGGCATCATCTTATACGGCAATAAAATTATTGTAGAAACAATCAAAAGGGATGTCGTATAAATTATACAAATAAAGCATCTACTACACCACGTCAAAATCTTTAAACCCCATATTTAATCTTCACTCTCAAAATTCAACATTAGAAACAACAGCAGTTGATTTGCAGAATCCACCTTCTACTAGTTTCTATCCAAATGAGGTTATGGGACACTGCTTTCACACTCATTGATCTAAACTGGGACCCTTCACAAATTAGTAGCTTCACTACGCACTCATTACTAATAGGAGTGTATGATCAATTTGAAAACCGGGTATCAAGTATCAACATAACCAGATAACTTCATGGTATTACAAGTACAAACTGCACAGTTCAACAAAGATGTGAGTTTTTACCTGATCAACTCGCAGCACAGTACATGCAGCATCAGCAGCATATTTCAGAGCAAAATACCTGCACAAATTAATACACAATTTGCTGGTAAAAGCATTCCAACAAATCAAGCTCCTTGAAGAATTCTAGCGTTCTCAACAAATTCCCAACTATGCTTTACAATTGTCCTATTTTTGCTATCGGATATGTGGGGAATTATCAATGATAGTGATTGTTGTGGTAGCGGTGAGCCGGTGAGGGCTTGTCAAGAAAGAACCCTCCAATCTGCTGAGCTTAAAAAAACTCAAATCCTAAGACCTTATCAAGATAAATTGCTTAAGCAACTCAAAACGTAAAAAGTCAAACGATCTTCTATGGAAGCAGAAAATCTCATCTCAAATATCATAACAGGGAACATCTCTCCTAAGTCCTAACAAATTTCTAGCAGCCAAATCTCGCAGCATATATGAGATAAAATGATAATTTCATCTGCTTATAACAAATTTGCAACAATTAAATTTTAATACCCAAGGTGATTGGCATACCCACGTGTTCAAATTTAAGGTAAATTTGAAAAACTGGACTAGAGCCTGTCTCAAAGAATTCCACAAACGCTAGCATGTGATGTAAAAGAGTACGAGCCACTAGAGTTCAGCAGATGATATCGTGTTTGAGTAGTAACTACTAAATTAAGAATGCAAGCCCCCAAAAAAGAACTCCAAATGAATTTGCAAAATCGTCCATCATACTGTAAGTCGCAACTCTAAAAAAATCCCTTATTTCACACTTCTTTAGTTTAAAATGAAATGAAGCTTACTTGGTGATATACAAATCCCACACCCCCATGGTAGACGCGTCCTTGCAGACACCTTCTTGCAAATCAATGCCCACTTTCGTATTTCCCGATGCATGTTCAGCATATAGAGATGATATGATCTCCATAGCGTTGAGCCCTGCGTTCTCAGCCAAAATTTTAGGCACCAATTCAAAACTCTCAGCAAATTTTGAAATTGCATACTGATCCAATCTGCAAAGGAATAAGAATAATTACATCCAGTACATAGAGAACTAACATAAAAAGGATACCGATTGCCAGTTGCTCAAATTAATATACTGCAGTTTTAACAGAGAAATATTCACATATCTATCAAAAATGAGTTCATAGCACCGTCACGCAATTTCTTTCTGCTCAGGCTAGGGTTTAGTTAGGTATCTCTAAGGAGAAAAAATTCATTACCCAGTCTCTTTAAATGAAAATTCCTTCAGCCTTTTAGCTAATTCGATCTCAGTAGCTGCAGCCCCGGGTACTATCCGACTGTCCCTGCACGATGCCTGTTATAGAAGTTCACATGATCAGATGTTAGGTCATAACATCACAGGGTGGAAAGCCGACGGCAATGCACCGTGTAGTCTGTGTTCCATTATTATTATTATAAGATACCTTATAGGTGTTTACACCATCATCCACGGCCCTCTCAAGGTCATCTAAAATACTATCAGTGCTTCCTCGTAAAACAACAGTGGCTACTGCATTACCACCTTCCTCATTCTTCACAATTGTAACCTATTCATTGATTGATGAGATAAGAAACATTTAACAAGAAAAGAATGATTGAAAAGGCAATATACATGAATTCTTCATACCCTAACACCACCGATCTCCTCCACCGACATTGAATCAACATGACCAAGATCATCAGGGTTTGGTGCACTTAGTTTTAACTGATATCAATTGAAAATTTTATATGTTAGGACCAACTTCCATGAATGAAATATTTAACATTGAAATAGTCTAGCATTCTTACAATCGCAGCAGCTCCAGTAGTTCGGCAAAATCGTCTTAGTTCAAATTTAGAGCTAATTTTAATCACCATGAGCCTGCAAATGAGATGCTATCAAACCATTTGTAACTGTCACAGTATTTTAATGAGACGAGCGAGGTAAATTTTTTGAACTGAAAGAATCTTCCAGAAGTTCTAGAGATACTAACTAGGTCATAAGTCATATTGCCCAAAGCAGTTAAAAAAAACCAATAAATAGAAATCCTCAAAAAGACTGGTTAAACATCACACTAATTTAAGAGATTATACTCAGCAGCTTTCCAACGTCAGTCCTTTCAAGATTAGTATTTTCCTTCTTAACATAAGTGTTGTAAACTCTCCTAAAAAAAATGTTGTAACCAAACAGGAGGTCCAGACAAATATTAATCGCAAAAAGGCAGTAAGCACTTTGAATTAGAGCACTAACATTAAGCACAAGATGATTAAGCAGACTGATAGAAAACAAATGATAATTTTCTCATGGGAGAGATGGTCATACTTGTAACGCTCACAAAAATGTAGTGCCATTTCACCAACAGCTGATCCACTAACAATAACCTTTGCACCAGAATCTGCAACAGCTTTAATGAGCTCCTCAACCTTAGCTTCTTCAGTCTTTGCATAATTTTCAAGCTACATGAACCACAAAACAGCCTCAATTCAATATACCAACACATGACAATATATATACTTAATTGTGTACCTTTTTCTATGTGCTAAAAAAAGTCTGCTGTATTTATTCAACATTGTTGTTTTCTCAGTTTTTAAGAGAACGCAACAGGATTTAGGTGCAAAACGCTACTATTATACTAATCAATAATATAATCAGAAGAGAAAAGTTAAGAATGAAAAAGCAAACCCCTGCCACAATAACACAAAAAATTGTCATCGGAGAAAATTAGGCGGCCTCGAATCCCCTAAATGAGTGTGAACCTAGAAGTTCCATGCTCAAGAACAAGATCTCTAGGGATAATGGAGCTAAGTCAGGGATGCAATTATGACAAATCCCCTAGGCTGAAAGTCACTCCTATTGTCATGAGTAATTCAGTGAACGTGAAATCCAGTTTTCATGATGTGCTGGGAGTTGATATGTCTGAGGAGGCACTTGAAGGAGATTCGCCAAATGCACGTTCTTAGTATATGGCCTCAACAATATCAAAGAAACGAAAATTGTGTATTAGTTGAGTTATTGAGATGTACAGTAACCACCCATCATTGGTGATGCTTGATTTCAATATTATTGTGAACAATAATGAGAAACCAAAAATCAACACAGGTAGAATAGGAGGAAATCATTGTCTGGAATGCTTGCTTAAAGGTATCGGTATATTCACCTTATAAGGTCAATGTCTGGGGTGCAAACATATTGTAATATATCTCATCACTATGGTGGACACTGCTATGCGTAGGATGGATATTAGACCTATCAGTCATCGCAATACTCTTCAAAACCACATTACTAGACTGATGATTAACAGCGTGAAGAGGGTGATAACCGGTCAAGTGCAAGACAACTAACATTTAATTATTTACCTCCCTATCATCTTAAGCTTTTCTATTGTACAAGTGTTGAGCCTCCTTGTTGGCCGTGTAGTGCCTTTGTGTGCCATGTTGGCCCAGGTTTGTTATAGGCCCACACCTGAGGGGGTGTGTTGAAGTGTTTAAGATGTTAATTATTTACATCCCGTCAACTTAAGCTTTTGGGAAAGATGGTAATTCAACATGTTCAACTTGAGAATTATATCAATTTGTGTCTTATTCATCTACCTTTTAAGGATGTGAATTTGAAATTCCTCTAGTGTTGGCTCTCCGAATTTTCTTTCGTTAATTTGCTACTCATTGTTTGTTTCAATAACTATTTTGGGTAGTTTTGTCGCTCAGAGTTCCATATATTTTCACACAGAAATACATCACTGAATGCATGTATTGTGACTGTGTTTTATTTTCTTTTTGAAAGCGACTTAAAATCTATTGACTAATTTGTAATGACATAATGAGCAGGAGAAATAAAATGTCAAGTTAGTTAAACTATGTTTAGTCTTTGTAATGTAAACCGACAAGCTGAACCAATGTTCTAAAACTCGCTAGGCGAAGTCGGTACGCTACAGGGGCGCCTAGGGCCTAGGGCGCCTAGGCGCTTTTAGGGTTTTAAGGGGGTTTTAGGGCTTTTACGGGGGGTTTTAGGGTTTTTACGGAGGGGTTTAGGGTTTTAAGGGGGTTTTTAGGGTTTTATGCCTCTTTCTTGTCTAAACACTTGGGAAAACTTGGATGTTCGCCCAGATGGAACCCTAATTGCCTAGAAGGGCCTAAGAGCGCCTAGAGCGCCTGAGAAGGGCCTAGGGCGCCTAGGGCCTAGGGCGCCAAGGGCC
Source organism: Gentiana macrophylla (assembly GCA_026214975.1). NCBI lineage: Eukaryota > Viridiplantae > Streptophyta > Magnoliopsida > Gentianales > Gentianaceae > Gentiana > Gentiana macrophylla. The sequence goes on from CM047814.1 coordinate 19,243,504, forward strand.
AGGCCCTGCAAATCGCCTAGCACACTTGTCGCCCGGATAAATCGCCTAGAGCCAGTCGAGGCGCCGAGACGCCTGGTCGTCCAGGGCCTAGGCGGCGCCTAGGCGATCGCCCAGGGCGATTTTTAGAACACTGAGCTGAACCAAATGAAACCGAAGAAATGAAAGACCGGAAAGCCAAACCAAATTTTATATGACTAGTTTTGGTTTCATTATTTTAAAACCAAAATGTTTGGTTTGTTTTTAAAAATCCTTAAAACTGAATCAAACTAAACCGTGAACACCCTTACATATATGTAATCAGGTCCAACCTTATCTAAAGTGAGCAATGTACACATGTAGTGTAAAGTAGAAAAACAGAAGTTTGAGTTTAGTTTTGGACATTCCAAGAACTCTAGTTAGGGGTGTTTACGGTTCGGTTTGGTTCAGTTTTAAGGATTCAAAACCAAACATTTCAATTTCAAAAATATGAAGCCAAAACCAGCCGCAAAAAATTAAGTTTGGTTCGGATCAGAATTCATTTTTATCAGTTTGGTTTGTCAGTTTCCACTACAAAAACAATTGCAAATCAAGCATGGTACAACTAACTTGACATACTAAGTCTAACACACAATTACCCTATGGTACACAAGCTTTTGTCTATTTAATTTTCAGGCCAATTATGTCACTACAGGCTGGTCAATAGATCTTAAGTCCCTTCTAAAAGGAAAAAAAAACAATTACAACACATGCATTCAATAGTGTTTTGGCATGTGAAAATATACATGCAACCACAAGCGACAAAACTACCCAAACAAATGAAGGCCAACAAAACAACGATAGAAAAATTTGAACATAAAAAGGGTGTCAACACTAGACGAATTTCAACACTATACATTCTTAGTAGATAAATAGGTTCACACGAGGATATAATTCTCGAATTGAACAGCAATACATATAGAAAGATGGACATATATATTTTGATTATATGAGTTGTCGGTTCGGTTCGGTTTTTTGGTCTTACCTATTAAAACCAAAACCAAACTAATTTGAATCAGTTTGGTTCGGTTTTTGGTCGATTCAGTTTTCATGGTTTTAAAAACCATCAAAAGTGCTTGCTTTGTATCAGTTTGGCCGGTTTTAACAAAATGTTGAATACCCCTAACTCTAGTACTCTACCGCTGATATATGTTGGGTTTCCCTTGGATTCATCCAGTTCAAACTTTCATAAGTACCCAGATTTACTTGACAAAGTTGTAAAAAGATCAATGTAGTGGGAAATCTCATGCTGACTAGCGGATGCGTGTCAATATTGATAGACTTATTAACCTAGTACTATGTTCCTGTCGATGAGGGTTTCAAGGATATGGTCATGTGAGATGGTGTGAGAACCAATTTTCATACGGCTAAGTTGGTGGTAGATATTTTGCCCAATAATAAAATTAGACAGATTAAAATACTACCTTCCATATTATGATAATCGAACATTAGCTCTCACCAAGAATCTGTTGGGTACAGCTTACTTGGTTTTGACTATTACTTACGATAATTGCTCCAGAATCCAATCTAATTCTGGATGGATGGAATGCCAACGTATTACGGAATCTTGTTCAACAAGAGCTGAATGTTATTTTATGTCTTCTAATGAACACAACAATATGGTATGACGTTAGCACCCTTGTGTCAATTAAATAGAAGAAGCAGCTCAAGTTTGAATACTCGTTTTGCATTGAATCAGAATTATGCAGTAGCTGATTAAAAATCCAAAAGGAGAAGGAGATGAGCACAAAAAGCAGTAAAGCGCAGTGCATTGTCATTAGAGTTAACTTTGAACAGTGGCAAAGATTTCTAATCAGTTGGCCAGCAGGAGGTCCGATAAAGAAAGCGAGTTTACTGACCAAAAAAACAGACGGATTCCCCAGGTTTGCTATAATTTTCAGGTTTGACCGAGGAGACTAGATATTGAACACAGACTGATGGGCTGGGTTGGGATCAGTCAAATATAGGTCATCAAATCCCATCACTAAACAAGATCGGTTTTCCGTTTATTATGTACTCTAAGAGGGAATAAAGTATCATGACAATGGTCCTTCTAGTGTCCGGGAAGGTGATCAATGTGAGGAGAGATTGAACAGATACATGGTGATCATCTTACAATCTAAATAATAATTGGTGCAAACATGGGCTAACTATGACAGTAATTATAGATTACTTATGGTTTCAGAGAAACCAAAACTCCAAGGTAAGGCACGCCAGGTCAGTGAATGTCTTAGTTAGATAAATCATCACTAACATAAATTCTGACTAATGGGGAGGTGTGAGCTGCTGCAAAGATCAACACTTACTTTCCAGAATGTTGTTGCAACTTTCTCACAATCTTTTCTACATATTTCTACAAGGTACATATTTGCGACACTCGAAAAAAAATTCATCTATGTAGACATTTTCCAGCAAAACTAACCTAATTTAGCACTGTAAACGCATATAAGGGCTTAGAAACAACTACATATGAAATTGGTCATATATACTAGCACAGGAATGTCTAAGTCACATACAGCCACACGCATACCTGCTCTGCACTGTGAATCAAAACAGTTCCTTTTGTTTCAGTTGCTGATGTATCAACACCCCCAACAAACACGGCAACCTGCAGAAATTAACACCAAAAGTTAGTTTAGAATTATGTTCTTACTTTTCATTTCCCTTTGTTTTTTACCTACAACATATTGCGCACTGAGAAGAAGGTTAAGGCAAGTACAAGTGCATTTTCTTGGCCAGAAGTTGATAAAGAGAAGACCGTGTAAGGGCCGGGGGCGGGGGGGTGATGTTGAGGAAATATTTTATGCTAATGCATCAGTACTGTACTTCTAAACTGCAAAACCGTGGCACAACAAGTAAAGGAATGGCCAGCAATTAACTTCTATGTAAAGGCTTTCCGTTTGTAGGAACGTTAACCTCAAATCTCCAAACATGAAGACCCTCACAGTACCAGAACGTCCTACTATAAATAATTTTGCTTACTTGACTAAGCAAAAAACATAACTTGGAACCATTCTGATTAAAAAACATGGGCAAAGGAATACTCCCTTGGAAACGTCAACAAGGCATTAAAAATGCACAAAACAAATAATATGCAAGGGCTATCTAACAACAGATACAAAATTGTCCATTTGTCTAACTCCCACCTTTGCTTTCTCCACCCTCTTTATGCTGCCAACAGCATCTGCTTTTAGTACCATTCCACGCACTACAGAACTATCATGCAGTCCCCCACCCAAAAGCTTTGCAACACGGACATTGTCCACATTAAAATTAGCAGGGTTCTTCGGGCAAACTTGTATGCATGCCTGCATGACAAATACCAAAGAAGTTCAAAAATATTTACAAAAAATATATATATATAAAAATAAAATAAAATAAATAAGTAGTAGTACACAAGGAAAGTGGCAGTTTACCTCAGCAACGAGACGGCACAGATTATCCTCAAGTCCAAATTGTTTGCTGGCAACTGCAGCTTTCATTCTAGAAATCGCTTCATCTTTGCTGCGGACGTCCATTTTATCAGAACCCTTTTCTACCAATTCCTCTAAGATTTCAACTGTCTGGAAAGAAAGTAAAGCAAAAGAAACATTGTCATTGCCTATACAGGAACAAAGGCACCTAAACTGCCAAGTGAAACGAGGAAAGAAACCTTATTAATGGCCTTAGTGTATCCAGTGATGATCTCACTAGGATGAAGACCCATACGAATAAGCTCCTCGGCATTTTGGAGGAGCTCCCCAGCAAAAGAAACACACAAGTTAGCCCCATCTCCGATTTCTTCCTGCTGTGCTTTCCCAGCTAACACCAAAATCTTGGCAGCCGGGTGCTGAACTTCAAGCTCGTTAACTATAGTTGCAGCATCATTCGTCACAAATAGCTTGTCAAGATGATTGATAACCATCTTATTCATACCTGAATACATATTCTCAGCATCACTTCTTTTACAACATCAAAAGTATGATCACTTAACTTACATAAGAACGCACTAAATGAAATGCGAGGTATTACAAAGCTTCATTTCTATTAAAAAATCGTTTTCATTTTGAATCTGAGAATTCACTGAAAATGAAACCCTAGCCGCGAACAAAAGTATTTGAAGAAAAAAGCAACAATGAGTATTTGAACTACTTTCACATCTGCACAAACACTGATGCAGAGAAGAATGTACCATTGGGTCCAAGAGAGGTGCGAGTGATTTGAGAAAGCTGTTTACAAGCTTCGATGTTCTTGATAACGGCTTCGTCAAGACCGGAGAGATGCTTGTATCCCTCCTTCAACATTGATTGTATACCATATGGCTGCATCTTTCCGGTAACCTCCGGCGTGAGAACTCCGATTGCAGAGAGAAAGACTTGGGTGTGTGTGTGTGTGCTGACACTGAGAAATGGAAAGTGAAGAGGTCAAGTGTTAGTGTATATGTATTTGTATCTATAGCCTTTTGCGGGAAACCTCAGTTAAGTAGCAAAACCCACTGAGGAGAAGAATGCCCTAGAGAGCCTTTTGTTGGCCCGTTCCTTTTTGTGTTGTCGTAGCCCGACCCGCTCCGACGTTATTTATCATAATTTCTCAAATAGTACTCCGGATTTTCGTCAATTGAAATCATATCCCCTCAGGTTTTATACTTTGCGTTTAAACCCTTACAAATGACTTTATCTCTATTTCAGCCCCTATCTATCTCTTCTTTTTTTTCTTCCTAAGAGATCAAATGCGAGATCTTTCTAGGGCGATGTGAACGTGTTAAAGAGTTCCGAGTCAGATAGTACTCCATCTATTTCAGCCTTCATTAGAGTATGTCCAATCGTTGTTTTGAAAAGCCATTAAAAAAAAAAATGCATAAAGCTTTACAACCATTGCATCTTGTCCACATCACCAAAGATTTAAAGAAAAGGTTTAGGCAGACAAACCGGCTAAAATTACATTAGCAAAAGGGAGGATCCCAAGTACTTATTACCTATGAGGTTTAAATCTTCCCTAGTAAGGAGATCAGTAGGGGGGATTCTCCTTCTCGGGGAAACTTATAATAGGAGAAGCAAGCTAGCATAACTTGACAAATGGTCGGTAATGTTTCCCACGCACGAAAAAACAGCATCCTCCAAGATCAATTTCAGGTATACCATAAGAGAGTCTCCTTTGAAAATTGACGTTAAAATAGCCCCGGGGAATAGCCAAGATAATAGCATAGCATGATATACCGTTAGAGCTCCACCCACCTCGACTTAGAAACCTCCTTCTAGCTTCCTCGAGAAAGAAGGGATAATGTCACTATTATTATTGTTATTTCTGAGCAATCATCCAACAACAGCAGATTGTTCTCGAAAAAACACATCAACATTGAGAAGAAAATTTCCTCTCAAAAAAAAAAAAAAAAAATCGAGAAGAAAATGATTTAGTTAAGCTGATTTAGATGATTATATAACATTAGAAGTTTATTATATTATTTTCACCTTCTAATTACATTTATCGATAGCTCTGAAAATTAACAACAACAAAAACCATAACTCATTTTCGTCAAAACAAGTTTTCTATTTTTTCTTTCTTTCACAAGTCCACCCTTCTTCAATCATGTAGTAGAACCATATTCTCCCTTACATCACCCTTTTCTTTATATTCATGATAATAATACAATCAAATGAAATAACTAACCCCACAGCAGTTATAGAGTTATACACCTAGGGAGCCTTTAGTGGCATCACACAACAACATATACCAAGGCACCACATCAGGGTGTGAGGTTCGACTTTCCAAAGGTCGAATGTCCATATTCGGCATGTGGAAAGTTGGACCTCATACATGATATTTGATTTTTCAGTGGTTTAACCTCACTGTGGGGTCTCGAAATCGAAAGTAGGTTTTGTGCCTGGTGTGGTGCCACTAGAGACTTTGTCTATATCTATATATCTTCATGAGCATCCTTATCGTCTTTTACAACAAAACGACTCTCGTTGGCACTTAACCCTGTTGAATGGAGTTGCTTCCTCCTTGTTATCAGATGCAATGCCCTTTGTCTATCATTAACTGCTTCTACTGCTCCTGGCTGCAATTAGTAGTACAACTAAAATAAACACAAGCACCGAATGAATAATATCAAATGCATGTCACCTACATACAAGTACAATTCAAACTAATGCGATTATCTTGTTTACAGGCCAAGTACTACTACTACTACACCTTTGATCTTGTCTGACTGACCCAAACTAAACTAAACTATGTGAGCCCCTAAAAAAAGGGATGTTCCTACAAAGATAGTCCTCAATGCAGAACACCGTCGGATAAGTGATAAGTGTGCAGACAAGACTGTGCTTCTCATTGAGGAGTGACCATGCAAATCGTACCTTGATTGTTAGTGCTCTGTTGAAGCTTTCAATTGCACTGTCAGGTTCCCCAAAGTTCAGTTGTGCTCTTCCTAGGGTAATCCATGCCTATAAGGAAATGTCAAATCAATCAATCAATTTTATATTGTATGAACTTTGACTAGATTAAATCATTACTGGGATGCAGCAAAAGTGATGAAAAGCATATACTCAGAGTTTCTCATCATCAGATTGCATAACAAACTTTGAGCCACAACATGTGTCACTACACACTTTATTATCATTGATCATGGTGTATAACCTATTGAATGATTAGTCCCACACCATGAATCGATGGTGATAAACTGAGCAGAGGCATATGTGGTAGCTCAATGTTTAGTAACCCTATCACTACCTCTACGTAAAAAGGTTTACCCCAAGGAAAATTCTACATGAGCTCCTTTTCATCAGGTTCAAGGAGAACATCCACTATGGGAAGAACCGATTTGTGGATGTAAATTCTCCTCAAGTTAGAAAATGTGGATGATTATGAGAGGCTGATTGCATCTGGCCGATAAGCGATTAATAAGGAAATCGGGATCTAAAAGTGACTCTGATACCATGTTATTTGATTTCGGCAGAATGCAAAACATGGGATCTTCTTGATCCTTCTTTGCCTTCCATCGTAAGAGTTTGAGTACAAAACAATAAGGTCAATGAGATAGACATAGAGTAGAACTCTAAGACATTAGTCTAATCCTATCTATTCACACGCTAAGGATAAACCGGAGTCTCCTATTAATCACTTAATGGTTACATACAAATCAGCCTAGTTAAATCTCATAATTATCCACATTTCCTAACACCCCACAATGTGTTAATGTGCAAATATAGACACCTAAGAAAAGAAAAAAAACAGATAAAAACTTGCAAGACGACCCTACAAGGATTAAGTCTACAAGATTCACTTTAAAGATAACGACAACTACTATTACAAGGAAGGAAGCATAAACGAACATATTAAAGAGCAAACAGCATATGTTTATCTTATTCTCAGTCACAACATGCAACATCGCCCCACCCCCCCCCCCCCCCCCCCCAAAAAAAAAAGGGAAGTAGAATGCCGAATGGAGGATTTCCATTGAAGCAATCGACAGTTAAAAGCTATTTAAGATCAAAGTGAGAGCAACAAACCTCAGCCCATGTTGGCTCCAGTTGCGTGGCTCCTGAAAAAGTGGGGAAAAAAAAAAACATTAGTGGAAGACAAGTACTTCTCTAAGAAAATGTTGAGCCCCAACCCAAAGGGCTCCGACTGCCCGGCCTATAGGACTTCATGGAGGATATAAATCGAAGAATGTGCTTTAGTGACTTAGTGTACAAGGACTGCATGTACATCTCTTTTTGCTAGAAGGGGTCATCCCTTTACGGAATCGAACCCCCACAATCTAGCTAAAAGGCAAGACTGCCACTACAACACCCCTGCTCTTCAACCGTTGAGCTATGCCCCTGGGGGTGAAAAAAATACAAGTACTTCTTTCCCTTGGGAGGAGGGTGGTAGGGAACCGAATCTTGGTTATTACCAAGAAGTACAATGTCATGTACCAATAGGCACAATTCACACCACAGCACAAAAGTAGTTGATATAAAAAATTGTTAATCCTAGTATCCTGACTAAATAGTAGGTGGAACAGCAGTGGCATCCAGTCCCCAATTAAAAAAAGAAAGAAAAAAGAAAAGAACTCAAGTTGTGTTAATCACCATCGAATATACATGATCAATATGGTTATTATGATCACACCACTTGCAGCAACATTTAAAATTTCATAACTAAAGTTCAGGATTTTCTTTATTAAAGTGTATACGCCAAACATCTTCATTGCATTCATTCCCTGGTCTATGGAATCTATCATATAGTAGTAACGAGAATACAGAGAAGAGGAGACCACCATAGCAGAAACAAAAATTTGTTGAGTCCAAACAAGCAAGAAGGTGGCAAACAATACAACTACATGAAAAATACATTAACTAGGAACGGCAATCCATCACACAAATTACAACCAGTAACAAACAATGGGGGAAAAAATGAGAACTCAAACGCACGTAGAGCAGATTTCAGAGCACTCCATGGGTCTCCTAATTCGAGCAGAAGCTGAGCCTTTTGCTCATGTAAAACTGCTCGTTCTGGCAATAAGGTAAGAGCAGTTTCCCACTTCCCTAGGGCTTCCCGGTATTTCCCATCCTGCACTATATACACGAATGTGAGCACGCAATTCTTCATGTTAAATAAGTACAAGGTAACTGATTTAACCAGCAAAATAAAAGGCTGCAGAACTTCAAAGACCACACAACACTTGATAAGCTAAGCGGGAAGTGGAAAAGCTTGTGCATATGCAACAATGAACCTTGCTATAACAAAATATTGGGTATCTCAACACCATTCAACACTATCAAGAAAAAAACAGGAACAAAGAATAAAGATGCCCTTGCTTCAAGCCAACTCATTGGAGAGACTAGTCAAAATTATCGAATGCAAGCAAATCACAGGCTCCTTTAGGGCGCTATGAATTCCAAATATCACCAATCGAAAATGGGAGCAGGGTGTGAATACCCTAACTCCCTTTTAGTTAAGTTTATTCTGATTGTAGAATTATCATCCTTCCCAAAAGATTAAGTTGTTGATAGGGTGGGCGATTCACATATATATAGACTTTAACGCGCCCTCACACGTGTGGGCTTAACACAAAGAGCCTGACCAACAAAGGGGACGAAAGGTTGGGTCAACATCAAGCACACAAAGCCAAACAAAGAGGTTCAACACATGCACAATGCAAATAGGGTGGAAATGTTGAACAGAGGGGTTTGAACTCATGACCTACTGCTCTAATGCCATGTATAATAATCCTCTACCCGAAAAGCTTAAGTTGTATGGAAAGTTATTAATTTATACATTTATAGACTTTAAACATTGCTCATTGATACTCTTTAGTTAGGCTGTCCTCTTATCCTCTTTCGTCAAAAAGAGGGAATTGCTTGAAGTTAGGTGGAGAGCTCGGAGTAGCCTGACCTCAAACACAGCAGCATGCACAAAAGAAAGGAAGAAGCAACAAAAGAATTCTTTCGACTTTTAGTCTTAAAGGTTGAATGTTTACAAGACATGTGAAGCTCTGAGAAATGATAACGGATTAACGGAATCAATCATGCAATGTAAAGTACACAACTAGCTCAATGAATGAAGAAGAAGCTCCATGTTCTGCTAAGCTCTTAAAGATCTAAAAGAGCTTGACGATATTTTCTTCTTTTGTCGCTATTGCCTCCTTGATAGTTGGATGTTCTCCAAAAGTATGAAATGTTGGAGGACTTTGTAAATTTGTACTCCCTCCGTCCCATTTTATTAGACCCGTTTGACTTTTCACACAGATTAAGAAAAGTGTAGTTAATGCTTTGAATCTCATTAAATGATCTAATATTTTTACATTTATATCCTTTAATTAGTTGTTGAAGCATTTAATGCTACACACTTTTTATTGTAAATAATGTAAAGATGGAAGGGCATTTGAAGAAATTTGACAACTAATGCACAAAGTGGACACTTATTTTGGGACAAACCAAAAAGGAAACATGGACTAATAAAATGGGACGGAGGGAGTAATATGCATTCCGGTGTGGTTGGATTCTCTTCAACAGCCCAAGAACTTGGAGCACAGTTTTACAAGAAACGGAATAGCATGCAATAGAGAAACTATGACATATATGAATCGTTGTAGCTAGCAGCAAAATGTTTTATGTATTTTGCCTATATCAAGCATATTCGGTTAGCAAAATAAAAGATTTCCAGCCATGTCAGCTGTATATTTCTTGCAGGTAAGAAGTCAAAATCCGTGATACTTTTGTTGCATGATAACCGTGTTAATGATGATGCTTCAGTTTTGGCATATCTTTACCACATAGTAGCTAGGGGGAAAAAAGATTTCTAGCTAATGCACAACTAATCAAACAGGTTTATCATATCAGCTAGTCTCTTTTTTTGGATCATCACCAGACTCCAAAGGAAAAAAGATAAATATACTAAAGACACCTGAGTAAGCTTTCACTCATCTGCATGGCCCAGTATGGGTAATTGGACATGTTTTAATACCATCTGCAATCCTAACTTTCGAAAATTAAAACAGAAAAAATGATATATCATATGAAAAGACAAGTTGGTCCAGAAAGACTAACTTGTACTCCCCAATCTTCATCAAGTCAAAAATGATCTTTCGCACTAAAGAAACTTTGGCCGACGGTATATTGTTCTCAAAACGTTTTTTCTACACTTATGATAGGTGCACACACAACCAAAACCACAAGAACCTCATGGTATAAAACAGTAAGTCTAAGTACGGAGAGTCAAACAAAATGGGAAATTTTTGTATAAGTTGTCCATATGTGGATATATATACACATAAAAGCCCTAGGATTTTAAGCGTAAAACACGTTTTGCGAACAAAATCTTAGAGCTTTTAGGTGTATGTCCACATACTGACAACCTACCCAAAAAACAAAAAAAATGAACATGAACATTTGAACATACATATCATATACCTAATGTGGCCCTAAAGATAAAATACAAGAAAGAAGCACCTTAATCTGAGCTCACGTACTTATCTAAAACCTTAGCAAGTCCAACCCTCCGACATAAAGATATGGAAAACATGAATACCCACAAAATAACAAATAAATTCACTTTAATTTCTCAAAACAACAGTGAGTGGTTGAATAATTCATCATAACCTAGATTCCAAACAAAAATAGGAATGAAGACAGAGTGTACCTCAGCCAGCTTGTTTCCTTCTTCTTGAAAAACTTTGGCAAGCTTGTCGTTCTCATGATCAGAATCGACAACAGTTTTGGACTTTACGGCAGCATCCTTCACTCCATGAGGTTCTTCCGCTTCCTGATCAAATGGTAGGTTTGGGAATGGAGTCAAGGGGGTTTTGCCCGTATGTTTCCATGTCATTCTCATCCTATCAGTCTCTGCCTAGTCCGGTGAAGCAGAGGTATGAGCTATATGGTAATCACAGTTAGTTAGTACACTTTTTAATTTGATCAATGATAAAAATCAGACAAGGGTAAAAAACATAAATTATAAAAGGGTTCTATTGTCACCCTATTTTTACTACTGACACCATATTATTTCCGACACCATAAAAAAAATTACTTTGACACCACGATTATTTTTAATAAACATAACGCCAGTGACACTGATGTTGCTGTTGAAAATCAAAGTAAGTTGCTGTTCAAAAACGAAAAACAGTGGCACCGACGTTTACGTTAAAGAATATATGTGTATTGCCGAAAATAGAAAAAAAAATAATCAGAAAAAAGATGCCGATAGTAAAACTGGATGTACCGATAAAATCCTCCATTATAAAATGATGTCACGTATTAACGAGGTGTGTGGTAGTTCTACAACCCAAAGGCTTGGTTGGAGATTTGAGTATAATCCTTGAAGTCACGGTTAGAGCAATGGAAGCTTTTAGACATGATATATCCAAAAAGTTGTATAATAAATAGCTATAAATTGTAAATTGTAAAATAATGATGGTTAAATTGAGAGAAATTTTTAGACAATAATGTAGTAGACAATTGTGTCTTCTCTCTCCATGTGTAACTCTTATACCGTCCTCTCTCTCCTCCAACTTCCACCGGTTCAAGAGAACTACCAATGTTAGATTTTTTTTACATCTAGTCAACAATTTCCATGTATAAATTATTTCAACAATTTTCCTCCAATGTTGATCTACCACGTGTCATCGGCCTCTCTGAAAATAGAGCTAACCATTACGGTTGCTCTTAGGTTTCTGATATACCCAAATCGGAATGGGCCATGTTCATCTAGATTGAGCCTACTGTCATAGCCCATTAACATAGATGTTTGGGCCTCTATCCCATCTATCCGCGATCACAAGCAAAATCCTACCCGCTATTCATAAGCCGGGTCTTATCCGCCAACAGTAAGCCGGATCCTGTCCGCTAGTCATAAGCCGGACTCCTCCTCTCCGTGTGATTTCTACTCATATGGTCATGCTGATTTCAAAGACAATGCATATATGAGTCCGATGTTCACTGCTTTCTGCTCGCCATGCTTATCGATCCAGCTGGCCAACCCTGACGGCTGGCTAGGACACTTATATTGCATGCATATTTATCTTTAATTATGTATTCTTAATTGTCCTGTCAATGAACAGTAAACCGACATAGTCTTAGCCTATAAATATGTGATCACAATGTAATAGAAAAGAGATCCAAGAACTAATACAAGCAGATACACTCTGACAATTTGTCGACTCACTCAATTGTTCTTCACAAACACCTATCCGACAGCCTTGTTCTTGTCCACCACCATACCCTCCCCAGAGAAATCACTTATACTAAGCCTTTTATTCTCAAGATAAACACTGTTACCGTAAATCTGGTGTTCAGCGCAACATCAATTTCCAACTCTCCTTTGCTAAAGAAGAACTGTGTCGACCTTATTAGTAAGGCCACTAACAAGATCGAGGCTCGTAGTGCATTGGTTATGAACGTTTGTTTTCTCTCGTTGTCGGTTATCTGCTGTATTGGTTGGACAATCACATTGGCTCCATTTATGTTGAAATAGTGTCATAAACCCAATCGGGTTGGACCGGATCCGACTGGGTCGGATCATTTCTACTATTTCTTTGTGTTTATACATATATTAAATGACTTTTCTGTTTTCATATATATGTTCTTTTAAAGAACCAATTGTGAATTGTTATATGATAACGTCCTCTGGTATTAAACTGTGATAGGCGATTATGGTTGATGAGATATCTGATCGCTTTAATAAGTTTGATACTTAAATTTCTCTAGGCTGATGTACTATTAAACAGGGCATTGATAGTACGAACAGGCTAGCACGTATTAGATGTCTTCTATTTTTAAGGGCATGGATAGATCTTGCCTATCGAAGTGTAGAGACACTTGGACCGTACGTGGACGTGTATTAGAGAATGCGTACGTTAGACTGACCCCTTTACACTGTTAAGTGTCACACTATGTGGTGGTTGTGTAATTATCCTTAGGACCGGAGTCTACATGACATCACGGTGTGGCTTGTCATGCTCTGACACTATTGAGGTTTCCACTAGCCATGGGGCGATTATGCGGTAGTGATTGGGTGTGATACTGAAGCATGCGGAGTATACATGTTTGGTCGTCTGGAAATCGCGTACCCTATCAGTAGGGTGAATATCCGAAAGGGCCTTCTTATAAAGAATGTCTTACTCTCGTGAATCTTTGAAAAGTGGAAGTAAATGAGTTACTTCGAGAGAGCATGATATCCAGATTATAAGATACGGTCACTGATGCTTGACACTCGACGTACGACCGTATGGATATTATTACAGCGATAAGATTCTATTTACACGGTAACTGTTTCACATGAAAGGTAGTAGTCATTGCATTTGACTCTTCCGATAATTGGGGGTCACGGTGTGTTGCTAAACGCTATCCCGTAATCGTTAGGCATGAAGGGCATTTCGTAATTTGCACTTTGTGTCTACGGCCAATATATTCGGAAGTCTATCGGGTCACACACATATGAACATCGAGTCGGATTAAAATGTGGTTATAGTTGATAACCAAATAAGGAAAGAATTTATCTCATACTATAAAGGTTATAGTGGTAAATTAATATGGTGGTATTTATTTATTATGAATAAATATAATACAAAAATATTAATTATGGTGATTAATTAAATATATATATATATATATATATATATTATAATATATATATATATATATATATATATATATGTGTGTGTGTGTGTGTGTGTATTTTGCAAATTAATTAATCATAGTATTATATTAATTAAATAAAATCTCAAATCCCAAATTAGTGGGGGGAGAGGGACGCCTTTTTCAAGTGTATAGGATATATTTGAATTGTGCAATTTAATTAATAAGATTACCATAATATTAATATTGAATATTAATTGATTTTGGAAAAATAGATTTATGGTAATAAGATAAAGATAGATTCAATATAACATATTGTCAATATATATCTTAGGAAAAATATTTAATATAATATAATGAATATTAATGAGATAAATCAATCAAAATGATTTTTCTTATTTTATTAGAAAAATATTTTATTTCTCCTCAATCTACTAGAAGCTAGTCCCAATCAGATTGGGAAGTGCATGGGGCACATATCACTCTATTTAAAGGAGGGGTTTGCTAGCTCTTTTGTGCATCGAAATTCCAAGAGCTAATAATTCTTGTGTAAAATAGAGAGCTTCTTAGAGAGAGTTTAGAGAGAGAAAAGGTCGGACTAGCAATCGGATTTTTCTAGTAGCAATCCATGATGGGATTCCGGCGGGCTGTTCGTGTGGATCACCGGTAGAGGCCGAACACTTGGGCGGCACCGTGCACCACTACTCTCCTTAGACGGATAAAGCGTCGATCTTTTAGATCAACCAAGGTAACCGCCGTCTACTAGCTTATTTGTTTACTGCTTAAACGAAGTCGATCTTGGGTCGGTAGGAAATAAATTTTAATTCCGTTGCGTTCCCGCGTAGATTTCCTAACAATTTACGCAATGATTAAGGATCATGTCACCCCATTAACACCATGACTGAAAAGATGGGACAGAATCCCCCACTTTCTTTTCATATCAAGGCATCATCTACGTCATGATTTCTTCTTGGATTGATCGTCATGCTAAGGACCTATAAATACCACTTCGACTTCATAGTGCAAGGCATTCACAATACTTACACTAAGCCAAACCCGTAGAAAAAATGGCAATATCAATTCTCAAAAACTTAACTGAACTATGAACAAATTGATCCCACCTAAAAGGATATGTAAGTCATATGACTGATGCAACCGCTTTCCCAACTCACCACTGGGAATTTCTCAATCCCTGGTCCATTTACCACTCTTTGATGATACATTAAGTATCATTATTTGGCATGAGAATGAGGGCCATCATACGTTCTCCATCCAGCATTATTTTCTGAAAGCAACCCCCTGTTTAAACATGTATATTTTCAATACATTGTTGCGGAAGTAATGGATCCAACAACCCAAAGGTGAAAAGGTTCCAGGCAAACGACGAATACCCACGTCAGCCAATACGATAGGGGGATGTTGTAAAGATCAAGACGAGTTATCACCAGCCACGACCGAGGCTGGCCCTTCCAAGAAGGCAGGAAAGGCCTCAGTAATTGCTGACACCATGGTTCTCCTGATCTATTTGGAGGCAGGTCCCACACCTTATTCAACTATCATTACATGTAGATTAACTCTACATAGACGATATGTAAATAAAGCGATGCATTGTACATGAACCTTTTTCGTAACTTCTTATGTGCAACTACCATCAATTCGTCAATGATCTATATTTTTAATCATATTATAAACTTGTCCGTTCGGTCAGTTCAAGAAATAATAATTGAAGGAATCATCTATTTGCTTCCCACATGAAAAAAATGGATTTATGCGACTTACATTCCTAGGTACTTATCTCAAGATAACGCCAATGTGAAAAGGTTTATGCTATCCAGAATAATCTTTAACGATCACATCAAAAACTATCCCGAAACAAGCATGAATAAACATGATAGGATTCAAATAATCCATAAACGGTTATCATGTGATTTAATTATTTTTCTCATCAAGAAATTATTATAAGATTAAGGCAGTGATAGTTTTTTTTTTTTTGGAGAAATCAGAGGCAAAAGCATACATCATGGCACAAAACATGCAAACGCCACCGCTAAGCTATAACCAGTTTAAGTTTAAATGGGAAGCACCAACACTAGACATGCTAAAATTTAATGTAGATGTTGCAACTCAAGAAACTGTCTGGGCCGTCAGGAAGGATTCTTCGGAATTCTCAGAGAAGGATTCTTGGAAGTTTTTCTATCAGGTTAGATAGGGGGATGTGATAATGTAACAAAGTAAAGCTCTTGATGTCTAATGTTGTCGTCTTAGCTACTACTTGGGGGTACTTCAAAATGGACTTTTCTCTTTCTGTCTATCAAAAGTTGACTTCAAAGGCTTCAAATCTTTCTCAAGTGGGGATATTCAATGTATGTTACCTTTCCCTTAACAATTTTTCTTCTGTCAATTTGCCAGCTCATCAATTGACAAAAGAAGAATTATTTTTCGTAGGACTTAAACAATATGACTCAATGACACATTCTCATATAATCACGGCTTGCTCTATTGATTTTGAGCAATAAAATTCTCCTCAAAGCATGATTCAACATGGTTTTATATGTTCCAAAATGTTTTTTTTTTCCGTGTTTGCGCTTGTTTTTGTGTACGGAACCTTCTGTACTTCCCCTCTATATTGAATCAACACAAAATCAAGTAGTTCACATAGAAAAAGATGAGTTTTTCTCAAGTATCAATATGTGGAGATCCATCTCCTTGCTTTTTACCTGCAAAATTCATATACACGTCTCTGCATAAAAAAATTTCTTTTTTTTTTTTAATCTACAACTAGCCACTCCAACTTCAATTAAAATATGTACATCAGAACAGAAACCATTCCATCATATTATCCATTTGCAAAATCTGCGATAGCAAGTTTAAGAAAACAAGATTCTATAATTTTCTGGATTCAAATGCAGAAGAAAACAGACCGCGCAAATATAAGTGGGAAAAAAAAAAAAAGAACTAGCCAGAGAGAGAGAATAAAGACAAATCACTTCTAACTACTATTGTATTTCCAACCTAAAAATCAATCATGCGCCTCTTTGTAAGATAGTATTTTCACTCAATAGGAAAGGAACACAACAAAGTAATAGAACAGCTAAT
This sequence comes from Gentiana macrophylla, assembly GCA_026214975.1. Taxonomy (NCBI): domain Eukaryota; kingdom Viridiplantae; phylum Streptophyta; class Magnoliopsida; order Gentianales; family Gentianaceae; genus Gentiana; species Gentiana macrophylla. The sequence continues at coordinate 19,260,651 of CM047814.1, forward strand.
CTTATCTCCCACATAAATTAAAATAAAATAATCTTGCCATGTCAACAACTAAAATAAAAATAAAAAAAAGGAATGCAAATAACAAGCTGAAAAAAAAGTGCAGCTGCCGAAATATAATTATATCACGAGACCCATCAAAGCAGCGCCTCTCTCGTTTAAATCCAAATACGAGTTACTTGATATCATCATATTTTGCCTACTGAAATACACCATTCCAAAATTCAGCCTCTTGGCTATGTTTCTACAGCTTTATTATCCGTATCACCTGGAACATAATTCATATTCTCAGATTCTCAGTAGAGTGACACGTATTCAAGGCTAATAGATATATCTCAAGTCATTGATTCATTACCTAATAGTACAGCTTTGTCTGTAGTAGTATCAGCTGAATTGGTACCTGGCAATGTTATACCCCCAACCTGCTTTCATACGGGTTTAACAAGTTTGATCAGGTTATAACAAAGAGAGAGAAAGAAGAAAAGGCTACACGGCTAGTTTTCACTCTCTTAAAAACATGGTATGCAGTATGCAGTAAAAATTTGTTACTGATAACCCGAGATGTCTAGGCACCATTCATGTGGCTTTTATTTTATTGGGACATAGTTCAAGGGACATGGATAAAGTCCCGCAACACAGACAAATTGTACCACTGGCATAGCCTAACACCTGCTATTTTGAAATGAAAACTAACCTGCTTTTCAGACTGCTTCTGCTTGGCCTTTCTCTCTTGCATCGTCTTTTGACGACCTTCATAGAATTCAAAATCATCCAGGATGCATGTCTTACTTGAATGACCTTTCAAAATCTTGATTATTTCAATACCCTGCTCAAACTTGACCTGTAATAACCGATAATCAAGTCATGAAAAAGTTCCACAGAGAAAAAAAAAGGGCCAAAAATACTGCAGCAGAGTAAGCAATCAAATCAATACCCACCTCTTGAGTGTCCCTGCTATTAGTTACGGGTTTATTCTCATTGTTTTCCAGTGTAATATGCCTGAGCATACTATTAGGTACGTCTTTAACAATGTGCCACTTCACAGCAAAGCAGCCAGTCCACTTGTCCTGCTGCCAGTATTCCACACACTGGTCAAAATCAACAGGACCAACCATCTCAGCAACACCAACAAACTGACCACTTGCGTTGACCTGTATAGCACCACGCAAACATACAAAAAAACATGATTAAGCGCCACGTGTACAGAAAGGACTATCACAAAACTGTAGATACTCACCGAGAATAAAAGAAAGAGGGGACATCCGCCAGACTTCTCCTGAGCTTCCTTATAGGCAGCATCCAGTTTCTTATTTCCATTTGGTGTGCTGGCCCACACACCATATTTAATACTTTTGTGGACATCATCCTCGCTGTAGGATTTGATGACAAAAAACTTGGCGTCTGATAGAGCTTCAGCAAAATCATCTCTGTTATATTGTTCTCGGTCCAGAAAAACAGGCGACTTATCTTCAACAGACTTTGGCTTCACTGGGAGGATCTGCCCTCTTACTGCAATAGTAATAGGTTCAGAGTCCTTCAAATCCTTAAAGCTTTTTCCACGAGGTCCTTTGTTCAGTTCATTTCGCCCATCAGCATTTCCGTTCCCATACACAGATAAGCTATTGCTGCTGCCCCTTAGCTTATACTTGTTATCAGTAGCAATCCATGCACGACCATTACGACTATAATTATTTGTGGGAATATATCCAGCACTGCTTTTAAGTGTACTTGGGTACTGGCCGTACATCCTGTTATTAGTGTACATCCGATTACCAAACCTAGCATGATCAATGCCTGATGCTGTGTGTGGATGTTGCATCCCCTGTGAGAAAATCAATCAACTAACTTACATGCCAACATCTCCATCATTTTCAGCACAATCCAACTCAAAATCCGAAATGATTATAACAAGTAAATCACCTTAATACAAAAGGAAACAAACAACAGAAAAAAGAGGGGTTTCCGGGAACATTCAACAATCACTGATAAGTTTGATAAACATTTCAAAGTGATTGAGCCCAATGGAAGTATGATCTAGCTCAAGGTGATTGAGCACAATGGAAGCATGATCTAGCTCAAGGTGATTGAGCACAATGGAAGCATGATCTAGCAAAGAATACAGGCGTTTGGCCACTTAACCAGGTGGCTTAACCCAAAATAAAAGGCAAATGCATAGCTATGGCGAAAAGTTGCAAGGACATAAATTCAACATCTTAATTGGAAAACAGATATGTTTCTCCTGAGACATCCACAAGGCCACTTCAGAATTATTTCACTGAAAAAAAATATCAAACTAGTTCCATGTGCCTCAGTGAACACATACCATTAAATGAGGAAGAGACTGAAGACCATGATTCCTCTCCAAAGGCAAATTACTCTCGTACGAAAAGGCCGAAGAATTTCCTGAACCTGCTGAAAAAGAACATACTTTCAGCAAGGGTCAAATATGGCTATAAAAGCAAAGTGGAGAATGCAGCATCTGTAACATGTACATTACAATAGATATGAGAAACACCTGATGGAAAGCTTCCCCATCGGTAAAAGTCATTAGCCTTTGCTGAAGGTTTGCTATGATTTGGCCTCAAAGACTGAGACATATTCACTCGGTTATTTGACACATTTCCAACAGAAGACTGATTCGCCAAAGCTAATCCTGTTGACAACTGCATTTGATCCGCTCCAATAGAAGCCACATCTGATCGGGAAGCATTTGAATGGTTAGGCATGTATTGAGAGCTATTCACAGCTGAGGGCTGGAAATAAGGTGTTGGGTATTGATACTGCTGGGGTAAGTACAGTTGGCTATCATGCCCCAGAGGAGCACCTGAAGAGGAGTATGGTCCATAAGGTGCATAGCCGTAACCGTTTTGATAGTCGTTATATACAGCCTGCAGAGATGCAAAAATTATGAATTATATTTCTGATAAGCCGCGGATATAAATTTCAGAGGTTTGATTACGAAAAATGAAACAGCAGGAAGATGAAGTAGCCAAATCACACCCACAGATTCAGATAGAATCTCAAGCAATCTGACTTGAGCAGATAAATGATGTCCACTCAATTACACACACACACATGTACATATATCAGCTTGCTGAAAAAGGGCCTTCCTATCACACAGACACACACACACACACACACACACACACACACACATGTACATATATCAGCTTGCTGAAGAGGGTCTTCCTATTTATAGTTCTAGAATACAGTAACACAGTGATCAAAGCTTTTTTTCTGATTACCTGCCCTTAGCCAATCTACAACTTCTTTTCCTCGTAAAACTAAGTGTGACTCATTTGACTTAACATTAGATTTAACTGTCCTCAGCTGTTTATCTTGTCCTTCAATCAAATGCCTGATTCCCAACGATGAGAAATGAGAACACAAGTACATACGCACTTGTAGTTCTATCACTTTTTGTAACACACATACATATGTACATGTATATAGATATATAAAGGCACACACACAAATACATACATATATATACACATGCAACATTGACTAATTAGCAATAGTATGAGAGATAGAGAAAGTATGCTGTCTTTGTCTTTTTCACTGTATGGGACAACCAACCAGAAAGGAATCTTAAGTCTCTGTAAAGCATGTGCACGGTTAAATTACACACATCCCCAGATCAAGTATAAATAAATTAAATGAACCTACCAAAAGTCTCTCTGTTTTCTTTTTGGATAACAAGCCATGTCACCATCAGAAAAATAAAAACTCAAGCGCTAAAGAGAAACAACAAAGAGAACTGGAGCTGTGAACTTACAGAGGGCATCTCTACACCGTTGAGATTTGGATACCTGTCCCAATCACTTACAGAGGATCCATTAAAGGCTGCACTAATAGAGAGACAAGAATAAACACACACAAACTGAACTCCAGATCAGAAAACCAAAAAAAATCATAAGCCAATCATTACCTCCGTAAAAATAAGTTGAAGATGGGTATGCGTAGCCGTTGGGATCTATAAAATCTTGCGGAAACGGGGTGTGCGACCTATCAAACGGCATACCCGAGCCATTTGATTGAGCGCCATTGACAAAAGATGCATACTGGACAGGGGCATTCTACAAAATCATGCAAGCTAACTCATTAGCTGAGGTTGAACAGCATACCATGCAGGACATTACTATTTGCGTCAAAAGTTCACCTTGTTACTATGATCATTAACCTGATGTGGATTGTTCTGGGAATCTAATGATAAATTTTGCATCATCTCTACTGCATCTGCATTGGTAAGGATTAAAGAAGTACAGAAGAGCATGCAAAACAGCAGTAAAGAGTGAACACTTGGCTTCAGCCACAGATTTCACATGACTATGTAGCTAATGCAGCATGAACTTAATTGACTAGAAAACCGGTTAGCTAATATTCCATCAGAATTGCAACTTCTATTGCATCCTGTATTAATTGAGCACCAAAGTCTCTTTCATGTACCATGTTCCCCTAATATTTCAAATAAATGTGCACGTGGCACTCCTACAATTTCAATGCATGGTCGATAAATCAATTTCCACCTACAGGTGTATTCATAAATAATAAATAAATGATTACTTGTACCAAGTACCAAGTACCTGCAGCAACAACATATTGGAATGTAATGAGATTCCAGTGCTTAATGCCTCAAAACAAGTTTCTTTAAATAAAATATACTGTATTAATCAAGCAATAAACAAATATACGTCATAAACACCACAAATCCAAAGCCACCAACATAAAATAAAGAGTGATAAACACAGTCCTTAGTCATGCCCTTAACCACAAATCCTGAACATAGGGGGGGGAGATCTATGTATCTTAGGCATATCAATAACACAAGAAAACGAAAGGATACGATCTGACGATGCTGCAACGGCCGCCATGACTAACAACGGTGTCTAGCTTACAATACCAACGCCAATTAACCACAAATCTATCTAATAAGGAAAAAAAAAAACAGATTATTTGAAGTACGAAAGAAAGGAAAAGAGGGAGGAAGACAGAACTGGTAAATTTTTAAAAGGATAAGGGAACAGAGGAGTCTAGGGTTTTTGGTTTGGAGAAGGGGTTAGTCGTTATGAAACGGCAGCCGCCACGGATGCCCTTATTTATTTGGCGGTACAGGAGAGAGAATACTACTAAGCTACGGCTTTTTATTTTTCTCAACAAAAAAAAATAGAAAGGAAAAAAAAACAAATTTTTTTATTTTTATTATTATTAAGAATCATAAGAAAACAATTTTATGGTGGGGAATAAAGAAGGAGTTTATATCAAGTTTATTTATAAAAAAATCATAATAATACATACATAAATAATATTAAAAAAAGATGATATGTATGAATAAATAAATTTTTTTAGGAATAAATTTTTTTTAAAAAAAACATGATTTTATGTTATTTGATAGTATAGTATTTTCTTCACAATTTTTTTTTTTAAAAAAGATTGTATTTTGATGGGAAAAAAATAAAAGGGTAATGTGATGTTAGATGATTTGGATGTGCGGGTGTAAAACATTTTACGGGATACCACAACCTACTGCACAACTCTACCCTAGTCAACACACTCTTTCTTATCTACTACACACATTATCAATCACCCAACCGCACCCTATCCCAACATTTTTAACACTCACCTATCCAATACTACCTCACCACGCCTCTGTGCACATTATCTTCTGCACATATTATCTTACCACACCCTATATTACGTAGCTTTCCAGATCTAGAAGGTAGTGATTCACATAGCACCACGGTTGCACCTCCAAAACCGGATAATTTGTTTGGAGAACCCCATGGAAATAAATAGAAAGGATTCTATGGTGTCGTACTAGTACTTTTAGTAGTACAAGTTGTGGGATAGCTTCAAACGTAGTCTTCTTCTAAATTTTTATTATATAGACAAAAAAAAAACCATATATATATATATATATATGTAAAAGAACACACACACAAACAAACCATAGTATATTGACTCATTAATAAGACGTTTTTATTTTTATTTGATGTAAATTAAAGCTAATGTGTTGTTTTTTTAACTCAAAATACGAACTTTTATTAATCAACACCCAATCAAACAATCTACAACTTTTCCTTTCTTATATATATAGAAAGATATATATATGTATCACTCATTAATCCGTTTTATTTTTATTTGATGTGGTTGTTTCTTTTTAGAAAATACGAACTTTTATTAATCAACACCCATCAAACAATAGGCTAAAACGTCATTGACGATGACAAATTATGTCACTTAATTAATCCGAGCGTGGATGAATCTAATGATGAGTACCCAAAACCTTAATGCCTTAAGAATGTGTTGTAGATTTTAAGATTTGTGGCGAGAGTCTAAGAAATTGTCTTGATCGCACGCGATATCTTGTATTCGCCCGCGAATCGCCCTTCACATAGTTCTAATACATGGTATTTATAATGATAATACACGCCATAACCCTAATATTAGGTCGGTCTAAGCTATTGTCATATTTAACCTTCATAGGCATTGCCCCTTGCCCAAGTTGTCATGCTGATAATGGGCCTTCGTAGCTGGTGCGGACTTTGTCCTCTACGCCGACTTAACCGACTTACGGAGGTCGAGCTGGGACCCTCGTCCGACCCTGCATAAAAGTCGATCGGCGTAGCCCCGAGTCTGGGCATCGACATGTGGTACGATACTTACTCATGCTGTGGGGACCAACCGTTAGACGATACGTGGAGGGGTGAAAATCTGTATCGTCATAAGCCCCCATACTTGAAAGAGGCGACTCCCGTCGTCCGAGGTCAAATCTGCCATTTGAATCGCCTTCAAGCTGGGTCATTATTTGAGCGGGAAACAGCTGTACTGCCACTTGTAACCCTAGCCAATCATAGTATCGTAGCGTGACGTCATGTCGCACTAACGTTGTATCTTCAGCACAAGGAACGAAGCGTCAATAAGTTTTGTGATTTTTAAGGACATGAATATATCATCTGCAACGTATCAATAAGTTTTGTGATATTTACCGTGAGTCTATGACTCCATAAACATTCGTACATATAAGATATAATACAGATACACAAAATGACATGACTTGATATAATATGTAATAGAATGTAGCATGCAAGTGTATGATAAAATTGTGAGGACATTAGTAAGATTAAGTGTTTAATTCGTTGCCATTTAGCCACAAATAAGTTGTGTTATAATCAAACGAACAAACCAGTTACAAACTAGGATTCGAGAGCCAATCACTCATCCCTATATCAATTGTTTCAATAATAAACAACTTTCGAACTATTTTTCAATACATGATCTCCCATTAATCAATGTTCCTCCTTAATATGTGCATAAATATAAAACAAGTTAGCACATTGCAGGCTAAGACAAGTAGGTAAGCAAAAATTGCAGAATCAGACAATCCTAAAGTTATTACATGTATGCATCAGATCAATACTCTTAGCCAACACAAAAGTTGCATGAATGTACACATATTGATTAGCACATAACATATCATAGAGCCAAATTAAACACGTGTTAGAGACATTGTAGCAGAGATTCGACTTTTATGCAAGTAAGGACTCAATACAATGGTATACCAAGAAATCGGGCACATCAAATAAAATTCAGATTCATAAACATTCAGAGAGCTTGGAAAAATCACATTGCGTTAGCATCCGCATGGACCATCGCAGTGCTTTGTTTTAATTAAACAATCGGATTTTCCTTGTCCGTACCAGTTGTGAGTTGACTGTTCGAGTCCCGGGGAAAGGCTCCGAAAGAGTCATTCCTTATCCGTCCCTCAGCCGGTTGTATTGAAATGTGGGGAGTGTAACATACGAGATAAAACAAATTCGTTGTTATGTCATTAAGGTTTAGATCGACTTATCATTTCACATGGCATAATATACAAGTTAGAAGGATGCATGTCTCATGTTTTATTTAGACATAGGTTATACATGTTATCAGGTGGCAAAGAATAGGTTATCAAGAAATATACATAAAGTTAAAGTAGGTTTAAAAGACTCCTTTGACAGTATTTGCAAAATCTTCGAAGAGATGACTTGGACGATGTTGACACATCACTTGCATGAAGAATATAACAATTAATATTGTATCAAATGGATGGATATGATACCTGAACCCACTCGAAATAACTGACTGTAACGCCACATGAGTTTGCGTAGATGTCTGGAAGGATGACAACTCCCTTCCTAGTTAAAATATGTCCCAAAAAGTTAAAGCATACGACTTTTGAAAAGTCGATTCTCTTGACCTAAAAACCAACTTTTTGAAAACCGATTGATTCAGTGTGATGGATAAGTAATGTAGTGAATAATGAGAAGGGGGTGGTGGAAATAAATGGTCACTATAATAAACTCCTAATAAAAGTACTAACCTCATCGATCAGCCTCTGGATCAGTAGGGTGGTTTGTTGCCTCAATAATACTCTTTGCTTTAATATCTTTCGCGTTATCCCTTTCAAAATATTCTTTTGTTGAGAATATCCCTTTCGATTATTATCAATGTATAAGAAAAAATATCAAATCAAATCGAATATATATATATAATTAAATTGAATTGTTTGTTTTACTATCACATCACCAAAATAAACTTAATTAGTCGACCAATTCATATGAGAAATGTTCTTCAGTACTGGACTTACAATTGGCTTCCCGGTTACTATTGCAAGTTATAAGGAAATATAGTAGCACGTTAACTAACACCAATTGGTTTTTTGTGACAACTGGTAGCCATTGATCCTAATACAGGTATCGTGAGCGAGAAGATCCTGATTCAACCCCGCTTCTAGCACAATTATAAAAAAATAAAAATAAAAACAAAGTGTTGAGACCCTCTCTTCTAACAAACCCACACTTCCCAAACAAAAAAAACAAATCAAGTGTTGGGCCTCTCTCCCCTCTTATAGGCCCACACTTGAGGGGGCGTATAAGGAAATATAATAGCACATTAACTAACACCAATTGATTTTAGTACAACGGTAAGCGCTTGATCCTAATACAAGTGAATATCCATGAAATTTTGAGTACTCATCGATCTAGTATCCATGTCATTGTCTGTTGACAATTAAAGGGTTTCATTAGCAGCTATATGAATATAATCTCTATTTGTGATCATGTATTTTTTGAGTGAAAACTCTGGTGAGTCGTTCTGATTCAGACGTGCTCAGTTCATTTGGATTACATCCGATTCCTCCCTTAGCGCGCGCCGCCGTACGTATGGAATATTGGCTATTGCTGTCTTCCATGTCATTAGTTGTGCCAATGCATTTATTCACCTCTACTGGACATCAAGTCCTTCAAGAGTATTCCAGGTCATGTTTTTTCCCCCATACAATTCAAAATTGCCTACCGTGAGAGGGAATATGAATTTAAAGTAATATTTCGAAGAATCAAAAGCGAAAAAAGGTGGACAGTGTTATAGAACAGGAGATGCAATTTTTGAAGTGTCTCTAAATCATATACTAGTTGTTTTTACACTCAAAGCATTATAATTATGCAAATTCACTTTAATGCATTAAGATGATGCTATTACATACTCATTATGTTGTTTCACTTGGTGATACACCTTCTTAGTTGAAGCCACATTGCAGACACCTATTGAGGTCTTTGTCAGAATTGGTTCAATGTTGCCCTATATATATTGGCCGATCTTGGTTTTCCATTACTTGAGCTTGACTGGACTTGCTTCACCACAATCTTACCTGTTAAGGCCTCAATCAGACTTGGTTCATCGTTGCTCTCAGAAGCTTGTCCGGTCTTGGTTCGTCACCGTATCACCCTTTGAGGCCCTAGTCAGACTTGCTTCGTCTTTGCCCTCTAAGGCTATGCTGGACTTAGTTTGCCACTGCTTGAGCTTGACCGGACATGATTTGCCACCATCTCACATATTGAGGCCCCTGTCAGACTTTTTTCATCATTTCCTTTCTAAATCATGGTCGGACTTGATTCATGTGTGACTGTAAACAACAATCTATGATGTTGAGGCCATATCTGATAACCCTTGAAGTGCTTTATCCAAAAGAGTATGTTGCGATAGACTTCTTACAAAGGGTACCTTGTCCCATCCTCTAGACCTTTAAGACCATGGAGTAAGTCCAGACCAATGATGATCTCGGTGGTAGGCATTAGGGCATTCTTGAAGCTTAGAGACATGTTTAGTCCTCCACCCCTTGTTTAACATATACATGTTACTCCACTCAAAGTCCTTGATGAAAGGTCTCAGGAGCACATAGCCTAGAGGCTTCATGCCTTCATGCGTCAGTGTTTTCATGTCATAAAGCCTTCACCATTTCTGTCGTTGGACGAGACTCTCTTATATCTTTTGCGCGGTTCTCTAACAGATTGATAAAGACAGTCATCGCGACACAACCAAAAAGCACAACTTGCTAATCACACCACCCTCGTTTTACACGGTATACACACTTTAACTGCAAATTACATCAAGGTATCCTCAACTCATTTCTGGTAACTTTAAGGTTCCTTTATGAGAAGACAGTATCACGCTGATGATATCCACGTATCATCAAACCCAAATGTTTTCACCAATGACATAATTTGATATAATTCACATTGATGAATTAGTGAAATGTATTAATTAATTATTCATTGACAGTTTGACATGATATATGTCAACATAACACATGTAATACACATATTATAATGGTTTGTTTAAGGCTATGGAGTTATATAATAATATTAAATTGTGTCTCCGGTTAGGTTGTTAGGTGGAGATGAAGGGCCTAGGAGGTGTAGTGGCTCCGTCAGCCTTTAACCATGGCTGCCGTACTCGTTTCTCCTCCATTTTCTGTCACCCAAAGTCAACTGACCGGCATCTAACTTTTCATTTTCCTCGATTCTCTCCTCAAATTCTTCGAGCTCCAAAACCATCACCTCGCTTCTTCTCTTTATCGCTTTCTATGGCGTCTTCCTCCACAGACTTCCCTGCAACCAAGGTATCCTCAACTCATTTCTGTTTACTTTAAGGTTCCTTTATTTCATCGTTGATTCAAAGTTCACTTAATCAAGTTTCTCATTGATGGCTGAAATTACTAAACATTTTTTTTCCCGTTTCTGATTCAGGATTTATCGGCAGATGCTAGTGATGAAGTAAACATCTTCCAGTTAATACGCACTCATGAGGTTTGGATTTTGTTTTTCGTTTTCATCACTGCAGTGTCGATATGCGTTGTGTGTGTGTGTGTTAATAATTTTATGCTGTGGTGGATATATAAATTTCAGGAAAAGGCTGCTACTGCTAGGCTCCCTCCAATTGAAGAAACCAGGACTGTTCTTCATCACAGCTTACGTGGAGTACTCTCCACGTTCTCGCAGGTCAATCGATCCACTATTACTTTCCTATAATTGTGGTTAGAATAAGAGGCTGCTCTTTCAACTTTGCCATGTTTGTAGACTCTGTTCCATAGCTAACGATAAGTTGACCATCATACAACACGAAAGCATAAATATATTGGTCTTTTACTTACTCATCATCATATGAGATGCATGCGATGATGGTTTTTTCCACAGTTTATTTGGCGAAATTTTTGGGTAGTACATATGCTTATTTAAACTCGAAAGCACGGGTGTTTTTCCGGATTTATCATTTACATTGGAGAATGCAGGTCTCCTTTTGTTCAAATAAGCATATTTGCACCGTGTGGGTGTACCACTCAAAGATTTCCCATTTAATTTTGCTACTGAGTGGGGACGGAGCCAGGAATTCATGCACAATATCCGGGTGGGCTGGGTTAAAACTTTTGTGATGTTATTCCTGTAATTCTGGAGTGGTTGGTGATAGGATGGCTTGGGTGGCTGGAACAGAATATATAAGCTCATTGGTGTTAAAAAAAAACCTGGGTGGGCTTAACCTCCCATGCCTAAACTTTGCCTCCCTTTAGTAGGCTATCTAACATTTGAGGAGCGTTTGTAAGTTTATTCCTCAAATTCGCATATGTTGATTTGGCTCTTTATTAGATGTATGTATAGGTTAAGGTTAGGCTGTCCTGGAAAAGTACATAGTCGATGCTTGGAATTCTGTTGGCCAGTTCACATCTATTATGCAAGCAGATTTTCATATTATCTTACTTTTAATTGTGGTATCTTCTGCCAGCATTTACGTTGAAGTCAAGTAACTTATTTACTGTTGTTTCATGTGTAGAGGTATGAAGGCTATCCATCTGGGTCAATGGTTGATTTTGCCTGTGATGCTGATGGATCTCCACTTCTAGCTCTCACTAGTTTGGCTGTTCATACAAAGGTGCATACAAAGTTTCATGAGCATCGAGTTTCTTTTAGTATTGTCATGACAACAAATAAAAGATACATGTTGAAGAGAGCTACAATGGCTCTTTATTTGCCTAGTTAACTGTCAGAAGTCAAAAGCTAGGAATTTTTATCCCAAATTCATGGCACTTTCCTTTCACCAACCCATCTATGTTTAGTGCAGGACCTCTTAGCTAATCCTAGATGCTCGTTGCTTGTTGCAAAAGATCCCGAGGACAGGAGTGATATATTTATCACAGTACATGGAGACGCTGTCCTCGTACGTGGTGACTCAGCCTGATGTCATACTTACTCCTTTGTTGGCTCTGCAAATGCTCCAAAGTGTTTATTTATTTTTAATGCAGGTATCTGAAAACGAAAGAGAAACATTTCGCACGACATATTTAGCTAAGTTTCCCGATGCTTTTTGGGTAAGTTTTTTGTATTCCACCTGTTTTACTTTATTTTATATTGACAATGCATTCTGATTAGCTACTGTCCGCATATGAAGGTTGATTTCGGCGATTTCCAATTTATTCGCATTGAACCAAAGGTTGTTCGCTACTTGTCAGGAGTTGCGTCAGCAGCATTGAGATCTGGAGGTTTATTATACTGTTTTGACCAATCTGCATTTTTCGGATTTATCTTATTTTCTCAAGTTTTATATCCTTGCTTTTTCAAGCTCTATTTTGTTAATAGTGATATAGGCTGATAATACGGTAAACAGGATCAACAGATTACTCATATTTGAAGCTTGCTAAATAGTCTGGCTTGGTTGCTTTTCTCATTTCTACCTTGTATACTTGCTTGATCCACTTCCAGATTTTAGCAAGAAGGAATTTAGTGAAGCTAAAGTGGACCCCATATATGAGTTTTCTAAGCCTATCTCGGTATATCTTCTTATATTTTCCTTATTTTTGGACACCATTCTACCTTTGATTTTATTTTTACATCAGTTTATTGTACATGTTCTGCTTTGTTAGTCGCATATGAACAAGGATCATGCTGAAGATACCAAGCTCATTGTGCAGCATGCAACTTCTATCCCGGTAATATGGTATTCAAAATGAAGTATTCTTGTTTCTTGATAACATTATGTTACCACTGTTTTGGAATCCTACTAATCTTCTATGCACCAAATTTATTGCTTAGTTTCTCATATCTTTGGTTGTGTTTGTTTTTCTATTGGTTCTCTTTTCATGACCCTTAAGTTTTAAATCTGCAACATCTTCCAGGTAGATTCTGCTTACATGTTGGATGTCGACAGTCTCGGATTTAATGTTAAGGTACTGGATATATCATTAATCTTTTATCTCATGTGCATGAGAAATAGTGCTAAATCTGTTTGTTAAGATATATATAACTTACACTTCGCCTTAATAACTTAAGGTTTTTTATTGTTGAGCATGTTAACTCCAGTAAGACATGTCTACACTTGTTCACGTGCTGACAAGCTCACACATGAGGGAGTGTGTTATTAAATTAATACTTTGCACTTCTCTTTAATTGCTTTATCTTTTATGTGAGTTGGTAAGTTAACACTTGTCTCATAGCGTGTTCATCCTTTTCTCCCCCTCTTTGCCTGCGTGCCTGTGTGTTGGACATATTAATAATTTTATTCAGCACTCTTGAAATTATATACCAAAACCTTACAAGTTACAATAACATTCCCTGATCGACATTGCATGTCATACTGGACAAGCAGTTTAGTTTAGCCTTCGTCACTTTCCTCCAACTGTCACACACTTTACAGGCGAGACATAATACACTACTGATGTAGCCTCCTGTCCTCTCATGTCAATCATAATACACTATATATTTGCTTTGCAACTCTTTGGCTATGTTATGAAGTTATGAATTGATTAATAGCTTTTCTTGTTTCAAAAGGGGGTACTGCAATAATTTTTGTAAATTATATTTTAAGTTTGTCATGCAGTGAATTTTCATTTGTGAATATGTAGGCTGGTTATCAGGGGCAAACTTACAAGCTCCGAATACCATTTACAAGACGTGCATCTGACAGGAAGTAAGCGATCTTCTTATCCTCTTAAATCCCTTAGAATATGTTACTTATAGTTATATTTATTCTTATCGGATTGGAAAGGGTGGTTGCTGGTTGAGGTTCGAGCTCAGGAAGTGAAATGCTGTGAGCAGCATCGTAGTCATTAGGGCTTCCTTAATAACCTTCAAGTTGCTCAAATGTTGAGGATAATATACGTGTCATTAATGAGAGGATAATGTTGTAGTAGTAGTCTAATTGAAGAGTCCCGAGGTCAAATGATGTCTCACTGTACAAATATTCTAGGGACCCTTCCACCTGCTCAAAGCAAATGTTTCTTCTTTGGCTTAATATATTAATGAACTAGTAGTTGGGGGATATTCTGCTCGCCTTCATATACACAAATAAACAAAATAAAATAAAAAAATCCTGCTCGTCTTCAGCTAATTCTGCTGTTGATCTTTGTTCTCCATTTTTAAAATATTTAAAAATTTCAGGGATGTAAAGACTCTTATAGTTGAAATGCTTGGAGCTGCTAAAACTCAAGCCAAGTGATTCTGGTATGTATGAGAAAACAGAAGGTACACTTTCTATTTCGCCATCTTATTAAGTATATAGATGCATGCATCAGTTGATAATTGTTAATTCTTCATAATATGCATACTGAATTAGTGAATTAGCCATTTTTGTTATTCAATCCAGGACTGGTGCCACTTGGTGCATGCATACAGTATATTGATAAGATTTTATAGCACAACCTTTGGACTATCCCTAACTCAAAGAAGCTGTGTTGTAATTTCTCTAAGATGAATTTGGTTTTATTTCAACGCTTACAGATATAGACAAAGACCTAAACTGAGAATTGCTGCAAAAATCAAGAATTGGGGCCACTTGCAATCTGTATTTTTGGTGCGGTGATTTTTTTAGCAAAAAGATTTAACTAAATGTTACAAACTGGTTTTATCGGATGTTTCTTTGCATGTGACAATGCAATTCGATTTTATGTATAACCGTTGTCATCGTGTAATGTTTGTACTTAAATAACATTATTCATTGAACACATTCCTATTACATGAAAGAATAGAAATGAAATGATATTGTACACAGTATTGGATATATCATTTTTTATAAAGACTATATTGTAATGTATGTCCTATTTTACCCCCGTTACATAGCCAAAAATATTTAAAATAAAGTAGTGACCCACCCATTCCGTATCTTAAAGTTGTTAAAGCTACAATCACTTTTTTTATCTTTAAAGCTAAAAACACCTTTTATCCACTTTAAGCCACTCAGCAACTTCATATGCAAGAAAAAATATACCTGTATATTTATTCTATATCAAGCGCTTATTCAAAACTATAATTACAAGACAAGGACGCTGCTTTACCTATAATTACAAGACAAGGACGCTGCTTTTAACTACCCCCGTTCTGAAATAACTGATCCAGTTGTCAAAAAGATTTGTTCTAAAATAACCGAGGCTCACATTTTCAATACATCATCTATTGTGTTTTTTTTACATCTACCCTTATTTATTAAGGAGAGAGAGAATAAATACAACATTATTTTAATTATAGACTAAGGTTTTTTTTAGTCATTTTGACTTTCTAATTAAAGAATTAACACACATCCTTAATGTGCGTGTTTTTGGCAACTGCCTCAGTTATTTCGGAACGGAGGGAGTATTTCCTAGCTAGTCAACACTAACACCTTATATTGTGACATTTCAAGTTAGATGATTTTGACAATAGCATTATTCAGTGGACATTATTCATACTGGCCGACCCAAATTTTACTCTGGTTTATAGGGTAAGTTGTTGATAAAACAAAACGGTCATAAGACTCATAACATGCAACATAATACGTTTTTAGTACATTGATAAAGTTGTAGGACTCGCACCATATTTGTTACTTCTTGTGTTGGTAGACAAAGGGGATATCACTCCGCCTCCCTAAAATCCAAATTCCACCGCAACCACCATGGAAGCTCCGGCCTCTATGGAAACCGAAGACGGAGACCCAACGGGACAGTCCTGTTCTCCGTCGAACCCTTGGGGCAACTCAGTTTGGGGCAAAACGAGTGGTGTCGATGTGCTCAACAAAGATTCGGTCCACGCGCTCTATTACATTAGAGAAGATGAAGACGAATCAGACATCACAGAGTCTTATCCACGCCGGATAGGTGGAAAGGCCCAGAAGCTGAAGCATGTATTGAAATTCCACTAGAGCGTTGTGCGGAGTTGTGGCGTCTATGGCGAAGGGCCTTGATAGTGAAGCTCCTGGACAGAAATGTGTCTTACGGAGTACTTCAACATCGTTTATCAGCCTATGGTGCAAAAGTGGGGGAGGTCTACAACTCATAGACCCAGACCTCGGCTTCTTTGTGGTCCGCTTCGCATGCAAATAAAACTATGAAAGAGCACTGATAGAAGGACCATGGGTGATACAAGGCCACTACCTAGCAGTCTCAAAATGGAGACCTTTCTTCATACCCTCAAATGAGAAGATCACATCCACCTTAATATGGATCCGAATCCCACAAATCCCACACGAGATGTTTGAAGATGATATGCTGGAAGGAACTAGCTAAAGAAATATGTAAGCCAATCAAAATCGACATGTACACCCAGATCTCAACTAGGGCCAGGTTTGCTCGAATCTGCATTGAGGTGGACTTCCAAAGGGTCCTCGACACGCACTTGATCATGAATCACCACAAATTCCGCATTGAATATGAGGGCCTGCAAATGATCTGCTTTGAATGAGGAAGATTTGGGTACAAAACGCAAGATTTCCCCAAAACCCATGCCGCCACCAGAGAAAGCTCAACAAATTCACCACAGATAGCCAAAACCCCTCCCATAGGTCCCACCCCAGATAAGCCCTTTGGCCTCTGGATGCTCGCCACTAACCGGAGGAGACCAGCCCAAAACAGGAATACACCAACCAGGGAAGCAAACAAGTACCCTAACACCTACAAACCGCAAGATCCCACCAACCTAATTACCCAAACCACTATGAGGATGAAAGACCTACAGGCTCTCGCTTTGAGGTGCTATCCACAGAAGCAAGGGAGGAAATGATTACATAGGAGAAGGATGGTTTACCAAACAAGATAAGAGAAATGAATAAGGGGAATAGAAGCAGTCCCCATGTATGGAGCCCCTCCTCAAATATCAATTATGACACGAGAAACCCCAATGAGGGAGGAAGTGAAAAAGCGTACTGCAAAATCTCACACACATGTGTCTCCTCGGGACCCAAGAACTACCATATCTAGCTCCACACTCACCAGAGACAAAAGAAAAGAAGCCCCAATTAATAACTAGCCAGACAATAACCAGGGTAAAAGAGCCACATGCAACCTCCAGCAAATGGGAGGACAACACCAAGCACTATATGATGTATCTAATTGTCCTCCCATTCTACCTGCCAGACTCACCCAAGAGAAAAAGGCTCCAGCACACCCCCAATCACAAGACCAAGTGCAGAACACATGAGCCTGCCACCATCAAGTAAGTCAAATTATGTTAAGTCCAACCCTCGAGACATTTCTCGCATGTCAAGGGATTACTATAGACCTTGACCTAAGGGAGACATGGAATTCCTTGTTAGGGGACAAAGAGATGATAAAGATGGGTCACTCCAGCCTTTCCTACTGATTGTACCATGAAGATCTTATCATGGAACTGCAGGGGAGTTGGATTCTCCAAATTCCTACAGAACTTGAAAGACCTGCTATGAAACAATAGACCTGAGCTTCTCAGTTTAATGGAGGCAAGAGCACCTAGTTCCAAAGCACATATATTATTGCAGCAATGTAACTACTCTATTGTGGTAGCAATTGAAGCCAGAGGCTTTTAGGGTAGGATATGATGTTTTTGGAAGGAGCAAGATCCGCATATTATGCCCCTACCCAGCATAAATCACTGCCTCAACTTAGACTTTATGTAGAACAACTCTCTGTCTTGGGTCCTCTTAGTAATTTATGCCCCTACCCCCTCAGTCATAAATGATTTCTGGCATTACCTCCAAAGAGTCCATCCAAATATAACCAAACCATAGCTCCTGCTGGGGGATTTCAATGAAGTTATATCCCAAGAAGATAAGAGTGGAGGAAGACCAATAGCAGGTAGAAATGTGGAGTGTCTCCAGGAATTTGTAGACCACCGCCAACTCATACCTTTAGATTTTCAAATGCCCAAGTACACTTGGGTAGGGCCTCTTCTTGAAAAGGGAAATAATTATGGAAAGACTTGATCAAGGTTGGTGCACCACTACTTGGACATACATTTTCCCTGAAGCAACCATCTTGCACCTACCCATAACTCATTTTGACCACCCCCTGCTCCTCTAGTTCACTCCCTAGACAGTAAAGACCCACCAGAGAATACCCTTCTTCTTCTATGCCTGGTTTGATCACTGTTATTTTTGAGATTTTGTCCAAACTTAATAGGACTCTCATAGTGACGACTTGCCAGCCAAAATAAAAGCCTTTATGGTGGCAGAAGAACATTGGAACAATAAGTCCTTTGGTAATATCTTCTACATGAAACAGAATCTGCTAAACAGAATAGAGGGCCTCTAAAGAGCACAGACAAACTAACCATCCAGGCACTTGACTCAACTTGAGAAGACAATCCTGGCACCAGAAATCTCAGCTTCATTGGTTTGTTTTGGTTGAAAAGAATACTCGCTACTATCTTCTAGTAGAAAATATGAGAAAATAAAAGGCCAAAATTTACATGCTGAAGAGGCTAGATAGAACTTGGACGGATAAAGAGTTAGAGATAGAAGTCACGATCTTTAAACACTTCCAGAACATTTATTCCACTTCCTTTAACCCTCCCAACCTTGCTTTATCAGACTCTTTCCCCACCCTGGACACAAGTGACAGAAGACACATCAAGAGAGCCGTTACTGAGCATGAAATCAGCCAGGCCATTTTTGATATGGGAACCAATAAACCAGCAGGACCAAATAGACCCCCATCCCATCTTCTTCAAGAGGTGCTAGGACATAGTCAGACAATCTGTTGTGGATTTTATTAGAAAGACCTTCAAAGATGGGGCATTCCCTGCTCACATGAATGAAACAATGATCTTTTTTATCCCCAAAGTGGACATGCTTGATACTTGTTCCAATTTCAGGCCCATTCCTTTGGTCAATGTGGTGGTTAAGCTAATTACCAAGATCATAAGTGACCCGCCTTAGCACTATCATAAGCAAGCTAGTGAGAAATAATCAGAACGCTTTCATCCCAGGAACAAACAACTCAGACAATATAATTCTATCCCAAGAGATCACATAAGGCTAAAATTAGCACATTTGATTTCCAAACTTCGGAAATTTGGAAATCGATTTCCCACTGAGTGCAAGAAGTCGAATGATTTAAATTTGGGCAGCCAGAAAGTGCTAAATATGGTCACCATTAAAGGTAAGGGCACAAAAAATAAATAAATAAATAAATGTAAGGAAGCTGCTAGTATTTAACACTAGGGGCAATAGCGACAACATAAGGATATTATTGGTTGTTCTTATGCCAATAGTTAGGTACACAATGAAAAATCGCTTGCTGTGCAAAGAAAGGGATCGTGATGGTTAAGGTTGATCTTAAAAAAGCCTATGACTGTGTGGAATGGCCTTTTATACAACCGATCCTCCAGAAGATAGGGTTTTCTAAAGGTATGATTATCATGTTCCGCTTCACATCTGCAAAGTTATTAGTGGTGAGGAATGGTAATAAACTGACCTCCTTTCAACCCCAGAAGAGACTGAGACAAGGGAAGCCCTAGCCCCTTACCTCTTTGTCTTAATCATGGAAGAGCTCAACAGGAAAATTGATAATGCTTGCAGTGCTGGCATCTGGAAGCCTATTAAGCTCTCAAAATATGGCCTATAATTTCCCACCTCTTTTTTGCTGATGACCTCTTACTTCTTGGGGAGGCAAAAAAGGTTCAAGCCCTGACCATAGATGTTATTCTAGGGGGAGTTCTGCAACAACACAGGGCAAAAAGTCAGTATCTCCAAATCCAGGTTCCAAACTTTAGTTAATGTGGGTAAGATCACCAGAGATATCATAGGGGAGGCCTTGGAGATGCAAACACTTTAATGACTTGGGTTTGTACGTGGGAATTCCTCTGACCAAGGGAAGAATCACCACGAGCTCCTACAACTTTCTTGTTGACACGATGAAGACCAAACTGGCTACTTGGAAAGGCAGGACACTCTCAAAAGAATGAAGGATGATACTAGTCAAATCCTCCATGGCCACTCAACCCTATTACCATATGCAGACCTTAAAAATCCCTATAGGCACCATAAACAAGATGGAGAGAGTATGCAGGGATTTCTACTGGGGGATGACCAAGGCAAGAGGAAACTGTACCTCCTCTCATGGGAGAAACTTTGTTTACCAAAGTCAGCAGAATGGCTGGGTTTTCGCAGGCTGATGGGAGATGAACCTTACCTGGCTCTCCAAATTGGCATGACAATATATTATAGAGAAAGATACCATCTGGGTGGCAGCTTTGAAGGCAAAATATGGAGACATTATAGGCCCAACCAAACAAGGAAACTCAACTGTTTGAAGAAGCATCAAAGCATCAATTTCAATCCTGACTCAGGGGCTAGACCCAACCTCAGCAGCACCAATATGGCATGTAACAGACAATGACTAGTACACTGTAAGCTCATGTTATCACTCTCAATTTCATACCCCTAACCCCATGGAGGATACTTGGAACGAAAATTGGAAGCTAAAAGGCCCCAACAGAGGCAACCATGTACTCTGGCAAGCCTCCTATGACGCCCTGCTAGTTAACCAACAACTGTACCGCCGCCAAATTGGCGACACCGGAGTTTGTGCTCTTTGTGGCCAGGCAGTTTAGTCCTTACTACATGCCCTGCGTGGCTGTAGTTGGGTTGAGGCTGTCTGGAAGAAAGCCTAGGATCCTAGAGACCGGGGAGAATTTTTTGCACCATCTTCCGCGGCAAATGGATTCGAGTTAACATGCACTCGAACCATCACCACAAAGGAACCTCTAAGTGATGATACTTTTGGAGAGAAAGAGTGTTAGACAACTGGCATTGGAGGAACAAGCTACTCTTTGGGGGGGTATACAACAAGGCTACCCCCTGCCATCTTCGTGGCCCAAATGGTGGAGAGTGCTCGTAACATACGTCGAGTTTGATTTTTTTTTTTTTTTGAATGATGTATAGGTTTTGTAATGTATACATAACTTTGGAAATAGAGACGATATACCGAGAACTAGTCTTTTGATTTCTAGCATTTTAGCTCGCACTAAATTTATTGTTTCTCTTGATTAGACATTTGTTTAGATTTTGTTTGGTAGACATTTTGTCCCGTTGTATGGTACACGTGGTATACAGTTTTTAATAATATATATCCAATATATTTTTTTCCGAACTTGGTTTACAGAACTTTACAGAACCGAGTCCTTAATGTAACTTTGCCCCTTTGGGCCTTGGTGCAATAAATTCAGATCATTTAAAAGAAAGTTGTAAGGCTTACCGATTATTACGATTTTTACCGTGATTAATAATGTAAAAATAGATTATAATAATTATTGTGATAAGTCAAAAAAAAAAAACATTTCCATTTTGTTTTATAATATGTAGCGCTTGATATTCTTAGGAAAAAATAATTTAAAAATTGATAGTAGGACTAGATAACAGACTCATTGTCGATAAAAATAATTTAAAAAAGAGACTAAACCAGTCGCAGTATTTGAACCATGTAAATAATTTTAAAAAGAGCAGCAGTCCAAACGGAGGGCCCACTACACAGCAATTCAAACCGTTGGCAACAGCTGTATGGGCCCCTACCTATTAGCAAATTCCACCCTGTCAACTAACGGGCACCAAGTGTAACATTATTCAACAAAGCACATATATATGGAAAGATGTTTTGTGTTGTTTTCATACTACGATGAAACACCGTATTTATGTACACTTTTCGAGACAAAGACAGCTTTATTATGTATTTAAATTCGTATTGGTTACGATCATTTCACCTGTCATTTCATTTCAAATTCGCTCATCACTCAATCAGTTCCCCTATATATGATCAAAAGGCCAAAGGTAACAAAATGTATATGGAATGTATACTATTTTTTTTTTTTTTTTTTTTAATCAATGACATTCATTATACTTCTTTCGTTTCAAAATAACAGATGCAGTTGTTAAAAACACGCATATTAAGGATGTGAGTTAATACTTTAATTTGAAAGACAACATGACTAAAAAACCCTTAATCTATAATTAATACAATGTTATATTTATTCTCTCACTCCTTAGTAAATAAGAGAATATGTAGAAAAGAAATAATAAATATTGCATTAAAAATATAAATGCATCAGTTATTTTAAAACAAATCTTTTTAATAAGTGACTCAGTTATTTCAAAACGAAAAGAATATTATTATTATTATTTTTTTTGAGAGATGTTTTAGAACACATTTAATTTTAAAAAAATGGGCATTTCAAAAAAAAAAAAAAAAAAAAAAAGAAGAAGAAGAAAAGAGCATATGAGGTGCACATTTAACGGTCACATGGGGCAGCACGACTATAAACTCCGGCTATATAAACCACTGCCCAACACAGTCTCCAATACCACTCAGTTTTTGTTGTCAGTAAGATAAAAAGAAGATAAAAGAAGAATCTCTGCCTTTTCTTCTCTTCTTCCTTCTTCATCATCCACTCAGATTTCCTTTCCTCTGTGAGAAAAATATTCGCTTATTCAATTGCTGATATAATACAATGGCGGCCTCAATGAATAAGAAGATGCTGGTTGCGATCGTCGTCGTGGCTCTGTACGCCGTTCAAATCGTGGCGGCGGCTCATCATCATCATATGTCTCCGGCTCCTACTCCGGCGCCTACCCCGGCTCCTACTCCGGCGCCTGCCCCGGCAGCAGCCGATGCCGGCGTTTTCTTACCATCTGCTCTCGCGTCTCTTGTAGCTGCAGCTGCTGCTTCGATGTTTTTCTTTTGATTTTATATTAATTATTATATCTATAAAAGACTTTGTTTGTTATTGAAGGTTCTGGAAAAGGGAGAGAGAGGAGCATTTGAGATTTGAGATTTGAGATTTGAGATTTTTCTCTTCTTAATTTGTTGCTGTTTTCATTTCCATTTTCCTTTGGTTTCTTCATGTAATTCTTTTTTATCTTTATATTTTGTATATTTATGCTCTATCGTTATTTATTTTATTATACATTTATTGTTTTTTTTTTTTTTTTTTTAGGGGGGGGTGGGGTGGGGGGTGGGTTTACATAAAAGCATCCAGTAAAAAAAAATAAAAAAAAATCAAACAAAAATATAACCCACCGCCCAATGGAGTTAGCTTTTCCGAATAAATAATAACACATAAAATCCTTTTTTTTTAATTTTTAAATAATCGGGAAGGGGTAGTTTACACTTTAGATATCAAAACACGACACATTTCAACATGTTTTTCTTTTAGAGCGAGTTAATATAAAGTACTGCAAAGACAATTAACGAAACAAGATTTCTGTAGAACTTATGATGTTGAAAATCAGTATCTCTATCAAAAACATGAAAGTGTAAACCACATATA
The DNA here is from genome assembly GCA_026214975.1 of Gentiana macrophylla. Taxonomy (NCBI): domain Eukaryota; kingdom Viridiplantae; phylum Streptophyta; class Magnoliopsida; order Gentianales; family Gentianaceae; genus Gentiana; species Gentiana macrophylla. The sequence continues at coordinate 19,284,497 of CM047814.1, forward strand.
AACAAAAACAACGTTAGATTTTTTCCCTCATGATAATTTTAACAAAAGAAGTTTCTATTAGATTCAATCGTCGAATGTTTTGTGTGTTTGAACACATAATACATGTCCGACGATTGAATTTTTTCCCTTCACCCGATTCATAATTTTAGTGAGGATATATGATAAAGAAGGTTCATGATTATGTAGGTAGGAATATTGGGCAACATGTGATGTGGGGAAGAAGGATGACACGAAAGCCATGTGCAGTGTGCTTCTTTTGATCATTTCTTCTACGTGCAGCCACAATATTTGGACAAATTTTATAATACAACCGTTGTAGCAATGTTGTACCAAGTGGCATACATTACAACCATTCATTTCTAACCTCTCACACACGATAAAAGTGTATTATGTGAAAGAGAGTAAAAATAAGAGACTCTAATGTATGCCACTTGGTACAACCTTCTTACAACCGTTGCACCATAAAGTCTCTCCAATATTTGTGGACAGCTATAAGACCTCTCACTTTATAATAATCAAAATATCATAATTTCCCTACAACAATTGCTCTCTTCGAATGTTGTGGAAAAACAACTTATGAAAAAGAGAAGAAGAACCAAGTTTTTTTCTCATTTTATTTTCTGATCTTTCTTCTTGTTTGTTATGTACATTGTAACTAGTTTACATACATTTCCCTTGCTTGGTCAACTGAAGAATATTCTCTGAATATGCCGATCAAGGATGGAATATTCTGAGAATATACCGGGAATATTCTTGACATATTCCGGTTGCTTGACTTTCCTCCCAAGATTCTATTCTTCGACTTGCTGATGATTCAGAATTTTATTAGAAGCTTTATCACCCCCACGCAAGCTGGACTTCGAGTAGATGGAGTGTAGTCCCAACTGAGTGCACAATCGATGAAAGCGGGGTGCATCAAGAGGTTTGGTGAATATGTCGGCTAATTGACCATCAGTGGGTATGGATTTTGGAATGAGAAGGCCATATTGAAACTTCTCACGAACCAAGTGGCAGTCGATTTCGATGTGCTTGGTCCGTTCATGAAATACCGGATTCTCGACAATGTAACATGCGTTTTTATTATCGCAGTAAAGTGGGATAGGTAAAGTGGTGTGAATGCCAAGGTCCTTGAGAAGGTACACGACCCATTGAAGTTCACAAGAAGTTGAGGCGAGAGCTCGGTACTCCGCCTCTGCCGAGCTGCGGGAAACCGTGCTTTGTTTTTTTGCTTTCCATTAAATAACGGACGGGCCTAGAAAGACGCAACTTCCGGTGATGGAACGACGTGTATCGGGGCAGCCGGCCCAATCGGAGTCGGAGTAAGCTTGCATAAAGATCAAGGGTCCGGCGTCGGAGAAAGCCTGAAGATGTGCGGAATTGGCCGGATACAACAATCCCTGACCTGGAGAGGTTTTGAGAAAACGGAGAACGCGGATAGCAGCTTGCTGGTGGTTAATGGTCGAGCAGTCAAGAAACTGGGATAACTGCTGAACGGCATAGCTTATCTCCGGTCTAGTAAAGGTTAAGTAGATCAATTTGCCTACAAGACTGCGGTATTTGGTGTTATCCGGCAGAAGGGTGGAATCGTTTTTGGCTAATTTGGCACCGGTGACCATCGGAGTAGCAGCGGGCTTGCAGGCTAATAATCCATATTCAGATAGGAGATCAAATGTGTATTTGCGCCGTGACAAGATAATTCCTTGAGATTGTCGTGCAATTTCTACCCCCAGAAAGTAGTGTACACGACCCGAGTCCTTAATTTTGAAAGTGGTGTCCAAGTTGTCTTTGATCTACTTGATAATCTGCATATTGGGTCCAGTAAGGATGATGTCGTCGACATAAACTAGTAAAGCGATGAAATTTCCCTTAGTGCCTCTCGTAAATAGACTGTAGTCACTACGCGATTGTAGGAAACCGATAGACAATAGGTAAGAGGCTAGCTCAGCGTTCCATTGGCGTCCGGCTTGGTTCAAGCCGTAGAGTGACTTTTGAGTTTGCAAACGGATTTGGGTATATCTGAATGGAACCCAGGGGGCATTTGCATGTAGACCTCTTCTGATAAATCTCCATGTAGATAGGCGTTATTGATGTCCAGTTGTTCAAGGTTCCATAATTCTGCGTTTCATATTAACGAATCGAATAAAGATTAAGGTTTGTTTAATTAATTCATAGATGATTATATGCAAGCATAATCTAGATCTATCACAAGAACAATCATGAATCTAAGAAAAGGAATAAAACATTGTAATAGATCTTACCCATAACGAAGAACATACCTACTCTTCAATCTCTCCCCCTCAGGCGATTCGAATCGATCCATGAAGATCGTAAACCAAACACAATTCAATAATGAAAGACTTATGACTTATTTGCAAGAACGAAAAGAAGAATTTATAACCAGAAGACTACATTGTATCTAATTTATGAATAGATCTATGAATGAATGACATAATGGAAGTTGAATACAATTTCGCAGCTCTGAATGGCTTTATATAGGTGTATAAACCGACTTAGGGGTAAACCCAATGTTTGGAGGACAATAAAACGCGTTTCTGGAAGATTCTGGGCCTCGGTAAACCGCGGGTAACTCCCGGTAAACCGAAGGTATTTTCGTCTTTTTCCTGCTACCAACTTTACTTGGAATACCCTAGGCCCAGCTTCGGTATTTGGACCATAACTTGACATACACAACTCTGATTTAAGTGATTCAAAGTGTGTTGGAATCCTTATTTCAAGACCTACAACTTTCATGCAGAAAGACAAGCCCAATTCGTCTTGTAAAGATTCGTAAACTGCGTTGTAAGATCACCAATCAGATTCTTGGGTCCAATCTCCACTCGGAACACTTCAACCTTCAGCTTGGCTCAGTTCTCTATCGATTAACTCTCTCCTTCAGCCCAAATGATGCTCCAAACACTCTTCCATATGTCAATAAAACCATACCACACATAGTAGCTTCTATTTCTAGCAAATAACGCATAAAATACACAGTTAATACGCATAATACCAAATTAGTCACCCCGGACGTGGATTAATGACATTTAGCTAATTAACTCATGATTTCATACATATTATCCCTATTGAGAACACAAATCCAGGATATATTGATGGTAAATAATGATACCAATTCGACCGTCATCACATACCCCCAAAATGATTTTGGGTGAACTGCGTAGCTTATCATGGATCGTACCATGTCTAACAAGGTTCGGTTCCTCCTTTCACACACGCCATTCATCTTAGGCATTCCAGGAGGGGTCCATTCAAGTAGAATCCCATTCTCCTTTAAGTAGTCTTGAAACTCTCCATCTAGGTACTCTCCACCTCGATCTGATCGAAGTGTCTTGATTTCTTTACCTAGTTGTTTCTCAAGGTCACTTCTGAATTCTTTGAACTTTTCAAAGGCCTCAGACTTATACTTCATTAAGTATACATAACCGTAGCGTGAATGTTCATCAGTGAAGGTGATAAAATAAGAGTATCCTCATTTGGCTTGAATTGTCATTAGGCCACACACATCAATATGTATGAGCTCAAGTAATTCATTGGATCTTATCCCTTTGCCACTGAATGGTGACTTTGTCATCTTTCCAAGTAAACAAGCCTCGCATGTATCAAACGATTCGTAATCGAAGTGATCCAACATTCCATCTTTATGGAGTTTGGAAATGTGATGAGAGTCAACTTGACTCTGTTTTCCTACATGTTTTGTACCCGTTTCGACTCGTTTTACTTAATTCCGGACATATTTGGTTTGGTTTTGACACGTATTGCACCGTTTCGATGTTTATGAGATCCGGAAATATATCCGGGATTCTCGACCTTTTTCGGTGTATTTATTATACTCTCGGTCACCCTAGTGTCCCGTAGGGGTTATGTGTGTTGTCGTTTTTTGATGTTTTTCAGGAACCAGGTGTACGAGATACCCGGAAAATGCGTTTCGGAGCTTCGGAATGGTGAAAAATCCAGTTTTGGGAAGAAAAGTTGATAGGCCACCGCCTATGGATCATAGGCCGCGGCCTATGGACATCAGAGAGTTGCCCAAAATTGACTCTGTTCATAGGCCGTCGCCCATAAACTGTAGGCCACGGCCTATAAGATGCTGAGAGTTAAAGAATTTTGCTACCTGTCATAGGCCACGGCCTACGTGATGCTGGGAGCTAAGGGAACCCGCTGTCTGTCATAGGCCACGGCCTATGAATCACAGGCCGGCGCCTACGGGCCGACCCAAGCCACTATAAAAGGCATTTTTGAGTGGATTTTCAGCACATTCTTCATCTCCTTCGACCCAATACTCTGCAAAAATGACTTTTCACCTTCTTCCACCATTAGAGTAGATTTGTAGCTAGTTTTAACATCTTTCTTATATAATCAAGCTTGGATCATAGTTAAGTACGGTTTTCCGGTGTTGATTTGTAAACTCATTTTGGTTTCTCCTTGTTGGATGTTCTAGCTTTATTGTCAATAAAGGTACCATCTTTATCTTCCTATTGATTGTATGCTTATGTTCTTTGATGATTTCTTGTGTTTTTGTTGTTAGAATGAGTAGCTAATCGTTATATAGCTGAGTTATGCTATAATCTTCGAAACTGAACCCTAGCTTATTCATGTATTGTTCTTGATGTTTGATTTCTTGATTCTTGATGTGTTTGTAGTTCTAGAGCTTGTTATTGATCACATTTATTGAATTCGCGACTCGATAATCGTATTACACGTATCGTCTTTATAAATGTATTTTGCGAGAAGATACGGGAACCGGGGTTCTAGGATCACCCTGTAAAACCGACTGAGTTGTTCAGATTCGGTTTCGTGTGTGAGGTTAATATCGACCTTGTTGAGCGTTTCATTGTACGTAGACCGTGTTAGGTCAGTTAAATCCGGTCAACGGACTGTTGAACCTGACATAGGAGGGTAGATTATTGAAATAATGTCTATTCTCGGAATTAGGAAACGACACCCTTCGAGTGACATCGAGAACATTTAGGTAGGTCAAGAACACTTCCGAATTTAGCTAGGGTTTTCTAAGTAGTATTATATCATAGCTCGGCTATCTCTTTTAAACATTTAAAACTCCCGTTTTAATTGAGTCATTGTAGAAATAGACTTGTAATTTAATAACCTTTCCAAAAATCGTGTTGATCTGAACTAATGATGATGCTAGCTTTGGTACTTAACTAGATTCCCTGTGGGATTACGACCTTTCTCGCTAGTTTTATACTACAACCGACTCGGTACTCTGCCGATCAAAGTTGGTATACTATAAAACGGCCATCAAAATGCGATTCTTATTTATATGGCCAAGTCTACAATGCCATAAGTAGGAATAATTTAAGTCGTTTATCTTGGATTTTTTGTTGTTTATATTAAGTACGTCAACATTCATATCTAATATGTAGAGACCATTGCTAAGCATGCCAGTACCATAAAAAATTTCATCACGTGAAAAAGAACAACATTTAATCTTGAACGTAAAAGAAAATCCTTCAACATCTAATGTAGAAATGGAAATAATGCTCTTCGTAAGAGCATTAACAAAATAACAATTATTGAGTTCTAGTACTAGCCCACTGGGCAATGAAAGAAAATAAACTCCTACGGCTAGTGCAGCAACACTTGCTCCATTCCCAACGCGTATGTCCACCTCTCCTTTCCTGTTCTCTAGTTCTTCTTAGTGCCTGAATATTCATACAAATATGAGAACCACAGCCAGTATCTAAAACCCAGTGGTTAGACTTAGAAGAAGCAATATTGATCTCAATCATAAACATACCTGAAGTCGAAGCATCGGAATGCCTCTTCTTGGTACTTAAGAAGCCTTTGCAGTTTCTCCTCCAATGTCCGAACTCACCGCAAAGGAAGCAAGCATCCTTGGATTTGTCTTTGGATATCTAAGGCATTGCCTTAGGTGTGGCCTTCGCCTTCTTGGACTTCTTTTGGGCTTTTGCTTTGCCCTTGCTTGTAGTGACCAACAACACTTGCTTTCCCTTCCCCACAGTGCACTCAGCAGTTTTCAACATCTTCAATAACTCCGCAAGGAAGAAATCTATCTTATTCATTTGATAATTCATCACGAACTGCGAGTATGAATCAGGTAGAGATTGCAAAATCAATTCAATACTCAACTCTCGTTCCAACTTATGGCCTAGTTTCTCAAGCCTCTCTATGTACCCGATCATCCTTAGCACGTGTGACCCCACAACAGTCCCAGTCGCCATCTTACAACCAAACAGGGCCTTCGAGACCTCATACCTCTCAGTGCGAGACTGAGAAGCATAGAGCTCCTTCAGGTGAACCATGATTGTGTAGGCGTCCCTAGACTCATGCTGTTTCTGCAGTTCAAGTGTCATAGAAGCAAGCATGATACATGTAGCATCAGTACTGTCAGAACAATGCTTGTTGTACTTCTCGACAGCATCTGCAGCCGAGCCCTCGGCGGGCTTTTCCGGTATGGGTCCGTCCAAGACATAGCCAATTTTCTCGTGCCTCAAAACGATTTTGAGGTTTCTTTCCAGTCGAGAAAGTTGGTTTCGCCAAGCTTATTGTCGATGATAAAACGAAGGTTCAATTTGTTTGACATTTTCTACAATAATAAATAAAGATAGAATAAGTAAAAGTTCAAGTATTCAAAACCCTAAAATTGCACTTAAAATTTTAATTAGGTTTTGCTCCCACTAGCCAACTATCCCCAATTGGCTTTCAAGAATTTAATTAATTCCTTAGTGGCTGGGATCCAATCTAGTCGCCTCAATTCCTTTGCTACCTCCGCTGCATGCATAATCAATCCAGCTATATTCACCAGTGTTTTCTCAAAGATCCACAAGCACCTGTCCTTCCAAATGTATCATAGCGTGACAATGAAAACCGACAGCTCGTCCTTATCACAAATATCACATAAGTATTGAAACAGCCCTGAAAATTCCGAACATCGAGTGAAGTGCCGCATGTATTCTTCCACCACCCAACCACGACCACACCGCTGTAGGCACACTACAATAGAAATGTGCATATATCAGGTCTTCTTGAGAGTAGCCACACAATTGGCATACGCCATCTCCACGGATAGGGACGAAACCAGGATTTGGTGGTCGGGTAGGCTAATGGACTATATTTGTATCGTTGGGTGGCTGGATTAAGACAACTAGCTGTGTTTGACTGAATTATATAAGGTTTTTGATGTACAGAAGATAAAGACCGGATAAAAACCGGGTGGGTAGCCACCCCTTGATTCCATCCCTGCCCACGGCGGCCCCGCAATGATGATCCAACTGATAAACAATTATGCATACAACGTCACATAAAATGCTTCACTCTTAGCCAAACAGTCAAGCGCTGTATACGCCATAGACGGTCCGGAAATGAGGAGACGGAGGCACGATCCAATCCCAAATCTATGCGATGCAACTGAGTAGCCAACGTGTAACCTGAACCGACTGAGTAAGTACCTTTCCCATCATTATGCCAAATGATATCGTCACCATGCGTTTCCGAGGATAAATCTAAAGACGCTTTAATACATCTTAATGATTAATATAATACTTATTGATTGAATAATAATTTTTAAACGATTTATTTTTTAGATTTTAAAAAATGCTTTGTCAATAGCCATTATCTCCATTAGATTCCATTAGATTTGACGGAAGGGTGGTACGAGTTGACATGGAAGAGAAGCAAGAGACAATGCTGGGAATATTTTGGAAAATCGGATGCTTTGGTTCCATTGCTATCCATTCGCGCCCAGGAAAGATGCAAAATCTTTTTTATTTTTGTGAATTCCTGCAGTAACATTTATGATTTCTGTCCTAACAGAAAATTAAGATACCCGAATTTTCGGGATTCAAAAAATATTCTAATTTAATTAGTTATTAATGTGGTCCGATATTATTTTATCATTTTCTTCTACTAATTAGCGATCGGCATAATTATTGATTAGTTTATTTACGGTAGTCAATAATTTAATTTACTTGATGAGTGAAAATTATTTATTGGCCATTGGCCATCCGACTAAAATTGTCCTTGCTTTAAATTTATATGTTCTCATATATCACTCGGTGCTGGAAATTCAAAATGCATAGACTAGTAGTAGAATGCATAATAGTGTTCGAGTTCGAACCGAAAGATCATTTGTTCAAGCTCTATTCGTTTATCTCACGAGCTTGTTCATGTTCGTTCTTTTAATAAACGAACAAAAAAATATGTTCAAGCTTGGTTCGTTAAGGTAACGAGCTTGTTCGCGAACGTTTGCTTAATAAACAAATATAAAATTATGTTCAAATTCAAATCATTTATAAAGAAATTTTGTTCGATCGCATGTTCGAGTTTGGCATGCTAGATGTATTTTTGCCTCTCATTTCGAGTTTGGCTTGTTAAGGTATAAAAAATTAAGTCCAACTGAATAAATAATAAAATACAAAGCAATATTCAAACATTATAGTAGTAAAAACATTATGACAACTCTATCAATATTTTATAAAAATACACTAGTATCTATTAGATTAATAGATGCTTTCTCATCTTTTAAGTCAGTTAGTTTGTACATCGATTTATCTATATAAACAGATTCACGAACATAATCGAACGTTCACGAGTAAGTTCGTGTTCGTTCATTTAGGAAACGAGCTTAAAATAATGTTCAAGCTTGGTTCGTTAAGCTAAACAAACAAAACGATCACAGATACTAACGAGTCGAACACGAGCTTGTTCATGACCGACTCTGTTCTTTTAACAGCATTAACTAGAAGACTCGGGAGGCGGTAACAACCAGAGAAGAAGATCTATGTAAGCCAAAGATCTTACACATTTAATGCTAAGGGCACTTGTACCAGCATTTCTAATTTACACCACCAAAATAATATAAAATAATACATATTTCTATTATACAACATCTCAATTCAAAACACTCCACACCAGCATTTCTATCCATTTATCTATAACATTAAAATATTTATTTTAGATATAAAACACCTAAAAGAAACATCTACTACAGTGCTTAGGTGTTTTATATCTAAAAGAAATAAAAAACAAAAAAGCTGTACAAATATGATCTACAGTTAGATGTTATATACATAAAAATATTTAGGTATGGTGAATAGTGTTGTTACATATATAAACAACACTATTCACCATACCTAAATATTTTTAGGTATAATTTATATGTAACAACACTATTCACCATACCTAAATATTTTTAGGTATAAATTTATCTCAATGAGGCCATATTTTGGCCAGGGTTTTTTTTTTTTTCTATTTTGTAGATATAGACACCTAATAACACCTTTCTACAGTGCCTAATAAGAGTGGATATAAGAGCAACTCTAACAGTCCTCTTTTCCACCAGCAAATCAACAATTCGCTGTAAAATGCCACTCCAGTGGGTTGTGTTTTTTCTCAACAGGTTAGTTATTTATTTATTTTTTTAAGAAGAAAACCATTTTTTTTCCCCTTTTTCTTTTTCTCCCCTAATTTAGATGTAATTCAAGTTTTGCTAAAAAAAGATCCTCATAAAATGTACAACTAAATAATAATAATTTTTGAGGTAGAACCATTAGAGTTGGTGGATAATTTTTTATGTAAAAATTACACTAAATTGATGATTTGGTGTAAAATTTGATATTGTCCGTCGGAGTTGCTCTAAGCATGTGCTTAATGTGAATAAGGGTGGATAGAATTGGGGTCCTCTGCCGTGAAACCCCAATCACAACAATGTTGTGTAAGTGTATCCGGCTCAAAACGACGTCGTTTTGGTGTGCTAATTTTTTTAATACATTTGTTCCAAAACGACGTCGTTTTGGAACAATTGCCTTATCACAACAAAATTAACAGCCGACAGATATCCCCTGGATATGACATAGTGGTAAAGGGTTTTGGTGTTGTAGTGACAGTTGGGCCAGGAGCTGGAGTGTGGAGGATCGAATTCCGTAAATGGACGACTTCTTTCAGTTTCTTGGTAAAAATGCAGCCCTCGACTCTGAGCTGCTAGGTCCCTGATTAACATCTTCACTCATTCTGTGGGATCGGGCGAGTGGGGACTCTCAAGGTTAGGGTTTAACCTTTTAACAGCAGACGGATACAACAGAGGATGAGAGTGGATATAAGCATGTTTCTGATTTATTTATTTCTGCGGCGTAGATTGTGTTACTATGATATTCAAATCTAATCATGTGGTATCATATCCCATTCTTGAGTGCCTAGGTGATGAATATATTGATCTAACATGTGCTGTTCAAGCTCAACACAATGCCAATTTACCCAATGTGCTTTGTGTTCCTTCCATATCATATATAGAATCCCTTGTCTATTTCACAATCAAAATCATGTTGCCATTGAATTCTTACCTGAATTGTGTGTGTGTGAAGGAAACGACGACATGAAAGCATCTTCTTGAGCCCCGATTATTCTTTAACACAACATGGATATAACTGTTTGGATCCTGTCGACCGGTGCCAACTCTTCTTCAACAAATCCCTCCAAATCTTAATCCGCCCCATGCACTTCACTTATGTGCATCCGATGCAAACTCGTAGTAAAAAATAACATCATCGAACCAAATTTAGATTACATGTCCAAACTTCTTCCACTCTGACCAAATCCGAACCTCTGAGTGCACGTGGCACATGCTCTTAAACAACCTAAATGGCGAAAGGCAATGCAAGAAGTGTATGATGTGTTTCAATTGGACAATACGTGATGGCTTGTACTTTCAGATTCTTCATATAATATGGTTCGTTTTATGATCCTAAACAAAAAGTCTTTTAAGCAAAAGTTTCAAAATTTTGTATGAATGAAAACCCCGCTGAAACGTAAAATGCAGGCAGACATACATATGCAAGTCTGTCTGTGTATTCTGTGCACTTTGTGTGCCTCTGTATCTCTTTTGATTTTGGGACTGTATCACCTTTGATTCAGGGATACACATGCATCTTGATCAACTTTAGTTGAATCTACAAGGACTGCGTTTTTGTGTCAATAAGGTTATCTGGTTAGTTCACATGTTGATTCTTGATCATCCTCAAGAAATCCTACATCGTTTTCATTCCCAAAACAACTTCTTTGTAAGAAAATTTGACAGAATCAACCTCTTTCATGGCCTCCTTCTGCACCTTAAATTTGCAGAGGTTTAAAACTTATTCATACTAGGTTGATCATAACTACATTAATTAACATACTAAGCAGGAGACAATGTAACTTGAAGGAAGAAAAAAAGAGACATACAATGAAAACAGTAGTGTATGAATATATTATTACACAGCAGACGTGCTAGATTAGCTATTTACAGACACACAAGCGCACAAACTATACATACATATACCAGAAGCTAAAACAGAGTATTTTTTAACATTGTAATAATAGGTTATTCATTGTACAATACACACCAAATTCATCGGAGTGGATCCGGATGTCCTTCATAGGACACACTAATGGTTGAGAGATGGGGGATCATAGTAACCACCAAAAGTTATGTGAGCTCTTGTTAAAGGAACAGAACCTCCTCTAACTGCAGACACCATCTCCTTCAACCTTTGATTTTCTTCATACCCTTTGTTGAATCCCATGTTATTCTTGCCTTGAATCCCTGGTCCTGTCCCTGTCCCTGATGCTGCTCCCAATACAAGGACGAACATCGTCGCCACTCCAAAGGAACACAAAGCCCCAATTCCAGTTAATCCCCAACCCCACTTCCATAAATCAAACCCACCTTCACCACCACCACCGACGCCGCCGCAGCCACCGTCTGACTCCTCAGAGTCGTCTTTGTTCACTACTTGATCTTCTTCTTCTTCTTCTTCTTCTTCATCATGATCAAAAGCCTTCGACTTTGATTCCAGTAATTTCATGTCGACGAATTCTGTTTCCTTCAAGGAAATCGGAGAAACTGGTACCGGAGGATCCTCCGATTCCATCGCTTCTGCGATGATGATGGTAGGGGTAGGATTTTCCTCCTTGTTCTTCTCTGTTGGGATCACAGTGTCCAATCGGGGAGATACCGGTGGTGATGGTGAGGGGCAGAGGACTTCCTCCGATTCTGATTGTGAGTCAGCACCGCCATGTTTGGTGGAGGAAAGATTTTCCCGACCGCCATCATCGTGACCCGGAACGAGTTCCCAGCCCTCAAGATACTCCATCTCTCTCTGAATTATTGGACGCGTTAGCAAATTCGATGAATCAAGAAGAAGCACAGATTCGATTCAAAGCAAAAGGGTCCCCCCAAGCCACAATTTCACATCAATGACGTTGTATTTTTGCAGAGATTTTTTTGGGTACAAGGACCAATAAGCTGGGAGGAGAGGATTTCTATTTATATAATTAATTTATATAGAGCTTATCTTGACGGAGTAGAGATGACAAAAGGGATTTGAATAATGTATTGTACATAAAGCATCACTATCATATAATACATTTGATTTTCATTTCTCTTTTCTAAGTAAGATTCTAATAAACTGTGTTGTAACCGGATCGAAAACGGAATGGAATCCTAATTGCATCAAGAGTAGAAAATAAAGATCAAGCATACAGAAAATAAAATACGAAATTTAACGTGGTATCCGACAATATGATGATTAATCAGACGCAGTAAGTTTCAGTTTGGCCACAATGGGACTGAGTCATAGTTGTTTTATGACTAATTTGTGTCCATACTTTATCGGTAAAATATTTTCCTGAAAAAATATTTAGGAACCGATAATTTGTTTTATTTTTGGGTTGTAGATGGAGATAAGTTGGATAAGTTCAGGAGTTTGGAATATTGATGGATATTATATGCTCATGTTAGGATAGAATTTTGAAACCGAAATGGTTATCATGTAACCACGAGCGCTTCTCACCCCGATCCTACAGAGGAATGTGGGATAGGTTGATCGTGAATCTAGAGCCTTTAGAAATCGGGGGTTCTTTGCTTCCCATCATCTGAAGGTGTATCAATCGGAAATCAACCCTTTTACGGAATCAAACCACGACTTCCAAACAGGGTCCGATCGTTATTATAACACATCAGCTCCTCACCACTAGGCCATATCCAGGGGATTAGAATTTTGAAACCGAACATGAATCTTATGTGGCTAATGGTAATGTGTATGTTTTCCTATGCCAACAATAATGCACGGGTACTAGCATTACTCGTGACATACTATAAGCAGAGCCGTCCCTGGGGACAGGCCAACAAGGCCGCGGCCTAGAACCCTCCACCGAAACTTGTAATTTTAGGGCCCACGTTTTCATGTAATAGAAGAGTATTTTAGATTTATTTTTATTTTTTACTCAAATTAAAACACTGATAAGACTCTAATTTATAGCCGAATTCAGTGAAAAAATGTCTAATTGAATTCCATTACCTTTTTCATATTATTTTTTCACAGAGTCGAAGGCCTTAAATTTTTTTTGGCCTCGGGCCTCCAATTACACAGGGACGGCCCTGACTATAAGAGTTCATGGTTTAATGATCATGCTGGATGTATTCTTCATAATATTACCACATTGCACTACGCCTCCATGATGGGTTCACATTATGACGTTATACCCTTGAATATACGGATAAGTATGAATATAAGTATGTTGACTAAGGGTGTTATTTGTATACATGGCTGCAAGTACAATGACTAAGGGTGATACTTGCAGTTATGTTGTATGTATGCAAGTTTGATTGGCCTGTATGGCAAGATTGCAATTATGTTGTATGTCTCAAATCTTGATTTTTTTTTTTTTTAAAAACGAAGAAGAAATATTAAAAAAGAGAGGAAATATGGAAAATTATTCATTTGAAATAGAGTGAACGAAGAAATAGAGAAATTGATTACAAAATAGAAAACACTGTCTAGCTGAAGGTGGTGCTTACAAAGATGCTTAGCTCTTGGAATCACCAACATTGCCTGCTTCTCGGATAACATCAAGAAGTCAACACCCTCCATCAGATTCCTAGGCTATTCTATAAGATATTTTTTGCCTTATGAACCAGTTTGTACATTGTAGAATTATGTATATCAATATGGATAACAACAAAGTAGCTCATAGCCTAGCTGCTGCCTCTTTTACGGTTGATTTTGGTATCGCTTACAGTCACTCTATCCCATTTGGCTTTGTAACCATTAACTCTTATGGTTATTATAACTTTCGTCTTTTGGTGGAAAAAAAAGTGTGGTTTCATGATACATAGCATGACGCTAATTATAAGGAGTGAGGTGTAATTAAATAAAGAATTCAAATTTTTACATTTCATGCGGTGGCATGGTAGAAATGAATTGTTGTAAATAACGGTCCACTTTATTAAACATTGACATTATTAAGATAGTGTGTGATAGATTTATTCCTTTAACTCTATCCATTTTTACACCATCATCATCTCAACACATATTTTACTTGTAATTTTTTTTTTGAAACAATCACAATCATAAGATTATCTAAGATGTAAACATGGTATAGATTTGAGGGAGTAAACTATCGTTAATTTATTAGGATAAGAGGGGGATCTAAAGCATATTAATCATGATCTCAATTGTTGAAAATGATTTCACACAACTCAAATTATGTTCTCTATCATGATAAGGGCAATAAAGCATGAAACCTTTGATCTTAAGATACACTCTCCCCTCCAACCAACTAGGAATTTTTTTTTTTTTTGGGTCTATGTGTCTTGTATGATTAGGAAACAAATTAATTAAACTGCTTTGTCTAGTCTGTCATGAATAAAGGGTTTTTTTTTTTTTTTTTTGTTCATATGTTATTTGAAATTATACGATAGGCTTAGTTTTGGTTTATAATAGATCAGTAATTTTATGATGGTCCATGATCACAAAACAAAACCATTATGTCAGTATTTGCATCCAATAAAAAACTTTAGAGAATTAATTTTTTAATAAATTCAAAACTTAAATTTTATCTTATTGGTCAGAGATCACCAAGTCAGATTTGGTCATAGACCAAGATAAAATTTGTGATAATAGATTGTGTGGTTACACCACCTCCGCATGATGATTGACATGTGTCGCAAGTCATACATATTTGACATTTATTGAGTCTTATTCGGATCATATTGCTAAATGAGTGTATCAAACTAATCCCAATATTGGGCTCTCTTTTAACTGCTTCAGCTAGGGCTTCACCAACCACATCATGATCGCTCTCAGAGTTCAGATTGTCAGGTCTTATCACATCATCAAATAGTCGACATAATACAAAATGTCTATGGACACATATCGCCGGCCTGATGATTCACTCATCCTGGTTGCTCATAAACAAGGACAAGTTGCCTCCGATCTCCAAAAACGGTTACTACTCCATTAATGGATAAGATCTCACGATTGTTCCTCCATTAACGGCTACTATACATTATTGATTACATTGCACGATTTAAACCTAATTGAGTATTGACTGCCCACGATGACAACACAATGACCCACAATCTTAGGCCCTATAAATCAGGGATTCACATATTTGCACCCTACGAAGGAGGCCTATAAAAGGATTTTTAGCATCACAATTCAAAACTACGTTGTTGGCTTGATCACATACATCTTGTGCACACAAGCAGTCTCAAACGACACAACATAAAACACCATCAAAATCTCCGGTCTATAGGTTGGAATTCATTCAATAGGATCCAATTGCTTGTTAATTAAACCGGACGATTTCCAAACATCTGTGAACTCGTTTACATGAGAATATGGTTCTTGATCTCTTGGCTGGCATTCGTACCTGTGCAACAATACATAGGGAATTCTAAATATTCAGGTCTTTGAATTGTTGTCTATTCATATATTTATTCTCTATATTATTAATTTCAACCTTTTCATTTCGGGGGAGATGGGTTGTTAGAAAGTGTGAATCATAAGGCATCAAAGATACACAAGAGTCCATAAATGTCATTTTCCTGTAGCATTTTGCATTGATGAAGGAAGCTACAAGGCCAAAGAAAGAAAGAACACAACATATAGTCAATGTGAAAGACGTACCCGTTTCTCCATCAAGCAAAACACCCAATTTCATGTGCGGTTTAAAATTGTCCCTCACATCTACTTGCCGGCTAAGTATTGGAAAGTCTTTCATTGAACACAATTTGATGGTGTGTCATGTATAAAACAATAAAATTTATGACATCCTTTTACGTATTAAGGTGGACTCAAAAGGATCTAGTATACAAGTGGCACTACTCTATGCACTACACAACTCATGAATTATATATATATATGTGTGTGTTAAGAAATAAATAGATTTGGCATATCTAATATTTACTAGATAGATTTATCTTATCTACAAGAGTGACACTTGTCACATTCTATTATTAGTTGTTTTAGTGTGTGTAACTACTATGTGTAGTTAACACTATATGAAGATGTAATCCTTGTTGTTGGTATCTATGAAAAACAAATCCTATCAATATTATGACATTCTGTTAGTTTTATCTTGGTATCAGAGCAAGGTCGGCGTTCATGGCCACCTCCGACCAACCATCTGCAACTGGTGGCACCGTTTCGCACACCGGAGTTGATCCTGGAGCTGGAACCAGCACAACAACTGGTCCACTTGCTTCTGCCGGTAGCTCAACAACTGGTCTACTTGCTTCTGCCGGTAGTTCGCCATTTATGACATCAATTTGGCCAGCCGGAGTTGTTACAGGCATACCTGTAACTAGTCTTTCTTCATCCAGTATCATCTCTCTGCCTCCCTACTCCAGCATGCATCTTGGCAGATCAGAGCCTGCAACTCTTCAACCTGGTTTCTCACCAAATCCTGCTGGTCTCCGGTCAAGTCTTCCAAATCCTCCTGCTGGTCTCCGGTCAACTCTTCCAAATCCACCGTTTCTAGGCCCAACACCACCTCTTTTGGGTTCTGTAAGTCCTCACTCCCCTAATTATGTTCTCAGTCCACCCTTCTCTGGAAATCTTTACCAGATCTGTACTGTGAAGCTGAATCGAACTAATTACTTGCTTTGGCATTACACCATCTTGCCTATAATTCGTGGTCATAAGCTAGAGGATCATCTTCTTAGTCTCATGCCTAATGTTTCAGAATCTTCATCACGATTGTTGTTTCCTACTGTCTCTGGACCTTCTGTGACAGAAGAATGGCTTACTAAGGATAATCTATTGATGGGTTGGTTGCTAAGTTCTATGACTGAACAAGCCCTATCTGAAGTTGTAGGTTGTGCCACCGCTTATGAAATCTGGACTACCTTGAAACCTTGTTTAACAGCAGTTCAGAAGCTCGTATGCTTGAATATAAAGATGCATTAGCCAAGGCCTCCAAAGGTTCTAAGTCTATGTCGGATTATTTGGCTCAAATGAAGTCTTACTCCGATAATCTGACTGCTGCTGGGTACCCTATTTCAAAATCTGAGCTTATATTGGCCACTTTGGGAGGATTGGATCGTGATTATGAGTCTGCTATAGTTAATATTACTTCCAGGGTAGGATCCCTTAGTTGGCAGGATGTTCAATCTCAACTGATGATTCATGAGAGGCTGATTGCTAGATTGAATCCTGCTTCTGGAACTGGTTTTGGCACTGGTATGGTTAATCCATCAGCAAACTTGGCACAGGGCCCTCGTCCAAGCAACAGGCAACCTAACTCCAACTATAATTCTGGCAGAGGTAGAGGAAATTCTAGAGGTGGACGTGGAGGTAGAGGAATGAGCAACAGTAACAGTGGTGGAAGAGGCTATTCTGGCAATAAAATGGTCTGTCAACTGTGTGGCAAAAATGGTCATATTGTCACTTCCTGCTGGCATCGATTTGAGGAAGATTTTGTGCCTCCTAGTAACAACAACAACAGTGGTAATCCCAAACAAGTGTCTGCTTATGTTGCTACCTCTCAATCAATGAATGATCCATCATGGTACTTAGACAGTGGAGCTTTCAATCATCTGACCTCAGACCTGAACAATCTTCATCTTGGTGCAGGCTACAATGGTTCAGAGTTCTTAGCAGTTGGGAATGGTGAGCAGTGTCCTATACTTCACATAGGCCATACATTCTTTCCTACAAATCATCCACACACTACACTTATACTTAAAGATTTACTTCATGTCCCTTTAATTGCTAAGAATTTAATTAGTATCTCTAAACTTCTTTCTGATAATCGTGTTGATGTTATTTTTACTCCTGACTCCTGTTGTGTGAAGGACAAGAAAATAGGGACACTACTGCTCACAGGAATCCTCAGTGATGGCTTGTATAAGATTGAGACTCCACACTCCACTCAGACCTCCCTTCACTCCAAACATGCCAGCTTCTCTCTTCAATCCAATAATCAGATGATGTCTAGTCCTAGAGAATGTGTCTTAGAGTCATGTACTGCTCAGATAAGTTCTGTCAATGTTAACAAAGATCCCAATGTTTGGCATAGGAGACTAGGTCACCCCTCCAAACAAGTTTTAGGGCTTATTTTGAAATCTTGTAATGTTGATCTTAATGAAAGTTTACATTTCTGTGATGCTTGCCAATTTGGTAAGGGCCATGCCCTATCTTACCCTTTGTCTGATTTTCATGCTCAAAATGTTCTTGAATTAGTCTATTCTGATGTCTGAGGGGCATCCCCTGTTAAATCCAGTTCTGGTTTCATGTACTATGTGCATTTTGTTGATGATTGGTCCAGGTATACATGGATATTCCCTCTAAAAGCTAAATCTGATGTATTCTCCGCTTTTTTTCAGTTTAAAACTCTTGTTGAAAACCAGTTTTCTACAAAAATTAAGTGCTTCCAATCAGATTGGGGGGGAGAGTACATACCACTAGAGTCTTACCTTAAAGAACAAGGCATTCAGTTTAGGCACCCATGTCCTCACATCCACCAACAAAATGGAAGAGCTGAGAGAAAACATAGACATATAGTAGAACTAGGTCTGACCATGCTTGCTCAAGCATCCCTTCCACTTAGTTTTTGGTGGGATAGTTTTGTTGAAGCTGTTACTGTCATAAATGTCTTGCCTACACCTGTTTTACAAAACAAATCACCTTATGAAACTCTGTTCAATAAGTCACCTGATTATAAGTTTTTTTTAAAAGTTTTTGGATGTGCTTGCTTTCCACACCTAAGACATTTTCTCCATCCTAAGTTCAGATTTCATACAAGTAAATGTACCTATCTAGGTGTCAGTCCTCTTCATAAAGGTTACAAGTGTCTTGACAGTACATGAAGGATCTTCATCACAAAAAATGTTGTCTTCAATGAATCTGAGTTTCCCTTTAAGGAAGGTTTCACTCAAGGATATCACAAAGAAGTGCTAACTGCTCCTGATGTTATCTCCTGGTTCTTTAACACCATTCCTGAGTCTCAGTCTGTACAAGATGCATCTGTGCCTATCTCTGTGGAGCAAAGTGTTCCTGCTGTTGTCTCATCTCCAAAGGTACATACTTCACCCTCTCATAATATCTATAGTACACATTGTGTCTCACCTACTGCTTCTGTTAATACTACACCTACACATAATTCCTTTTCTCCACTGGCCACACATGATCAACAAGAGTTCACAGTTTCCCCGGAGTTCAGTTCTGGCTCTGCAAGTCCACATAATATGTCATCCTCACCACATCCTCCACAACCTAACCATGGTCACCCTATGCAAACCCGATCCAAAAGTGGTATATACAAACCTAAAACCTATTCTGCACAACTTGAATCCACTGTTCTTCCTGCTCATCTTTCTGAACCTACTAAGGTCTCAGAAGCATTGGTCTGTGTTGAGTGGAAGGCTGCAATGGCTACTGAGTATGATGCTTTACAAAGGAATGGGACCTGGATACTTGTACCACCCAGCACTAGTCAAAATCCAGTTGGATGTAGGTGGGTTTTTAAGATGAAACTAAAACCTGATGGGACCATTCTTAAACATAAAGCTAGGTTGGTGGCCAAGGGTTTCCATCAAACTTATAGTGTTGATTTTACAGAAACTTTCAGTCCTGTAGCCAAGACATCCACTATCAGGGTTGTACTGGCTCTAGCAGTTAGCAAAAATTGGCATATTCATCAAGTAGATATTGATAATGCCTTCCTCAATGGGGCCTTGCTGGAAGATGTATATATGGTTAAACCAAAAGGGTTTGTTGATACACAGAAGCCTCATTATGTGTGAAAGCTCAAGAAAGCTCTATATGGTCTTAAACAAGCTCCCAGGGCTTGGTTTGGAGCTCTGAAACTACAGATGCTGAGTTGGGGGTTTCATCAATCAGCCTCTAATTCATCCCTATTTATTTTAAACACTGGCACTAATTTACTCTATGTACTTGTCTATGTTGATGACATCTTGGTTACAGGTGATTCACAAGATCTGATTCAGAAGTTTGTGCAACTACTTCACTCCAAATTTTCTCTCAAAGACCTTGGATCCATTACACACTTTCTTGGGATGGAAGCACATAGGAATGCTGATGGTTTATACCTAACTCAAGGCCACTATGCTTCACAACTCTTGAAGAGGCTACAGCTAGAGCATCTTAAGCCCTATACTGTCCCTATGGTGCCTGGTGAACATCTTCTACCAGATCAAGGTGAACTCATGAATTCTCCAAGTGTTGACAGGAGTGCAATTGGTGGCTTACAATATCTGACTTGTACCAGGCCAGACATTGCATATTCTGTCAATTATCTCAGCCAGTTTATGCAAAAACCAACTCAGGTTCATTAGTATGCCCTGAAGAAACTTTTCAGATATGTTAAATGAACTCTGCACTATGGCTTGCTGTTTAAAGCTGGTGGATCTATACAACTGACTGGATTTTGTGATGCAGATTGGGCCTACTATCCTGCTGACAGAAAATCTTTTGCAGGTTATTGTGTTTTTCTTGGTGAATCTTTGGTTTCTTGGAGCTCTAAGAAACAAAGTGTTGTCTCCAGATCCTCAACTCAGCCTGAATATAGGTCACTGGCTAATTTGTCCTCTGAACTTTTCTGGATTAAACAACTTCTATCAGA
Organism: Gentiana macrophylla; assembly: GCA_026214975.1. Taxonomy (NCBI): domain Eukaryota; kingdom Viridiplantae; phylum Streptophyta; class Magnoliopsida; order Gentianales; family Gentianaceae; genus Gentiana; species Gentiana macrophylla. The sequence goes on from CM047814.1 coordinate 19,305,392, forward strand.
AATGGGCATCTCTATGTCAACAATTCCAGTTCTTGGTCAGATAATCTCAGTGCTATTTACTTGGCTCACAACCCTGTCTATCATTCTAGGACTAAACATATAGAAGTAGATGTCCACTATGTGATGAATCAAGTGATCAACAAGCAACTATTTGTCCAGTTTGTGCCCTCTTCAATGCAGATAGCTGATGCACTCACTAAAGCCCTTCCAGGCCCTCAGTTGGAAGTCTTCAGACACAAACTTAATGTTGAAGTTGTTCCCACATTCAGTTTGTGGGGGGATGTTAAGAAATAGATAGATTTGGCATATCTAATATTTACTAGATAGATTTATCTTATCTACAAGAGTGACACTTGTCACATTCTAGTATTAGCCACTTGTTTTAGTGTGTGTAACTACTATGTGTAGTTAACAATATATGAAGATCTAATCCTTGTTGTTGGTATCTATGAAAAACAAATCCTATCAATATTATGAAATTCTGTTAGTTTTATCTATATGTGTGATGATCATCGAGATCGTCCGAGTCAAAATCTGACTGCAAATTAAGCAGGTAATTAGACATCGTAAGTTTTAAAAAAGGTGACTTGACCTCTCATCTGATCTGGCTGAGTACTAAGTCAGCTGGGCAATGTCAGCAGGGTGAAGTCAGCTGGGCAATGTCAACAAGGCAAATTTCTGGTGGAGTCAGCTGAGATGAGTTCACATCTAGGGTATTTTAGTCAATCTGCTAGCATGTCTTTATGTCGGCTAGATCTAGGGTTTTGTGATTATAAATACTCATATGTTGTAACCTAGAATATTTGCAGTAACAACAGTAACAGAAGCACTTGTTGATGCAATTGCAGAGTCTGTAAAATCTCTAGTGATAATATATTCTTCTCGTTTCTGCCCGTGGACTAATCGGCATATTGCAGGAAACCACGTTAAATTATGTGTTATTGTTTCTTGTGTGATTTATGCTTTCTTGTTTATTCTTGATTATTACAATCCGTTTTGATCCCTGACGGTCCTGTTATAACAATCAACCAGACATCTAATCCAAACATCTTGATCTGGCCGGAAAGTTAGCGTTAATCACAGAACCTGGCGTCAATTACGACCTTGGTAACAATCAACCTAACTCGAACAGATTTCGGATTCCCTGATGATAACCTGTCTCTGATACCAGTTTGTTATAACAGGACCGTCAGGGATCAAAAACGGATTGTAATAATCAAGAATAAACGAGAAAGAATAAAACACAAGAAACAATAACACATGATTTAATGTGGTTTCCGGCAATATGCCGATTAGTCCACGGGCAGAAACGAGGAGATTACATTATCACTGGGTATTTTACAGACTCTGCAATTTCATACGCAATTGCTGCTGATACTGACGCTACTGCTGTTAATTGCAATTGTTCTAGGTTACAACATACTTGTATTAATAGTCACCAAACCCTAGACCTAGCCGCCATAACTAAATACTATTTGATTGACTAAAATACCCAGATGTGAACTCAACTCAACTGACTCCACCACGCGTAACATGCTGACATTGCCCTGTTGACTTTGCTCAGCCATATCAAATGAAAGGTCAAGTCACATTTTCTAACAATCCCCACCTTGACTTGAACTCTCGTTCAAACAAATTGCATAACCAGATGTACTAGTACCAGACGCATTCGTCAATGCCATGATGTACTTGTAACAGATTCCTCCTATTTCTTCAGACTTAACAGCTTCAGGTGTGATTCCTCCAGATGAGAAACCAACTTCAGATGAGAACCTTCCAGATTCGGATGAGATCCTCTACTGTTAGCAATCCAGACTTGATTAAGCTGAGAACATATGTGATCAAAGACTTGATCACTAGACAAGATGTGATTACCAAATTCAGATGTAACCACCTCACTGACCACACTCAACTGAGTTCTTCAGATTCAACTTCAACCAAACAGATTACAAATTCATATTCAGTTTATGAGGTGACCAAATGTGAACATAACAGACTTCAAGTAAGACTTCTCCAAATGAGACTTAACTTTATATGAGAACTCCACCTCAGACATGTTCACCAGATGCTTAGCTGACTTCACTCAGCTGAGACTTCCAGACACAGATGTAGAACCATCACAGACAGGTTCAACAAATTCAGCAGATGCCACTCCGCTGACAGATTGACTCAGCTGACTTCCTAGATTTGAATACTCCACTCTACTCATCTGACCTTCACTCAGCTGACCTTTACTCATCCGACCTCCAGATTTTGGTTCCACCAGATTCAACTATTGATTCTTCAGGTTCAGATGCACAATCAAGTGCCAGATTAATGTTGACTGTTCTCAGCGGAGTTCTGCAAACTCAGTCGAGTATTGACCTGAAGCTCCACCTGCTTGTCAACACTCCAGATTCAGATTCAGACCAGATTTGCATTAGGGCCTTTGGAATCACCCTTCTTGAATGTCTTCATTTTCAGGATTTCCATTCTCTTTGCAACTGCTACTAGCAACTAAACCAATAGCCTGATTGTTTGTACCCGTGCCAGCTATATTATGCCTTAGCTCTTGATTATGGAGAGATGCCCTAACATCCTCCAATGACTCTGTATCTCTCCCAACAATAAAAGACTGCACAAAATTCTCATATGACGCTGGCAGTGATACCAACAAAATTAGAGCTGCATCTTCATCTTCGATCTTAACACCAATACTCCTTAAATCAAGCAATATTGTGTTCAGCTTTTCCATATGATCTCTGAGAGGCATTCCTTCATGTGTCTTTAAACTGAACAGACATTGCTTCATCATCAACTTGTTGGTCAACGACTTTATCATATACAGACTCTCAAGCTTTAGCCATTGCCCTGCTGCTGAATCCTTTTCAACAACTTTAGTGATAACATCATCAAACAAGCACAACAAAATCATTGAATGTGCTTTCTCCTCCAGATTGGCCATCTTAGTGTTTCCTGCATCCACCGCCTTTGTCAATGGAGCCCAGGGCCCTAGTTTCTAAAAAAGTTGATTTGCCACAGATTGAAATTGTTCCTTCTTGTGAATTTATCAATCTCTACATCTAACCCAGACATCTTGATCTCGCCAGCAAGTTAACATTAATCCCAGAACCTAACGTCAATTCTGACCTTGGTGACAATCAACCTAACTCGAACAGATTTTGGATTCCCTGATGATAACCTGGCTCTGATACCAGTTTGTTAAAACAGGACCGCCAGGGAACAAAACGGATTGCAATAATCAAGAATAAACGAGAAAGAATAAACCACACAAGAAACAATAGCACATGATTTAACGTGGTTTCCGGCAATATGCCTACTAGTCCACGGGCGTGAAATGAGGAGATTACATTGTCACTGGAGATTTTACAGATTCTGCAATTGCATACGCAATTGTCTTCGACATCGACATCGACGCTCTCATTGTTAATAATCGCAATTTTTCTAGGTTACAACAGACTTGTATTTATAGTCACCAAACCCTAGACCTAGCCGCCATAACTAAATACTAGCTGATTGACTAAAATACCCCAGATGTGAACTCAACTCAGCTGACTCCACTAGACATAACCTGCTGACATTTCCCTGCTAACTTAGCCCTGCTGACTTCGGTCAGCCAGATCAGATGAGAGGTCAAGTCACCTTTCCTAACAGTAAGGATGGTCTAAGTAGCTATTTGATGAATTTTGTATATAAGCCTACAAAACACACACGTTAGAGGTCCCAGAGCTTGCCTCGGGGGATAGGCGTAAGTAGCTATTTATATGAGACAATAAGCAGGAATGTAAACATCAAAAGTGTCGTGGTACCTTATGGATGAGATGGATAATCGGGTGATGGTTATGGAGCAATAATGTCGTGGTCAAGGATGTTTCCATGTTTATAATGAAGGAGTATGTCATGGAGCAATTACAACTCAGGCTATAGTGGGGTGTATATCTTGGAGTCATCACTGTTGCAGTTACTATCATGGAATAATTTATGCGCGAAGTCCGAAATGCTTGCTTTAATGGTTCGTAAATGTTGTTTGATGTCGGGGACAACCTCTATCATATTGAGCATGAAGAATCGATGTGACTTGCATGATATCGATAATAAGATACCGTAGATGCCCTGCGTCATGCCGACTACATAAGAGACAAAGAACAATGATGTGTGGTTTTCAATATATAATCACTAAATGCTACCGCAAGCGCACGGCTTATCGAGTAGTACTTAGGATGTCGACCCACAGGGACTTGTAGTCAATCACCAAATAATTCTTGATTTTTATTAGCTAGACAAACCAATTTCGTCGAAGGTTTTTATCTAAAAATCCTAAAATTAAAGAAAATAAAGAAAGTAGAACTATAGCCAAGAACTTCAAGATTTAGGTAAAGATTCAATTTAAAAGCATTTCTAGGATTTCAGAGTCACCACAGGATTACTATACGACTTACAAACTATATTTCCCGCGAGATACGAATCTTACACTTGTAAAGGCAATTATCAAATTTTATCACGAAAATATTCTTTTGAATTATTTTCGTGATTGTACCTAAACTCAAACTACACCCGGTTTCCCACGACAAAGAATGAATTTAGATCCCTTAAAGAACCATAATTTCATGCCATCAAGGTTTTTACCAAATTTTCATTCCAATAAAACCCTAGATCCAATTCTAGTTTCCTAAAGTATCAATTAATTGGTACTTTTTCGGTCACTAATTAATTGAATAATTTCTCTACGTAGAATTGCGAGTATCCACCCTCTTGAGCTATTAATTTTGACAATAACACAAGAATGGCACACAAGAACCAATTTGTAAGCACCAAATTCATAAAACAAGGGAAAGATTGAGTTTTTACATCATATATTCATATCGGTTTCCTCCTAATCCTAGAAACTGATATCTACTCACGTTCCATATCAAAATTCCAAGTTTCAACCATATAATTCATACTTTGACAAGAAAAATAAATAAATAAAGAAAAGGAGAAAAGAGAGGGAAATAAACCGTCAAAGTATTGCATAAAATAATCCAACCTTGAAAAAGCTTTGTTCTTGAGTTCTTAAAACCTAAAATCCTTGTTCTTGGGGATGAGAGATGATGATGTTGAAGGAGGGGAAATAGTCGACTGTTTTCCTGATGTTGGAGGCGTGAATTCTGAATTACACCATTTTTGGAGATTAATAAAGGGATTATTACATCATAAAATAAGTTTCTACAATTAAATTATATTAAGATAATCTCTAAAAATCAAATTCCCTTCAATTTTGGACTTTATGCGTGTAATCCCCAAGCATATCACGTTGATTTCCCAAAATTAATACTTGGAAAACTCTCCACCAATCATAACATTTCATTGGCCTGCAAAAATTCTGAATAGTTTTCGCATTTTTTCATACCTTGTTTCATTATTTCACACCTAGGTGTGATTCTTCATGCCTTCATGAAACTTGCCATTTTTTCCTCTTTTTCAATGCTTTTTCTGCTCGGATTCACCATATCTGCAAAATATCAAAGCCACAGCAGTAATCTAGTCCAAAAGATGCAGTTTATCATACGAAAATCACACAATAGGTATCAAAATAGGCCAATACGATCCAAGAATAACCAGATATGGTGGACTTGTCAAACAACAAGTGTCATGTGACTCGTGTCCGAAAGTGGACGACCTGCTTCATGTCGCTCAATTGTTATTGGAGCGGCCTACACTATACTGAGATGAGCTTATGCTAATATCTTCTGATATAAAGCCTAATATTGAGTTGGGCTCATCTTGGCTCATAGTTAATTTTCTTTCTGTGTAAAGGAGATTCCATCATTTACCGATAGGATTTTATTTAGTTGTATGTATTCATACCATAGATATGAAGCTTCTTGCCAGGAGTCCTCCTCCTGTTGAGGGATGGAAAGAGCGTTACCTTTTCATCCGGGTGGCTGATATGCCTCGTATAAGCTACTGGGAGAGAAGTGTCTCATCATTGACCATGTTCTTAAGGATGTGTATCAGCATCACATCTAACTTTTTGTTGGTTTTAGGTCTCGTCTTCCCACATCTTCTTTTACCCCCGAGGTTCTTAGGTTGGCCATCCTAAAAAGTGACGGTCCAGAAGATTAGGAGCCCATTTCACGTGCATAGATAAAGCATTGTTCGATCCCCCCTTCTTATCGTATTACTTGTATGTTTATTTTTGCTCGACTTTGTGTTGTACTAATGAACTTTAACTTGCGTTTTTGCAGTGCTTGACTTTCTTGAACTTATAGCTGCGGTGAAAAAGCCTAATGTGAATGTGGTTGCCAGCACTTGTGGAAGGGGCCTTGCCTCTGTTGAGAACCCGAACCAATCTACGATCGTACTGCTGAAATCGACTGAGCTACGACTTGCGCCCCTTCAGGACAATTTGATGTGCCGGGGCCTTCTGCATGAACTGACGAGATTCACATAACCCCCGTTGTTGATGCCAGTCCTTCTGCTGCGAGGACAAAAAGGATGTCTGATGAAAGCATTGAGGTGATGACGGATCCAAACAAAAAGTAAAGAGTTTTAATGATGTTGTCCCTAATGAAATGATCTTCAACATCTAATGACTCCCACATTCAACACGATATGATCTTCTGTAGGCTGATCAACGAGTTCAAAGCTACATGTATCTCCAACTTTGAGATCATTGTCCCTCAAGAAATCATTTAACCTTGTTAAGACCCTTCCAAGAAGTCCTGAGTGTCTGATTCTACCGTGATCATTGTTGGTAGCAGTGATTCAGATGACCTTGCTGACCAGAGCTCGGGCCTTGCTCAAAGGGATCCTGCCGCAAGAGAGACAAGGCCTTTGTCTGACCCTACCCATTCTCAAAGGATTTTCCCTCGCCCCTGGGACACTATTCACATTCCTGCTGATGTGTTGGACCGGCCAAGTCTGCAACTTTACCCAAGCTATTTATGCCCGAGTTGGGCCGTGAAGGTGGACGCCCAGCAATTTGATCATGTGGTAGCCTGTGATCGGGCTCAAGGATGTGTTCCTCCTAGGGACAAACAGTTGGTACGACGCCTTTCTAACGCTTAGCTAGCATATATGTCCTTTCAATCCATAGCTAAACTCATCATCCCACGAAGAAACACTATATAAACGGATCATTTTCCTCATTTACACCGAAAGGCATATGCTTATGCACATACTTTCATATTCTCCGATCACTATCGTAATAGAAATATCTCGTTCATGATCTCTTTTATTAAATTTTCTGTAAGTGGCGCCTGTTGCCTGAGCTTAAAACATACTTGAGGTCGTCATTGTCACCAGAAAGATTGAGTGGTTTGGCAATTTTATATGTTGAGAATGATTTAAACAATATTGATCTTGAAATCTATTATTTATGATTTTATATCTAGAATGCACGACGAAAATTTCTTTAATAATCAATTACTTTGCATAGTACACTTATGTTGCCGAATTATGTTTTACAATATGTTCTATAGTTGTTTTCTATTATTGTTCTGTTTCCACAATTGTTGTTTTTTTATAACAATTTATCCTCATTTCCTCAACAACAACAACAACAAAAAATAAAAATAAAAAATAAAATATTTATCCTCATGATTTTACTAAGCATGTTTTGTTTTGACTTATACCACTTAATTTGTTAAATAAGGATCTTTCCTTTAATTTTGCTCCATGCATATCATATGCCGGACCTCGATCCTCTGCTATAAATCGATCACAGCAGCAGCTGCTGTGATACAAAACGACGTCGTTTTGTGTCGAATCGATGCCGTTTCATTCCGACCTAGAAAAAAAACACACACACACTCGAAACGACGTCGTTTCGAGCTCACAGCTAGAGCTGTTAAACGAACAGAGCCGCTCCTGAACAAGCTCGTGTTCGGCTCGTTAGTGTTCGTGATCGTTTGTTCCATTAGCTTAACGAGCCGAGCTCGAACATGATTGTAGGCTCGTTTGCTTAACGAGCCGAGCTTGAACTTGGTTCGCGAACGTTCGATTATGTTCGCGAACATGCTTATTGTTCGCGAACATACTTATATAATGTTCGCGAACATGCTTATATGCTTATAATATATGTCTAATGAACCGAACTCGAGTCGAATTCGAGCCAAATTCGAGCCAAAGTCGAGCCAAAAGATAAAAAAAATATGTCTAACGAGCCGAGCTCGAACGAGCTCGAACAGTTCATGTTTTAAACGAGCCGAGCTCGAACAGAATTTTTTGTTCGTTTAACAAACGAACGAGCTCATGAGCTTAACGAGCTCGAGTTCGAACAAATAAATACTTCGCTTCTTCGGCCATTAAGCGTAAATTTCTACTCACAAAGACGGCACGGCAGAGAACATCACGGCAGAGGATCCCAACTCATCAAATGCCCTGGACGGGGAGGGGATCGGATCCACTCAAGTTGCATCTCTCAAGCCATCTCTCAAGTTCTATCATCTATGGCTGCCATGTGTACCATTACTGATCGCAGCCGTTATTTTTTTTTCTCCTCCAATTAACCATAAAACAAGTAGCGGTAGTTTAGGCCTGTCTGTTCAATTTCTTTTTTTCCTTTTTAATTAACATGACCTGCCTATTTTTTTCTATTAAAATTCCCATCCCGTTAGCTTTTGAGTGTCCGATTCTTTCAACCATATATTTGGGTTTTTTTTTTTTTTTTTTTTGTCTCCTGTTTATGCTTTGTTTATTATGCAATATACCGAGCAAACAACAAAAAAAAATTACAAAATGATAAATACAAATATTTATAAGATAAGTGAAATATCTCCCTTAAAATTTCTTGAAAATGGATAAAAAAACGGTTTCTATCGACACCATTAATTTACTATTGACAACATTTATTTTTTTAAATTTTTTCATCTCCTTCACCACCATCCCAAATTGTTTTTCGGTACGTGCGTTAGTGCCACTAACGATTTGTTTCGCTAACAACATCAGTGGGTCTAACGTTTTTCACCAATGATACGTTTATACCTATAATATCAATGTCACTGACGTTGATAAATACAAATATTTATAACATATTGAAAACCAACGTCAGTGCCAGTGAGGCCGGTATCGAAAACAAACGTCAGTGACACAGACGTTATGTTGCACAAAAATAATAAAAAATATTATAGTGGTGCCAACAGTAATTTTAAGAGCGTCTGAAGTAATGATGCCGATTGAAGTAAAAACGTGGTGTCAATAGAAACCGCCAAAAAAAAAAATTACTTGTTCAATTTCAATCCAAACACAATCAATCTCTGAAATCTGATTGCAATACAAACTGTAAGAATTATTTTTTTCCCCTCAAATGGTACCATAATTCTTAATTATGTATAAAGTATGTACTAAAAAACTCCGTTTGTACTGGAAAAACAAAAAATCATGGAAAAAAATCCTAATTTATCCATGATTTTCGTTTATACATGATTGTAGTGAAAAACTCTGATTGTAATTAATACTTTATCCATGACAATGACATTGGTTTTCAATATCAACTACAGTGACACTGATATTATAGATGTAAATGTATCATTTGGTGAAAAACGTCAGACCCACTGACAATGTTAGCGAAACAAAAGATCAGTGACACTGACGCTCGTACCGTGTTGCTGAAAAGCAATTTGGGGCAGGGACAGACCCAACTAAGAAAGGGGGTGCATGGCCCCCACTGAGATTCGAAAATTGACATGTTTTTATAGGTAAAAATATGTAAAAATACTATTGATGCCCTCACTCGCATTTTGAATTTGTTCTGGTGCCCCCACTGAGATTTTTTTCTAGGTCCGTCACTGATTTGGGGTGATGGTGAAGTAGATGAAAAATAATAATAAAAGGGCGTCAATTTTAAATCCATGATGCCGATAGAAGCTGTACTTTTTATCCTTTCTCAAAAAATTTAAGGGAGATATTTCACTAATCTTATAAATTGTTGTATTTATTATATTGCAATCTTATTTCGTTACTGGCTCGGTATATATTGCATACTAGACAAAGCATAAGCAGTAGACAAAAAAAACCCAAATATATGGATGAAAAGCTAACGGGACGGGAATGTTAATAAAAAAAAAAAGGCAGGTCATGGGAACAAACTACTTGTTTTACGGTTAATTGGAGGGAAAAAATAAACAACGGCTGAGATTGGTAATGGTACGCATGGCAGCCATAGAGGGTAGGACTTGAGAGATGCAACTTGAGAGGATCCGATCCCGGACGGGGAGGATCTCAATCCTACACGTGGCAGGCAAAAACTACCGTTGTAATACAAGTACCAGATCAGAAATGGCAACAAAAATGCTCAGAACTACCGTTGTAATACGAGTACCAGATCAGAAATGGCAACAAAAAGGCTCACACTAATTCACTGAAAACTAATGATTCCTGTGTTCAATTTTACAGATGGAGTCATTTCACAGCATAGTAAACTCTCCATATTTGTCATTCTCTGTAAGCAAAAATGTACAAAACCAGATTTACACCAAGTACATGATACACTACCCCAGATATTCCTTCCCATACAAAGATCTAGAACAACGAAAATAAATTTCTCTGTTTTATCCTAAATACAATAAGAGCAAATCGCAGGAGAGGCAGGTGTATTAGGCGAAGAAAGAAGGGAGATTTTTGAAAACCGAGTCTCTATTGCACCAAGACCGTAAGATGGATGTCATTTATACACAAATACAAAAACCCGTTTTGTATTTTAGCACACGCACGTCACTCATCAAATGGTGTGAAATGTAACAGAAACTCGTCATACAAGAATTTCCAGAGAGAAACCCAAAAAAAAAAAAAAAAGGCACTGGATGCCTTCGGTTAAGTTTACCGTTGTTTTATTCAGGATGATGACGATGATGATGATGATGCCAACCTTGATGTTGAGGTTTCACCTAAAGAAACAGAAGCCAAGGACGACGCCCAGACCCTAGCATTCCTAGCTCCTCTGTCCAGGTTCCTAATCTTTCGAAGATTCAGCTTTGTCCAAACTCTCTTCACATCAATTACGTGAACCATGCGTCCCAATATTTGGCTAGTCTCCCCGATTATCTCCAAATTCATACGGGGCCGGTAGGTTACCCACATAGCTCTTAATTTATATACTAATCGTGGAACAACGTACATAACAACCCTTAAAAGAAGAAACAATGTACACAACAATAAGTAGGGTTCCCTCTTCCACATCTCATCCATGGATGATGATGCCCCAATCCATGATTGCTGCATTGCCTTTCCACCTGTTTCCAAACCGCCAGACTCTTTCACAGCCATGGTTTCAACAGCTTCAATACCTACGAGCCAAACAGAATTTTTAACATATATAAGACATCTACCATGAGACATGTCAGAGACTAATCAATTCCAAGAATAGCCAGAGTTCCTCGTGTAAGCAAACAACATACACAGAAAACATGAAAGGATCTGCAACAAGGACAAAGCTCGTCCTATAAAATCAGATGGACAGAAAGCATACCGGTCACTTGCTTGTAGAATTTTACAAGTGATGGTAGATCCTTAGAATCATGAAACCGTATCCAGGAAGTTTGGTTCACCAACAAGATAGCTGGTAAGCTATGTATCCCGAATCTTGAAAACAAACTGAAATAACACACAAAATTTTAAATTAATAGGACAAGGAAATACCAATTCAGTAAGCATCTAAAGGGTTCATAAACTGCAAAAGCAAATAGACAGTTGACAAGCTGGCAAAATTTACAGCTTGATGATCAACGGTACAGTACGCAGAAGACCAAGGCGGTTGTTTTATAGTGACAAAGAAACGATAGGACAAAAAATGTTTGTGATACTTCACCTTGGCAAGGTGGAGGATTCCTCAACAGCTAAATGTTCAATCTGTGGATACATGGAACTTAAGATTTCAAACATTGAGCGAGTACACCTAGAGAACGGACACCAAGATGCATGAAAAAGCACACTGATGTATTGCCCACTCCTTTGAGATATCAATGCCTTCTCAAGGAACTCACCGGTCACCTGAATATTAATCATATATGTACACAATTAGACGGAAAAATTATGCAAAGCAAGCATCATTTCTTGCAGAATCACCACAAACATTAAAAAGATAGATAACATGTCACATGTAAGGTAAATTTTAATAGACCTTGAAAGCAAAAATTTACATAATAGAGAATGTTTTCACAATAAAGGACATAATCCTTCTTTTTTGTGAATAAAGGACAAAGTCCATCTGAGACATAGGAATAAGATAGTTATACAGAAGGAGGGCAAGACATTGATGTTAATAATCCACTGACTTGGAAATGCCCATATACGAGATAAGAAACTCCATTTCTTGCATTCTACCTGTTCCCTTGAATCATATTTCTCAAAAGTTCTTTTGCATGGATCTAACAAAAGACACGTGTGACTTCAAAAGTCATAATAATGGATCTAATTCAGAACACAAAAATATCCAGCGTTTCACAATATTTCTATGCTTTTCTAAAAAATAATGTTTCGCCAATTCTCCTGGTGGAGAGCTCTCCACAAGGGTCTTCAATAATATAAAAATCCATATTAAAAAACCTATGTAATGTAGGAAGGAAAAAAAAACGCTGAAAGGTGGCTCTAAGAATATTAAATATTTGAACCGTCATATCCTGAATACATAATCATCTCAGAGGGTAACTCAATCAAGAAACCATTTTCAGCTTGAAACAGAAACAAACTTATAGAACCACGATGTAATAGAAGCACCCAGAGTCAAAAAAGGCAATGGTAAAGGAGCAATTTTTTGACAGAAAATTCTGGAAGAAGAGTGCATAGTTGTTAAAGTGCTAGGCGATGCGAAGTGAGATCGTCTAGGCATCACCTGGCCATGTAGAAGATTCCTTTCCAACATCTGTGAATATTGATGATACCGTGTAGACTCTCACATTCAAACCGAAGGCTAATGAAAGTTCCACAATAGTAAACCTAAGTGTATCTGTGTATGTCCATTGAATATCACACAACTATTCGTAACCATACTGCTCTCAAAACAAATCAGACAGTGTTTCTGTTCACATGCACATAAATGTGAGAGACATGTATGCATATGGCAAATGAGTTTAGCAAAAGCATGTGATTTCCTATATTTGGCTGAAAAAATATCTTCAAAGCTTTTATGTTCATGCAAGGCGACAAAATGGCAATCAAAAAACGACACCGCCTCGCCTCATTATTGGCAGTGCTACCAGCAACATACTAGCCATATATGTTCTATGATCAAGCTACCAGCAATTATATAGCCATGAAGTATTCCACTCAAATCAGAGAAACAAAGGTGTCATATTTTCTTTCCCCGAATCTCAGCGCAACCAGATACTGGTCTATCCTTAATGACAGAACCTTGAACAGACTACCAAAAGCAAACTATACTCAAGTACAGTTCGTTTTAAGACATCAGTCATTTGCCAATCACAGAAAAACAGAACTGTACCGTCAAAGTATTAAAGTCCGAAAACATGATTTGAGAAGGATGGCACGATTGCCTAAAAGATAAAACTAAGTAGCAACTAGCATGTTCTTTGCTGAACAGAAATCTTGATCAAAGTATTGAAATTTCTGAGTCGAACAAATGACTACGAAGTCCGTGTTTTCTAAAATACTTGACAGTCCCAAGTCATTCGTATTGACTTATTAATTAGGGGATTCATTTAGCAGACATGAAAATGAACAAAATAGGATAATACTATCACATGACAATAATATAGGGGCAACAACCAAAACATATGTATATACCCAAGGGAAAATGAAGTAGTGCAAGGATTTTAGGCATTAATGCTGGGGTTGAGCTTCAGAACGACGTCATTTTGACACGGCGTCACACAAGGCGGTGTTCCTGAAACCCAGCCTAAAGCCAAGGATCCAAAGTCCCAACCCAAATAAAACCTAGGACCTTCAACATTCAACGACGATAATAAAAAAGTAAAGCCGAATATTTATCAAATAAAGCTTCTTTTCTTTCAGCCAAAGACTCAATATCCTTAAATCATTTCAAACAGAATGATCCATTTTCGGAAAAACAAAAGTCCTGCATGATTAGAAACGAAATTGAAACCGAACCCAGCACCATAAACAGAACAATTCAATCAAGGCCAAAAAAATAAAAACAGATGTTTACAATTATGTATATAAAGGATCCAAATTGTGAAAAACAAAGCTAAATCGGAATAAAAGAGGAGATTGACCTCACGAGGGGGGTTAGGCTCAAAGGTAACAGGGCATTCACCGTTGGAAAAGGGCAGCAGCAGCTTTGAAAGGGAGGTAGAGACAGGGCACATGAGCTGCGGTGATGAAGATGCAAAACATGGCAGCCGTAAAAGCATAAAAACGCAGATCAAGATTACTGCTTTCATCATCGGTAAGACTGATTGATTGTATCAGGATTCAGAAAATGAAGAAACAGGTAAAGGGATTTATATAGAGAGAGAAGAAAACAGAAACAAGAGAAATTTGGCAAAGAATTTAGAGAATAACACGAGAAACAATGTCAACTCTCTTTCTCAGGTCAGGAGGATGTGTATGAAGATTCGTTGATTAAATCAATTCATTGGGTTTTTAAATTCCGCAGAAATTATAGGAAGACGAGTCGGTAGACAAGTGGCCTTTGTCTCTGCTTTTATTTGTATTGTTAAAAGGAAAAACAAAGAATGGGATAAAGAAATGGATATTATTCCTTTCAGAAAAAAGAAAAAGAAAAAAGAAAAAAGAAAATGGATATTTTCATGTTTTTATCACCGATCGTTGTCCTCTCATGGATCGGTTTGGTTTTAAATTGTTTTGGTTTACTAGGTTGGAAAATTTTATGGTTATCGATCAAACTTAAAAGACATGTGTTATGATTGTGTATATAGATCAATTCTCAAATATCTAAATCAAGATTGAGTTTGGTGGTAATTGATCTATATGATTTTTGTTTTGTAAATATATATATAGTATATATTAAGAGCAAATCACCGTCAATTGACTCAATTAAGCCAATTGACATGCTCCATACCCGTTTCATTTTTACTCAAAGTTTTATTATAAAAAATAAAAAATCTAACTCGCCCATGACTCCGGCAGACGTTACCCAATCCATGTCCTCCTCTCAAACTCCCCACGATCACAAGGAACTTCTCCATGCCCGACAATAAAAATGGATTCTATCATCTATTTTCAATCCATAAACTTCCTCTTCTCCTCTTCTCCTCTTCATGGTAGTACTTCTTCTTACACCCAACAACAAAATCTTGTAGTTGTAATTGTTTCCATGTTAATTTTTATTTTATTATAAGTGAAAAATATGTAGTGAGATGATGATGGTGTAAATTTGAGGGGTGACTCTAACACTCCCCTTCCTTAATTATATATATGTCTATATGCGTGTATGCTTATATACATGTATATGTGTGTATTCGGTTTGATATAAAATCGAACCCAAACATTCAATTTGATCTGGTTTGTATTTTTAGATTGAAACGGTTAGATTTTTTATTTGATACGAATCGATTGATTTGCTTGCTCACTCGTTTTCACAACGATTTTTACAGATAATTGTCAAAGTATAACATTGAATTAAACACTTAAAACAACACATTTCGTAATGTTATACTTTGAGTTGCAATTTTTTCTTTCAAACAAAGCCGACTTAAAGTACTATATGAAAACCAAACCAAACCAAACCAAACTATTTACCCTATTGCAACTGTAGAAGATATTCCGGGAACGAGATGTAGGTAGCATAGTATAAATAAACCTTTGCTTAGGTTGGTGTTTTAGTCTTTAGTTTAATAGTACACCCGAGTCCGTTTGAGCATGAATAAGGGAGAGAATTTCTTTATACAAGTTGAATCAAATTCATGCTCAAACAGAAACAAGTTCACAATTTAGTGTTAAAACATTAAAAAGGTTGAATTAAATTTCAGTTGCTTGAACATTACATATCAAAACACATTCAAAATTAGATCCATCAAATAGTTTTTAAATCCATTAAAACTCACTCAAATAACATCGAAGTAAAAGCATAAATATAAGAATCGAAAATATCACTGCAAAACTTTCATGTTCTTGCAAGATTTGCAACAAAAACACATCAGAGTAACAAGCCTAGCATCTTGCAAGATTTGTAAGACAAGTTCAAATGGCAAAAGTTTCAAATTAAAGTGATGTCTGAAATAAAAGAAAGTACTCAAAACATAGCTGCAGTCGAAAATATGATGATCAGCGCAGCCGCCTAGCTTCTCTCTCGGATTCCAGCAGGGTGAGAATGTCTCCCTCACGAACAGGTCCTTTAACGTTTCTCATGATGAAACGGTTCTGATCATCCATAAATTTCACTCGTACCTGAGTTACTTGCCCCCTTGATCCCGTGCGTCCCATAACTTTCACAACAATAGCATGCTTAATCTGAGAGTCCATTCTGCCATGCAACACAAGTTCTTTGAGAAATCTATGTACAGAACAAAGGGCAGAAAGGAGTAATCAATATACAGACACCGCTGTTTTAAAGAACGAGGAAACAGATAAAAATCCCATAAAACGAACAAACTTGATCTGACCAAGAGTGCTGTGAATGCATGATAACGAAATTTCTGTTAACTCAGATCAAAATGAGATAACAATGGTCAAACAGAACAAACAAAACACACACAGTGTTCTAAAAGACGCTAGGCGGTAGTCCGGCGGTGATGGTGCGCCTAGCGCCTAGACAACTAGGCTGTTGGGTGTCTTTTTATTTTTTTAATTTTTTTTTAAATAATACAATGGTTGTCCAACATAAATCAATAAATCCTAAAGCATAAACATTAAGGAAATGTGTCAAAAGACTAACTAATGTACAAAAGGAAATGAAATTATATTAAATTTAGTCTAAGAACTCATGAGTCAAAAGGGTTGCTTGGATTTTTTTTTGTAATGTGTGATTTTTATATATATACATATTTGAAGCCCTAGACCGCCTGGCACCGACTAGGTGCCGACTGGGACCGCCTAGACCTCCTAAATCCCGCCTAGCCCGATTTTTAGAACACTGAACACAAATCACATAAATTCAAGGACTTGTCAAAGTAACTGAAAAGGTAAGCATACAAGAGCATACAGCATGACACGAAAGACCATGAGGTGCATGTATGAAATGATGAATTAAGTCCAATGTGAGATATTGTGGGCAATAATGCAGAAGTTGACTCAAAATCAAAAAGAATTACAGAGAAAAAGGGCACCAAACATAACAAGTATTTCATAGCTTTGCGCTTTGCGGTGATCAGAATACAGAACATCTGATAAATCACAGCCAAGATAACCAAAGAACCCGACAAAATTTGCAAAGGGATAACAGCTCACAGTAATGAACTAGCACAAGTACATAGTATGGCCTAATACGAAAGAGAAAATATACCCAAAAACAAAAATTGATACAAGTGATAAACCAAGAAAAACTATATGTGTCGGACCTGTCGGTTTCTAAATTATGCGCAAAACAAAAAGGCGAGTGATTAGCACTATGGAAAACCAAACAGCATCATGTTTGACATATAATCCAATCCAATCCAATGAAACGTATGAATCAATTTCAACCCAGAAAAGTTGTCGATAACAAAAGAAAAAGGCAATAACAAATAAACAATAATTTGGTCAGATAACGAGCAGTTAAAGATTAAATTCAATTAAAAGGATGTATAACCTGAAACAACGAATGAAGAACGATGAGTGTTTGCAGACACCGGCACAAATATGGGTTTACAATGCCGCGATCGCCTCCTTGTGATGAACTATCGAAAACCTAATACTATACGCATCAAGTGTCTTCTTTTATACAAATAAAGTTAGCTGAACTGGGCTTGGGCCGATGGGCCTATCAATTAGCCTGAAGACCCGAAAAATCGTTATGTTTTCTCTTTTTCTCCAATCATTTAATTTTTTTTTAAGGGATCTCTAATCATTTTAGAATTATTCTTTATTAAATGTCTCCCCGTTTTAGCATTCATAGGACAATGATTGAGTTATTCTCTTTGTCTACATTATTTTTACCTATTTTTTCTTTTAGTTATGATTTTTCAAGTTTTGCTAATTTTTTTTGGACAATTGAAAAATATGTGGTGAATGATGATAATGTAAGAATGATGTAGAATGACATGCCTCAGAATAACGCAAATCACTCTTTTATTAATCAAATGACATGGCGTAGATCGTTCTCTATCTGACATGATGCAGGTGGTCATTTGTCTCTCATTGCTAGCATAACGCAAGACGTCTACGGTCTCTTATTACCGACGTCGTGCTAGTCACCTTAGTCATTTACGGTCAACATGATATAGGTCATTCCTTAACTCAAAAAAGGTTACATACCATTAAAGCAAGCGTTCGGATTTCAGGCTGACATTACTCCATGACATTAACTGGTATAGTGATGGCTCGAGATAAACGCTCCATCATGGCGTGAACTATAATTGTTCCATAACAGACTCCTCAATCATGAATGTGGTAAACACCCTTGACTACGACTTCAATGCACCATAACTCACCCCCCACGAAGGAGGACTATAAATCATCATCCTGATCATTACGAGGTACGCCCAATATACACTTGCAATTCACTCTTGCTTATTGTCTTAGATAGAAATTTCTCTATGAAATAAGGACTTGAGTGTCAGATGCCTCCCGGAAGCAAGCTCCGGGGCCTTTAACGTCTTGTGTGTTTCACATGCATACAAAAAAAAACTACCACAAAAGCTACTTGAATCATGCTTCATAGGCCCAATTACATTATACTTGGCATCGTCAATAGACATTCAACGGGGGATGCTATGTATTAATAGGCTTTATGAATGTTTATCCATGCATGTTTAGTGCAAGATTTACAAATTTTAAAATGAGTCGTATATTAAAGATGGTTATGAAGTTGTGAAGTCATGGGTCATCTTTAAAGTTGTATAAATATAGAGTTCATTATAGATGATGGTGGTGAGAAGAAAAGATGTGAAGATATTAAGTGGTAATAAAAAGCCTATTTAGCTCATCGTCTATATTTTTGTTGTTGTGGGCTTTTAATTCTTTACACAAATGGTTTTATAAAAGATGAGTCTCTTTTTACCTACAACAAAAAAATGAACTAAACAATTTCATATGAAATGAAATTCAAACCCATAATATTAAGTTTTGACAATGGAATCCATGTCAAATGATACATCAACTACTTTAGGCAACTCCAACCATTGGTGACCCGGCGCCATTCACCCAAAATAGGTAAATGGGAATACTCCAACAACATCACTTTTTCCCCATTTCACTATTGCCCCATCTTTTACACCAAAATGGCGTTGGGCAAAACCCATTTTATCCCATTTTTTTTAAACGGGTGGGAAAAGCCCCCAACATACCATTACATCATATTTAAACCGAAAATCACGAACACAAGCAATCAACAAACAGGGAGGTTAATAGTGTTCAAGTCCCCAAGCTAAACGTAAGTCCTTCGCCCTTTTTTTCTTTTGGTTTTATTTAATTTAGAAGTGAATAAAATTAAATTTAGGACAGTTTTGTATTTTAATCAAGTTTTGAATAAAAATAAATTTAGGACAGTTTTGTATTTTAATCAAGTTTTGAATAAAAATAAATTTAGGACAGTTTTTTTAATTTTAAAATAAATGTATTATGAATCTAATATATTATTCATACATCATACATTAATTTTTAAATGTCTATTTTGTTATTTGATGAAAGACATATATTTATTTTTATTTAAAAAAAAAGAGATTAATATGAAATATTTTTAGAATATTTTTTTTGGTGTAAAATTTGGTGTAGAATGATTGAAGAAGAATGATGTAAATTTACACCACTTTGGTACAATGGTGCGAATAAATGATGGAACCGTTGGAGTTGCCCTTAAAGAGCTACAATTTTTCATAACCTTAATAAAAAATTCTTTGTTCAGTAAAGCGAGTCAAACTACAAATACTTTGTAGATGATAGTAGTAAAATTCTGTGCTTGTAAAGTTGTAAATGTATTGTTATGGAAAATCTTTTTCACCTCTATCATCATCCTTATTGATGAAGTTTCTTTGGAACCTTTTCATTTTTATCTACTATCACTGGTCCCTGAATGCAATCTGTTCGGTAATCTGTTTCGTTAAAAAAACAATAAATCCAAAACAATTTGGTGGTTGGGTAAGTAGTTCTGTCAATGTAAGGTTTTACTATAGACTATAGTTGTGTGAATACAAGGCCTTCTCAATTCATATCCCATTACTGTTATTATTATTACTATTATTCAGAACTGAGGGAGCTTCCCTCTTGTGTGATGGAGCTTGTAGTTTCATCTTGCCCTTCTTCCTTTCAAATTCCAGTTCTTTACGCTCACCATAATCCTCATTCTCCTCGCTGTGGAGCATTAGCTCATAGACCGACTGCCCAATTCGCCAAATCAGCTCTCTTATCTTCCAAGACTTTATCTTTTTCAAATGGGTTCTTCTTCCGCATTCGGGATTCGTTTCCTGCAGCTGTTTTAACTAGACAAAAAAGGCCCATATCAATCTGGGTATGTTTCATTCTGCATTTTTAAAGTCCTGCAAATTCTTTTGATTTACTTTACCATGTAGTGACTACAGCGCTAGCTTGTTTCTTGTTTGAATTGCCGCAGCTTTTTATGAGTATTTACGTTGTTTTCTAGTAATTTACTTGGCTTTTTGCTTGATCATGATGGGGCTAACTTGTGTTAGTACTATAGTTTGTCTGGGCATTAAAAAAGTCTAATTTTGCTGCTGGTTGCATTTCTGATAAGCTATAACTTTTTTATTGGTTAAGTATCCAATAACTTCAAATTGGGGTATCTTAAAATGTTTTGTTTTGAATAGAACATTCATGTTCATGCTCTTGTCTCATAGAGGAAATGAAATTCTTAGTCCTTTTACACATGGCCAAAACTGTGAATGATTTGATTCATAGTTTATAGTGGAAGACTGTCCTGCCAGGCTAGCTCTCAAGTCGGGGCTGCCGGATCCTCCGAACCCTTGTTGAATAAAGTTTTGCAGTTCAAAGATGCCTTTTGGAGATTTCTGAGGCCTCACACCATTC
Source organism: Gentiana macrophylla (assembly GCA_026214975.1). Taxonomy (NCBI): domain Eukaryota; kingdom Viridiplantae; phylum Streptophyta; class Magnoliopsida; order Gentianales; family Gentianaceae; genus Gentiana; species Gentiana macrophylla. Next base: position 19,326,431 of record CM047814.1, read on the forward strand.
GTGGAACGGCATTAGGATCAGTGTGAGTACCTATTCTGTAATGGCATATGTGTTCTGGTTCACATTATTAATTGAGTGATTCTTTTGTTGGCAGCTCATTAGTGACAAGAGCTTTGATTGAGAACCCAAATTTGATAAGGTGGTCACTGCTCTTGAAGGCGTTTTCTGGCCTTGTTGCTCTTATATGTGGAAATGGGTATATCGTGGGCATTAATCAAATATATGATATTGGCATTGACAAGTAAGCATCAATTTCTAATGCTAACTTTCAAAATTTTGGTATCAGTCCATTGTTACATGTTCAAGCAAATTGTGCTCATTCCCATGTATATTGATGTAGCTTTGTCTCTGGTTGTTGAAAACCAGAGAGTGGAGCAACCAGTTGTAGAAGCTTTCCCAAATTATGAGCTTTCTTTATGATTGTGTTTCAGTTCTATACATGAGTATTATAATATGCTCGTCACAAATCCTAGCTTTAGTGTCAAAATTAGGTGTAAGTATTCCCAAGCATTAACTTAAAAACAACGAAAATAGTGTTTGGAAGCACTTGATTTCCAGTTTGATTCATTACATTGTTTGTCAATGTCTTTACACCGCAGGGTGAACAAACCGTATTTGCCAATTGCTGCTGGAGATCTGTCGGTTCAATCTGCTTGGTTGTTGGTGTCACTGCTTGCTGTTGCTGGCCTTTTGATTGTAGGGCTGAACTTTGGTCCTTTCATTACCGCACTTTACAGCCTTGGCCTTTTTCTTGGCACAATTTACTCTGTTCCCCCATTTCGTTTGAAGAAACATCCAGTGGTGGCTTTTCTTATAATTGCCACGGTATGATTGACATCTTTATTTTCAACTTGGAGTTTCTGGACAGCTTCTCGAGCTCAAAAATGGCTTTTGAGTAGAATGAAAAATAATTTGCTGCATTCAGAGCATTCTTCTAAAAGTCTTTATTCTAAATTAACAACTCGACAGTAAACTTTGGGATTAGATCAGCATAGTAATTAGCACCTCAAGTTGAATGTAAGATTTCTGTGTTTGTCTAACAAAAGCCCAATAATCTTGACATATTTGACACGTGAAATATGTTCCTAGTAAAAAAGAGGTTTTAGATTACTATTGGTGATCTATTTTACGTGCCTGGGGACTACTAAAAAAGTTATTACTGCAGGTTCGTGGTTTCCTTCTCAATTATGGTGTTTATTACGCGACAAGAGCTGCTCTTGGGTTAACCTTTGAGTGGAGGTGAGTTTGGGCATTGTTTTGCTCTGTGTCTGCAAGTAAAAGAACATTATGATGTATGACAAAGCCCTTTTGTTGCCTTATGCCCATCTTAGATACAAAGACTTTCAGGAATTTTTCTGACACCAAATGTAATCTTGGTGTCATAAAAAATTGTAATCAACCGTAGAACCTTAAAAAGTTTCGAAATCTTGGATTATCTTGAACACATATGGGCATCATTCATGTTTACATCACCTGTAGTCTTTTTCGTCTTGAGTCATTTTCCTATACTTCTATTAACTTGTCTTATTTTTGTTTATGGAACTTCTCCTCTGCAGCTCCCCTGTAGCTTTCATAACAACTTTTGTAACCGTATTTGCTCTGGTTATTGCCATTACTAAAGATCTTCCAGATGTTGAGGGTGATCGCAAGTAAGTCTTCTCTGCATAATCTCACTTCTGTTAAATCTTTTTCTCTATTGTTTTTATTTTCATACATTCGGGGATTTTGTTTGTATGCCTATCTGTGTTGTCTTTTTGGTATGAATTTGTGTTCATTTTGTTCACTAGTCACTACTAGATGTTTATGTTGAAGTGTGCTGTGTTTAAATATGTAAATTACTCAACTCCCCATATCAACTTAAGCTTTTAAGAGAGATGATAATTCAACTGTTTCGATTGTGCTGGTGCAACTAGTATCAGTATCTTCAAAAGTTACTCTGTTACCTGGTGCTTCATCAATTAAGAAGTAGCTATCTGTTCCTTTTTGTTAGTGTCTGAACTTAATATACTTTACTATGACCTTTTAGGTTTCAGATATCTACTTTGGCAACAAAGCTTGGAGTGAGAAATATTGCATTTCTTGGTACTGGCCTTTTAGTAACAAATTACATCGGCGCTGTCCTGGCAGCAGGTTACATGCCTCAGGTGAACGGGAAAATCTTCTTGAATGTGATAATTTCATTTGAATTGCTCTGAAAGAAAACCAAAGACTTCAATTTTTCTGACCAGCTGAATGAAATTCCCATTTTATGGAATATATTCAGGCTTTCAGGGGCAACTTGATGATTCCAATACACCTTCTATTGGCAGCAGGTTTAATCTTCCAGGTGGTATTCTAAATCTTCATAGTTGCATTATGCAAAATATATGGTTTGTCAGGAACAGAAAATGACTATTATCTCTCATTGCTTCTGTACTTACAAAAATATTTTCTTACTCTATTCAGGCATGGTTATTGGAAAAAGCAAACTACACAAAGGTGATATATTGTGCTCTTTTTTTCTGTTAGTTTCCCCCTTCTTCTCTGTACCTACAAATCAACCTGACCCCTCAACTAAAAAAACAAACAAATCAACCTGGATCCTCTCCACCGAGGTCGGTGCTGTGTATGTCCAGGGAGTTTATTTTGCCTTAAGTAAGCCCACTTTCTTTAGTGAGGCCAATGTTTTGATCTGTCAAGTGAGTTTACTTTACGCAAATTAAGCTCATTTTGTGATGTCACTTGACAGATCACGGCACCGGTTTCACTGAACAAGATTCGCCCTCTAAACAAATAGGGTGACAATGATCCTATGAGCTGCTGCATTGATACCATGATAAATTATCATCACCCCTTAAACCTTAAGTTATTATGCATAACTGTGATTCATACATGTTTGGATTCTAACAAAAATGTTGTTGCAGGAAGCAATCTCAACATATTATCGATTCATATGGAATCTCTTTTATACGGAGTATTTGGTGTTTCCTTTCATATAAACAGGAGACTATTTAGCATGAAGACGATGATCTAAGAGTTTGAAAGTGGCGGCTACACTATAATGTCACGGAGATCATGAAGAGTGAGACTTGACAAAGGGCATGCAACATGTTACTTGTATTTCAAGGATAATAATGCAGATAGTAGCTAAGAAACAACTAGGCAAGCCCTTGTGCCCTTAAAAAGCAGCTGGTACTCTGTATTCTAACTTTAGTCTATGCGCGATTTCCTAGTTAGCTCTTCACCAAGAGTGTTGCAGCAAATATATGAGATAAGAAAGACACTGTAAGATCGGTCTAAATGATTCAGTCCTTGGGATCTGTGTAGTCTGGCCATATTGACCTAATTTTTTATTTATTTATAAAAACAACAGATATATTGAGGGATGAAGCTAGGGTACATTTCTCTATTAGTTTCAAATGAAGGATAATAATAGTGTTAAACAACAAGAACACCACAAAAGGGGGAAAAAGAATATAATTAGGACAGATTCTTTCTTTCTTTTCAGTATTCACTACAAACCATCAGAGGTAGACAGTATTCCAAAATGAAGGATCCAACTAATTATATGATCCCTCTGTCACCAAAAGAATAGTGTAAAACAATGATTAAATGCAAAAGATATCAAAGAATATTCCTACCAGTCTACCTATCTTCAAAAGAATTGTGTAAACCAATTATTACACTTAAGAATATCATCCTACCATGGCTTCATATTGGAACCGGAAGTATCTGGTTTTTGCTTCCTTTGATCTGAAAAACTATGTACCAACGTTTTGTCCAAAAAAAGAAAATCTTACAGCATCTTCTCTTGTGAAGGAGCAAATAGACTTTTCCCAGTTGGTTCTCTATGGCGGAATACAGGGGTATCAGAAAATGCAGCTCTTGGAGACAAATGCATATCCTCCAAAGCAAGAGTTTGAAGTTCTGAAGGGTAATCCCTCATGCATCCAATTCGTGGTCCGGCTCCAGTTGTCCATTTACAAGATAACTGATAAGCTAGTTGGTATGATTTCGTCCTTCTATGTGAATCAATTCTTTTCATAATCTTTTCTTTCGGAATAGGATCTTCGTATTCTTCTTCACAAGGATCAAATAAATTCTTCTTAGAGATAGAAAACTCAGAGTCTGATAGATTTTCTTCTGCAGTTTCATATCCATCAAAACCACTATCAAAGTCATTGCTGTCAAAAGCATTTGAAAGAGATTGTTCTTTTCCTTCCTTAAATAACTCAATAATTCTATCTCTTTTTGGTATTTCAATAGCAGAAATCTTTAGATACACGCCTCGAGACAACCTTGGAACATTTGGTTGTGCAGTTTCCAAGTCCTTGCCCCTTTTCTTGCCAACATTATCTTCCCACTCATCAGAGGCATTCGTATCAGTCTTTGAACCGGCACTGATCAAATTTGGTTCTGATGTACTGCTACGAAGGCCAACGTTGTTTTCCTCTTTAGGAATAGGCACCTCATCTTCACCAGTTGGCTCTCTCTGTATAAAAAAAAGGGAACGTTTAACTACATGGCGATCAAGTTCTACCAATGTTTTGATGATAATAAGGTTTAGTGATTCTACCTGGATAACATTGAGATCAACATTGTGTTCCTCAAGGAATGCCATGAATTCCTCGATATTTTCTTCAGTTGGGAGATAATGTCCACTATGAGGCCAGATAGCCTAATACATTCAAAAACATTAAGTTACAAACTTGAAAGCTTTTTCTCACAAAACAAATTCGTATAGATAATCTATAAGTAATGTTTGCACCTTAAGAATACCATCTTCCACTACTAATCTGCCTGCAGATAATGTAGCCCCTCCAGCCAAGAAACTTGAATGCTGAAAAGTCCCTTTCTTCTTCTGCCCCACATACAAGATTTTTGATACACTGAGTACAAAGATCCACTTGCAATCCTCAGGACCTTGTCTTGTATCGAGTAGCTCCCCACTTTGCTTGTATAGAAATCTACCATCTTCTATAACCACTTCGTATGCAGTCCTTTCTCTCTGTGTCAACGTTAAATTTTCCTTCAGTGAACTTTCATCAATGGAAATACAATTTCTATTTGTCTTCAAGGCTTGCTTTGCCATGACCATAAGATGTACATACATAAATATACATATATGTATATAAATCATATATCAGATCTGTCAAAACACATAGATCTGGTATGCATCTGTGCAGATGTTACTAGATAGGTATCACTAATCTAAGAAATTAGCCAGCAAAACAGGAGATGAAGCTTACCGGACCAAGATATTTGATGCATTGTTGTTGAAGTTTTGGTCGAGGACATTTTTCAACGTTTACTTCTTTCCCTTCCCCGACGTCAAGCCTGATACATAAATATTTTAGCTGGAATAACCAAAGATACAGTGTGCAGAAAAAACCATAACTAAACAAGCATGAAAACAAAGAGTTATCTTGCTATTTAGAGAATTACTTACCAATAAAAGAAGGGTTGTCTGCTCTCACAGTGGAGCCACTTGACATAATAAAACTGAAGATTATGACCATATCTATGCCTAGGATCAATCTGGTATAAAATGCAAAGAATTCAGCACGAAACGTAGCTAAAGAATTATCAGTATGTTCTTACAAAAGTTATTTCATACAACTTACAGCTTCAAGCCAATGTTGCAGAGCAAGTTTGCGTGCTTTTTCAGCCTTTGATAAACCTTTCCCCACCTGATATTGAAAACACGTATCATAAGATTCAAGAATTCAAAAATATGTACATCATTTTCGTACTACTACTAAAACCGATTTTACTTTGGCTGCTTTCTTTCTTGCTCTTGACCAACGTGAAACAGCAGTTTCTTGTTTTTCTATGTCAAAGAATGACACAGAAGTTTGCTTGAGTTCAGCAAAATCTAATAGCTTCCACCTGAAATGACATCTTGGTATCATTAAAATGAATTCAAAATAAGTTATTGATGGAGGATATGCAAAAACAAAACTTTGAACAAAAAAGATTCCCTCTTGCATCAATAATTTGTTTTTGAACCTCTAACTCAAAATACTGGGATAGCACAATCAATCCTTTGTTTCTTTACCGGTTTCTTTATCATAATCCATGTCTACTTGCGAAATATTGTGCAAATGTAATAGTAAAAGAGTGAGTACCTACCATCTTTGCTCAACTAAAACAGCACAATCTGCAAGGCGTCTTCTAGTTCGGAAACTTTTATATGTTTTCTGCAACTTAACAGCAGCATGATGTCTTGGATCAGCAGATTCTGGCAAAGGTATTGGACAACTTTTCTTTGATCTAGCCATTCCTGTGTTGTTATCAAGATCACAGGTCGAAGGATTCTCTAAGGCAATCTGAGTCTCAACTTGTTTACCATCAAAGCTCAAAGATCCACTAAGGATCATTTTTCCAGAACCAAATGATTTCACTATTGTAAGCTTAGAATCTTGACCTTTGAAACTTAGAGAACGTATAGCAATTTTAGCATCACCACCACCAAAACTAGTTTGTTTTTCTAATGATAGGGAATCAAGTTGAGCTTCTAAATCATCAAGAATTGAAAATGGACATGAAAAGGACATCCCCATTTCGTTCTGAAGAGTGGGAATGTCTGATCTAAACTTAGGAACCGATTTTTCCTACAAAAACAAAAAAACAGAAATTTAGCCAGAAACCATCAATGTAGCTAAGCTGTTTGCATGAAATTAGTCAATACCACATAAGCTGGGCAAACAAGAAGAAGAAATAATCACAAGGGTGACAAGAACAGGCCAAAGATGCCAAAAAAAAAAAAAAAAAAATCACATTTTTGTTAAATGAAGATGTTTGAATTGCAACTTAAGATGGAAAAAGTGGTTGGATAAAATGATTTCTTTTGTGTCCACCACAATCATAAGAGTATCAATTGGTACCCCACTTCCAACCAATCTAATTTGTTTAAAGAAAAATGCAGAGTGTATGAATCTGGAATGACAATCATGTCGGGAAGAAAAAAAGGATGGTTAGATATGAATCTTACACATCACAATGGTTCAAAGCCACAAATTCAAATCATATAATCCAAATGCTAACAACAAGAAAGCAAGAATTTTTGCAGTGGCCATTAACCAGATAACATTGTTCATGCACAATAACAACCAAAAACAAAAGAACAACTAAGAAGTGTTCTTGGAATTACCTTCCACCAATTCCCTGTATTAAAACAAAGTCCCACAATGCTAAAAGTATGTTATACTAGCAAAACAAACGTGTGGGGAAAATGCAGCAAAGAATGTGAGAAAAAAAGGGGAAGAGAGAGCGTAGAAAATGGGGGACCATAAAGAAGAGAATGGAAGAAGGCTTTTGGCTGACTGAGGAGGTTCAGTTAAATGGGAATATGATTTGTCAAACGGCAAAGCTTACGTTTGCTTTCCTTGTGTTTGTTTATTTGTCTGATCCAAATTCAAGGAAAACTCTATATCCCACCCTCCACTATTTATATCTTATACATATTAATGTACGTACTAGGTTGGCTTTTGGAGATAGTACCTTTCCTTTGGGGCTTCTAATTGGCTGGATGACCGTGTCATTAGAGTTAAACTAGTACCACACAGGGAGTGATTATATCCACCTCCTTTTACTTTTTCAATCCATCCCTTTTAAACTGTAGTTTAAAGACCATTATTCCACTAGAAAGGCTTTACTGAGACACAAATTTTATGTTGGTCCCGATACAAATCCTAATTGGTGCATCAAAACTAATAGGAATCCAACATTTTAAAATAGGCCCCTATCTGTAAAAACTTTCCACCAATGTATCCCTTTGAAAGTGCTGACTTGGTGGTCCAAAACTTACACCTGGACCACCCTAAAATTTCACTTACTAAGATGATGGTTAAAGCATATTTTGCTTAGAAAATGCTACGAGCATAACGATTGTGCCACCACGAATGACACAACATACATTTTTACCTTTGATTATTATGTGTATTTATTGATGAGAAACGTTTGTGCTCCGGTTTTTTTTTCTCCTCCATTTTCAAACGCTCATATCTTTTGATCTAAAGATCCAAATGCGATAAAAATTTTACTGAATTTTTTATTTTTTGATGCTTTTCGTTTTGAGACTTGGTTTGATATAATTACATCGTTTTTCGTGAGATTCACAGTCGAAATTCACTCAGTGAATCTCCCCAATGAATCCTGAAAATCAGTGAATATCGACAGTGAATTTCGAACAATAGTGAATTTCGACAGCGGATTTTCTGAAACCACCTCGGAATATGTTGAATGTGGTCTCAAAATAAAGAGCATGAAAAAAATAAAAGATTTGGTGAAAAAAAAATTCAAATTTGGAGTTGTAGATTGAAAGATATGAGTGTTTAAAAAAGATGGATAAGAGAGAAAGTGTGTTGGGATTTTTTTTTTGGGAAAATGGCGCCGGAAAAATAATAAAAAAAAGAAAAAAATAGTTTTGTCATTTATGCAGAAGTTTAAAAAACCTGTCATTCTCCTTAATTAATTGATGAAATGTCCGTGTCTTTCTCCTCATTACCTCAAAAAATTAATAGGTCTCACATCAAAATCATGGTACACAGGTGTGTAGTGGCACTTTGTTGTGGCATGTGGCAATATCATTACTCTTTATTAATTGTGATGTAAGCCCCCTTTAATAAAAAATGCAAAAGTGTGTTTGTGTCACTTGTTTTGGTACAATCGCCGTTACGGTAGCATCCCTCGTTTGCGTAATATCACCACCATTTTTGCTATAGATGCTAGAGTAATTATTAATTATTAAACACCTAACACTTTAATCTGAGTATCGTACGTTGTGTCATGCCTTTGACATGTATACGACGCATGTTCTGTAATGTATCACATTCAAAAAATTAGAATGACATTATCAATAAATATTGTTGAGACATGATGGAATATGTAGTTTGGATAATAAATTAGGTCGTGCGAGGACGATGAGTCAATTATGACTCAAGTAATGCCACTAAACCTTCGTTTTGAGGTGTTGTGTTATAGGTGGTATATAGCAGGCTGCTAGACGAAACTAAATGTCACCCGTGAAAGGACTGTGAGGGTCACATCTAGAATTTTCTGGTAGGGTCTTGACGATGACGCAGTTCCTTAAGAAGCGGTCCAAGTAGATATTGTAGGTTGAGAGATAACGGACTTGGTAGTTTGGTTTAATAATTTTAGGTCAAACGAGGACAAATATTATCTACATATAATGTTGAGGCATAATGAATTTGATAACTTGGGTTAACCATTTTAAGTCAAACGATGGGGATGGACCTAAGTAGTTATTGGATCCATTATGACTTAAGTAGCACCACTAACCCTTGATTTCTCGGGCGTTACATGTTCGACAAATAGCGACCGATGAAAATGTTGTTATTTTGAATTTTTTATATCTAATACGCCATGACATGTTATCGACACTCACAAGCACAACTTTTCATTCCTCCTCCCCCCTCCCCTTAAAGTGCTCCAAATACAATTTGACAAATGTATTATTTTCATCATTATATTTTGATAAATATTGTGTATCTTATTTATGTTATCTATTGAATGATCATTAGTTATTATCTTTTGTAAATTGTAATCTTTTAGACACCTAGAGTGTATATTCGACATTTCGACTATAACCATCTAGAAGTCGGATGCTTAGTTTTGTATTTTAAAGAATTGATGTATTATGTATACCGCTAGTGTTAAATTATATCTTATATTTTTAAAACATGTCGCTGATGTGACTTATCCTTAATGTTTAAAATGACCTTGTCGTTATGCTCGTGTAATGTTGTGCGATGTCTATGTGTTCATGTCTGTGATTCTCAACCAAAAATAAAGGAGTGAGCGTTAACGACGTTCTCGGAAAGGAATAAAAATGATCAAAAATATGAAATTATGTTTGTCGGTAGTTGAAAGACATGACATGAATTCTTCCACCCTTTTGAAAATGCGTAAAGTTTAAAAGCAAATGGAAGCTTATCAAAGTACTTAAAACAAATTATTTTCAAATCTGTCATTACTGTGTGTCACTTGATCATTCGCGTGTTCATGTTCATGTTCATGTTACATATTTGTCACTTTGCATATTTTACAAAGCATACTTGCACACAAACACACAAACCTACATGTAACACTCTTGGATCGACGTACACATAATCTTAACTATTTGTTTAAACGACTCTTCAAATTAAGTGACGATGCTAAGAATGGTATCACCCTACATAGTGGCTCAACACCAAGTGTGGAGAGGCACTGCTGGTATCCCAATAGTCGGGTCGGAGTAGTTCGGCTACTCGCCCCACCCCTTCCAGGTCAACCTGGCTTTGATCGACCTCCAATATTTACGAGTAGCTCTGGTTTCGGTGCTCGACCTTCTAAGGTCGGTCACTACTTGTATCCTGGTCAATCAGCGACCCACCTCACCGGTCGTCTTAAGTTCCTCAAGCTTATCAGTCTATAAATTCGAGTCCTAGTCGGTACTAGCCTAGTTATGCTTCCCGACTCCCGTAAATCGGCCGAGAGCTCAGTCGATTCGGATCGCGTCGCCTGTGTCGATCGAGTCTGTTCTTAATCTTATTTCCCACGTGTATAATAAACAGATAATCATGAATGAATCCTGAGTCATAAAGACTCCAATCTTTATCCCTTAAACATGAATATTTGAATACCATAATTATCTCCTATAATCAAGGGGATTAACTAATCATAATCCTTTTTCTTAGGGAACACGTTAATCAGTGTCCATCACGGACACGCCACACGATAACTCTGTAGGCACAAGCCTCTCTATATAAACAATCCCTAGGAACTACGGAGACTTGATTCCAATCCCAAAGATTGGATACGTGGCGACGCTTGAGAAACAACATCCCAAGTGCAGTCTCAAACATCCCAAATCATCCCCTCTTTACTGTTTTTCTGTGTTTCTGGAGCATCCTCAGGTTATCACTAAGGGAAGTAGCCTAGAAGTTTACCTTGATGATTTTTGGATCGTCATTAAGGTACAACGCCATGATGAAACCCCAACTATGAGGCCATAGCACAACATGAGAAATGTCTTCAAAGGTAATTCTAACACTAAATTACGAGTAATGTTAGTGCATAATCATGATTAACCGTTATCACAGACACACAATCACAAACACAAAAGTAGCATATGGTTTCAAGTTCAATTTCATACCTCTAAAACTAAGTGGGCAAATAACGGATCCATGATCAACAACTGAACTCCAAAACCAAACATCAACTACTTCTCATAATTATTCAAAACTACATAACGGTTGCTACGAATTTCTAGAAAAACATATTACTACAAAAACTATGGAAATTCTATGGATTCCCTAACTCTTTTATGTGTTATATACTCTATAAAACGGAGTTTCTGCACAATATCGTTTCCTATATGGGTCCGCGGTGGTTGGAAATTGGAATAGAGCGGGGGCATGCATTGAAGTTAGAGAAGTGGCTTCTTTGTTACTCTCTCTGTTCCACAATAACTGAGGCAGTTGCCAAAATATTTTGTTTCATTTTATGTGAGGCAGTATAATTTCCAATGTAATATTTATTGAGTTTTTACTTGAATTACCCTTATTTATTACACTAGGAGATGTAAAAAACAAGGTCACATTAATTATATCCAAGGACATTCTAGTCATTTCATTGTAAAAGTTAATGCATTAACTTATATATTTAATATGCGTGATTTTGACAACTGCCTCAAATAAATTGGAACGGAGGGAGTAATTTTTTTTTTTTTTTTTTTTTTTTTTTTTTTGACTCTGTGGATGTTCAATGGAGTGACAAAGTTTTGCCCTTATTTTCTTCTAACCTAAATTGTCAAAGTCTTTTTGTTAAACTAGTCTTGTCGTCTTTCAAAACTTTGAACATTGAATGGAAAACTTGTGCTCTTCATAAAAACAAAGACGACTCTTTCAAAAGCCTTTCAAATTAAATGCTAACATGACCGGACACTAAAAAAAATGTAATCTTTTTAACAAGGTGAAATAAAAGTGTTATGAGTGCGGATGGTAATTAAAAAGAAGGTTAAGGGCACTTTTTTTTTGTTTTGTTTTAGAGACGTTGGGGCGAGAGATTTTTGTATGGTGTCTCACACGTGGATACACTATACATTTACTATCTCTGTCTCTAGACAAGAGTCAGAGGTACATGTGATCTAATAAAACATCCAAGATGTAAAAATGATTTAACCGTAGATTGAATTTTTTTTCTTTTCAAAACTACATTGTTTTGTTGATAATATTGAGAAAACACTTACTCTAAGTACCGGAGATGATCATTGTTATCATATTTATAGTTCCTTAACTTCTAGACTGTCACCGTAAAACCGAAAACCTGAGCTTTTTAACCACCGAGTTATAGACGTATTGCCCAAATAATACCTTCAGGACGGTGATTCAACATGTGGTAAATGGTAAATGAGGGAGTGGGTACTCAAGATAGCATAACTGAGGTTTGAGTAGGAGAATGAGGGAAAGTTTTTGGGTGCACTCCGCATATGCCATATGCGGAGTGCACCCATGTGGCAAACTATGTACCGTTTATTTTTAAACAGAACTCAAATTGTGTGGTTTAGATTTATTTACCGATCAATTAAATATATGTGAATATACCACACAAGAATTTCCCGATAACGAGAGTCCCCACGAGGGTGAGGATAATGGGAGATATGGTACAAGTGTACAACTCAATACGTACGGTACGACTTATTAGTTGTAGAGGACGGTGATTTAACAAATAGGGACACAGCTAACTTTCCACTTCACGTTGTCTCCCCCCCATGAACTTCACGTTGTCTCCCCCTCTCCCCCATTAACTTTCCTACTATTTAATACATGGAGGTTTTTGTGTGGTATCTCTATATGCATCGAATTGACGGGTAAACAAATATGAACCATACAGTTTGAATTTATTTTAAAAATAAATATGTATAGTTTATCATATAGGTGTACTCTGCATATAACGGGTGTTCCCAATAACTCCCCACAATACAGAGTGTTAGTTAGCTCATTGATATTACTAGGGAAAATATGTGTCACACGTACAGATTTGTTAGAACCGACATCCATGTGCTAAATAAATAAATATACCAAAAGATTACAACAAAATCCATTCATGTAACCTCATAGATATTGCAATTACAATATAATCCAAAAAATTAAAACGAAAATGAAAGACCAGGCTAGTGAAATCACTATGTTGGTTAATTTACATTAGACCCGACAAAATGATGGTTCATGAGAGGATATTGTCGGTTTAAGTACTCGCTAGATCACAAATAATAGGTCTTTTTAGAGGTTTTATACAAATCAATAAAATTATCAAATGTGATGTATTTAAATTTTTTTTTGTCTAAAATATTAGTATTTGACTGATATTAATATAATAGTTACAACGCTGTAAAAATATGGTAGGAGTGATGAACAATCAAAATCAGTTGAAAAAATATTAAATGTTCAATTGATGTTAAAGACGGAGGTAGTACTATAGAGTATAAGAAAAATAAAATAAAAAATAACCCACATTACTCTTCTAATAGGCTAGCTTAGTCCGAAATCCCACAATAGTTTTGGAAAAGTCACATCTAAATCGTTACAGATTTAGTGAATCGGTTGAAGTCCTGAAGTATCCATATCCGTGTTGAGTGTTGACTGAAGGCATCATGGTTGACTCAGAGTTTGAAGCTGAAGGTGCATGGAGGGTAAAGCATATAAGATTTTTAGAACCCTTTCAGTGATGACGTAGATGTTAAGACATCCACTGCACATTATACCGTCATCATATGATACACTTCAATCATGTTCCATAAGGTCATCCTTATGTAGGTTGTTTAGTAGGACATGTGTGATATGACATGCATATGCTCTCATTAGAATGTGCAATTTCACCTGAAAGCAAATGTAATTCAAGAAAAGTCTAGCTCTCATATCAGTGAATATAAAATTTTCTAGATTCAATAAATATATAAAAGGAAACAAGCAAATGTATAATAATTCCAAGTACAAAGATTTCATATCAGATGTAAGAGGAACATAAATACACCAGCTGTAAGAAAATTTCAGATGATAAATACCTCAGGACCGAAAACCTTTCCCCAATTAATTACCATAACCTTGGTTAACAACTCAGTCTAACTGAAGAATATGTGTGCATATTTTCAAATGTTGAACCGCTGTGGAATGAAGAAATTACATCTGGGTCAATATTTAAAATCATATTTAGCTTAAAGAGAAGCTTGAGCATTAACATCCCCAACAAATTTACACTGTCATCCATTACCTCATCTTTTGTTTTCTTCAAGTTGTGAATTAATTACCACTAATACATATTTTCAAATGTTGAACCCAGTTATTAAAATCCCAAGAGTGACATCCCCGTATCCAATCCATTACGGAATACATCAGGAGATATACGTTAATCAAATTATCCATATGCACAATTAATAAGTACTACCATAGTATGATAAGAAAAATAAAATAAAAAATAACCCACATTACTCTTCCAAAAGCCGTGTTGAGTGTAGTCGAGAACTTGCCTTTTACTACAAAAAATGAGTAGAGATGTTAATCAGATTACCAAGATTAAAGGACATGTTAATCAGGTTACCATTGGCTCAGAGTCAGAGTTATGGGCTTGCCTTTTATACCAAAGAATGAGTGCTGATATTAATCAGGTTACAAAGATGAGTGGAGATGTTAATCAGATTACTATTGGCTCAAAGTCATGGGCTTGCCTTTTATACCAAAAATATTAGTGGAGATATTAATCAGGTTACCGGTGGCTCAGAGTAATGGGCTTGCCTTTTATACAAAGTTAATCGGGTTACCAGGATGAATGAAGATATTAATCAGGTTAAATCTGGCTCAGAGTCATGGGCTTGCCTTTTATACTAAAGAATGAGTGGAGATGTAAATCAGGTTACCAGTGACTCAGAGTCATAGGTTTGTCTTTTATACCAAATAATTGAAAAAGTCCCCTTTACGGGCTCGAACCTCCACCATCAGCTTAAGGTCCCCCGACTGCCTTAAGCATTCAACCTCCTTACAAAATCTTAAGTAAGAACCGGTATATAATAATATACACACACATATTACACCCCTATTTTTTGAGATGAGTAAAACATTTTAACTGCAGAAATCTTTTTTGGTTGACCCACAGACCTGAACTCGGTCGTAAACTTGTTCACTAGGTCGTCCCATGACGTGACTGACCGGGGAGGTAAGCTGCGGACCCAGGTGGCCGCTCTATCCTGCATGGCTCCCACGAACGCTTTGCACCATGCCTCCTCACTGGATGTGGCCAGGCTAAACTTGCTTGGAAGGCCGACAACCAGTCGAGGGGATCCGTAGTTCTATTGTAATTTGTTGATGTTGGATAATGTATTCCTCCCTTCGGGGCCGCTTTCAGAATACTCTCATGAAGAATACATGTTCCCCAAGTGGGTGTTTCCCGGAATATTGCTTTTCCCTTCTCTAGATTCTCAATTTTCCTCCTCATCAGCTTAAGCTCATCCGCTACTTTCGGGGGGAGAGCTGACTTGATTGTGCTCTCTGCATAATCCGAGTCGTCGCATACCTCTGTCCGAGATCGTACCTGATGAGTGTCTTCTGCTCGCTTCGGATGACTACACGCAGGGGCTGCACCGCGGACGTTATCCACGGGCCCGAGGCGCTGGAGTGCCGATCCTATGCTCTTTTCAGGGACTGATGTCACATGACTACTCTTTCCTGCCTCTGAACGATGAGGTCGATTAGCCTTGGGTGGATTTTTAGTTGGCTGTACCTCGGTCGGAGTTGGCATAGGCGGGGAGAATTTACTAACTGGTTGGGGGAGGTGCCCCTCAGCTATGAGGTGCTGGTTGTAGACCCGTATATCCTCCACATAGGCCATATGGGATATGAGGGCTAGAGCGTATGAGCTTGCTTCCGGAGTTGGATTCGCTCCTTGTTCTAAGTTTTGCCGGGGTGGATTCCCGGTGCGCTTGCCACGGCCTTCCCTGATGGCAGCATCCTCTAGCTCGTGAGTCTTCACTTTTTCGTTTAACACGCTCCACATGTCGGCGTTATTGTTGTGTCCGCCACTTCCCCCAGCGGTGCGTGACCCCTTACTACGTCCACTATGATGTGACGTGCCACGTGGAGGGTCCTGATTCGGACCTTTATTTGGTGTCTCAGACTCTGTTATTTTCCCTCCAGTCATTTGATTTGAAAGGAAACTTTCAAAATACGCTTTCTAAGCAAGCTGGATGTAACAAACATAGGCTTACCCGGAATACGGCGAAAAACTCAACTGATCTATCTCCAAGTTGACCAACAGGCGTAACACTATTGCTTTATAAAACTGAACCTAGGAACATGCATGTGCTAATCCGAAGGTGGTGATGATCCCATTCCAAGTTTGAAGAGGTGCCGACGATGATGCTCTTTCCTTCCTCGATAAGCTGGTCCAAGAAAGAGACTGTGATTCATGTGAAATCAGAAGCTTTTTCACCCGTGATGCTGTGATGACCACAAAAGCTATGATCTTTAGGCTGTACAACCCAAAAATCAAAGCTTTTAATGATTTCGCCACTTAAAGGTAGAGTCGTATGTCGCCAGAGATTCCGCAAATATGATTTTGAAAGCTTGTTCCCGGTAACAGAGCCAACTGATATTGCCGGGAATATCACGGTGGTGAATTAGGTGTTTATACGGTGGTTATCTAGCTGAAGAGATGATCTTTAGGATGAGGTTGTGGTGGTTGTGATGAACACAGGGCGGTGCTCAGCTAGCAGACTCAATGCGATAAGGAAAGAGACACGAGGTCGACAAATTGGCAGAGTGTATCTGCTTCTATTCAATTCTGGATCCCTTAGAAGGGTTACATGAGGCCTTTATTTATAGGCAAAGCTCTAATGTTGATTAGACTAACAGTGACAAGACATAATTAAGTACAATTAAGAAGATAAGTAGCGGTGGAGGGTCGCACTGAGGGGACCGCCGGTCACTCTGATGTCTTCCTGCTGAGGCAGCCTTGTCCTTGTTAATGCTACATGTAGAGTTTGTCCGCCTACAGGTAGAGGGCGTGATCCGGCTGACTGATGTGGCGGGCTGGTAGAGACGTGCTTGGCTCTCAGTATAACCGCCATCATGGTCGTGCGGACTCGATGACTTGATCGGCTTATTACCAGTCAGGCTGGTGGCGATGGAGGTCAAAGGCTGAGATGTGACCGCAGGTACGGGTCAGATGCTGGTCGGACGAGCCCTGTTCGGATTCGGTATATCAAGAGTGAGAGAATGGTAATTAAAAAGGAGGTTAAGGGCATTTTTTGTTTTTTGTTTTTGAGACGGAGGGCCGAGAGATTTTTGAGAGGAGTCTCACACGTAGATACACTATACATTTACTACCTCAGTTTCTAGACAAGAGTCAGAGGTACTTATGATCTAATCAAACACCCAAAATGTAAAATGATTTAACAGTATATATACAGTGGTGGATGCAGAAAATTTATCTAGCGGGGTCCGTAAATATTTAACACAGTAAATATTTTTTTTCATGGGGTCAGAAATATTTTTTTATAGATAAAATGTAGAGTATTTATTTTTAACTTGCAGTCTACTGACTCTATACTAAAGGTATAGATCCATTTATATATATATATATATATATATATATATATATATATATATATATATATATATATATATACACACACATATTTTTCAAAACTACATTATTTTGTTGATAATCTTGAGAAATCACTTACATTAAGTATTGAAGATGATCATTGTTATCATATTTATAGCTCCATAATTAACCTCTAGACTGTCACTGTAAAACCCAAAACTTGAGCTTTTTAACCACCGAGTTATACCCTCGACGTATTGCCCAAATAATACCTTCAGGACGGTGATTCAACATGTGGTAAATGGGGGAGTGGGGTACTCAAGATAGCATAATTGAGGTTTGAGTAGGAGAATGAGAGTCCACGAGTGTGAGCCTGTGAGGGTATGGTACAAGTGTACAACTCAGTACGGTACTACTTATTAGTAGTAGAGGACGGTCGGTGATTTTCCTTTAACAAATAGGGACACTTTCCATTTCACGTGGGTCTCCCTATGAACTTTCTTACTACTTTCCTTTTCATAGCGCAATTCCAATACAGAGTGTTAGTTAGCTCATTGGTATTAAACGAGAGTAAATAACAAACTTCCCAATTTTATTCAGGTTGCTTTGCATTAGGAAAAATATGTCTCCACCAACAGATTTGTTAGAACCGACATGTGCTAAATAAATATACCAAAAGATATCAACAAATTTATTCATGTAACCTCATAGATATTGCAATTACAATATAATGCCAAAAACTAAAATGAAAATGAAAGACGAGATGAGTGAAATCACTCTGTCCTTAAGACAATTTGCTACGGTATAGTGCTCACAATACTATCAAGCGTCTTCCAAGATACAACGCGCGGTTATACATGTTAAATGTAGTGGCACTACTTCAAACTTTGACTAACGACGAACTTTGACTAACGACGAACTCTTTCGGTGTTCCGACTTTCTCTTCGACATGCATGACGCAACCTAACACTCTATAGGAGATAACAATATAGTATTCAAAGGTTGGAACATCTATCTTCAAACATTTCCACCAAAATGGTTTATATAGGTGGAGATGTAACTCCTAACCTTAAGGACATTTATGACCAGGGGCGGCGGAACTAAGGGTGGGGTTGGGTCAACTGACCCCAAACCAAAACAAAAAAATATGTGTAATTTTTATTATCGTTTGAAAATTTTATCACTAATATGTATTAATTGACCCGCTAAAATTTTAAAATATTGACCCTTGACTCGTATCTACACTTGGAAATTTAAAGTTAATGTATTAAAAACTTGTAATCGGATATGTTATTCTCGAACCTTGACCGTATTACAAAAATCATGCAGCCGCCCCTGTTTATGACCCCTACCTTAGGAATTGTAACCACTACTTAGCCATTATAACCACTACTTAGGCATTATTCCCACTAACAAGCACATAAAGCCACTGACCAAGAGTTATGGGCACTAAAAATTGTAACCCCCAACCTTAATGCCACTAGAATGACATTATCACATTAAACCATGACATTAAGTCCATTTTATGTCTATTTTCTCCAACAAGATTAATATAAATAACTAGCAAACAAACCGAACTATAGCCCTTAACGACGGTAACACAAAATAACAAACATAAGGAAAAAGACAAAACACCAAATTTACGTGGTTTCATGCAATGTGTCGACTAGTCCACAGGCGAAAGAAAAAATATTACTATAGTGGAGAAATACAAAATATACAACCCTACTGAAACCTAAATACAAAAGACAAAATAGCTAAAGCAATTGAGAGTCTATTTTAATTGGTACATCTCAATGGAACTTTGGTATATCTTAAACTAATAGGCTAAACCTATTATAAACTTAACTAAGTCGGCTGAAGCCAACTTTACTACCGATGTGGGAATACGAAATTACACAATTTTGGGCTTTGGCCCA
Source organism: Gentiana macrophylla (assembly GCA_026214975.1). Classification (NCBI taxonomy): domain Eukaryota; kingdom Viridiplantae; phylum Streptophyta; class Magnoliopsida; order Gentianales; family Gentianaceae; genus Gentiana; species Gentiana macrophylla. Next base: position 19,345,930 of record CM047814.1, read on the forward strand.
CAAACATTAACATAAATTAATCGATTTTATAACATGGATCAATAGTGTATGACGAAAATGGAAATCGTCGGGTAAAAAATCTGGGGTCTGTTTTCCTAATGACGATCTATTCAAGCGCTGAGAACACTAAAGAACGATGAAAGAGGGGGGTTGTTTGGGTGTGATTTAGACTGGATGATGTTGTATCTCAAGCTGCCTATGTATCATGTTAATTCGTCAGGAATCAAGTCACTCGTAGTTCCTTAGAGATTGTTTATATAGAGGGACTTGTGCCCTAGGCCTGCATGGGCCGTGTCTTTGTTGGACTGTGATTTCGTGTTCCCTAAGGAAGTGTATAATTATGATTTGATCCCATTTATTATAGGAGATAATCTCGAATATTTGAATATCGGATAACAGCCTTTATGGCTGAGGATTCTTCCATGTTTATCTGATTAACTATGAACGCATGAAATTTGGCTCAAGATGGGCTCGGGCCGACCCGTGAGGCACGAGCTGAGTCGGCTGATCTTTTGTACTTTAGCCGACCTGGGCTCAGCTCGGATTCTTAGGGCTTCTGGCCCTTAAGGTGGACTTTTTCGGTCTTCATTTATTGCTGTGCTATTATGGGATGACACGTGACAAGGTGTTGGTCCGACATCCGTCGGTGTAAAACCGTATTATATTACTTGTGATAACTATTCTATTGTAGTCATAACACTACTAACAACAAAATATACTACATATGCAACCAAGCCAATGTGTGCAAGGGTTAAATCAATGTAGTAGAGTAACTGTCTACCCTTTATCAAAGACATATTTATGGCCTTAAGGTACAATCCAAAGAGAGCAATTGTCTACCCTTTACCAAAGATATATTTATGGCCTTAAGGTACAATTCAAAGCAGATTCCAAGTTGTAGACGAGTTTGAAACCTACCTATGGTCTCGAAAGAGGCGCTAAATAAATTAGCAAGCACATGAAGAGCATTAACCCTCTCAAGGACTTAATTGGATGGCTAGTATGTACAATCAAGAGACCCTCCACCATTGGTGAACCAAATCTTGACAATGGTCTTAGTCATGAAATTCAGAGTCCATCACGGGTATTTAGGAGAACAAGCTTGCAACCGAGCCTATAATATTGCAGATTGTTAGCGACGTGTCATTGACCTTATTACTAATTGATGTGAGTCACTATTATTATCATTCTTATTCCTTAACCTTAGGGTTTATTACCTGATAGTTAATTACCCGAAAACACATTTAACAAATGTGTAAAAAGGGTAACACATCTTTAATAACGTGTTAACTGAAATATGTATAGTTACAAGTTTTCCTTTTGTCTTTTGTTTTATTTGTTTATTCTTTCTTTCGTACAGATGTTATAAAAAATACTAAAATTACAAACAAATTGACACAACCAATAACATAAGGTTTTAATAAAAATATATTTTCTAATTATATGGTATGAAATAATTAAATATTTATGTAGTGGGTCAATGTTATAATAAAGTTATAAATATTTATGTATAATGAGTAAAAGATTTATAAAGTAATGGCGTGGCAGTGTAAAAAGTTTTATGACTGTAGAGAAAATGTTTATGAAGAAAAAGTTTATAAACTAGATGATGTGGCACAATATGAATCTTTTAATAGGTTCATGACTAAAGATGCTCTGAGTGGAGGAAACGGAATGGAACATGTTTTTATCTTGTAATTGCTTCATTGGGAAATGTGTGAATTTGTTTTTTGTTTTTATTAATAAAGTAAATTGGTAAAATTAATTAAAACTAAGAAATTATCTTAATAATTATTCATACCTTTATATATTTTTATAAATTAAGTTAAAATAAGAAATTATTTGTATATATGATTAAAATAAAATGTGATGACAAATCAAGGTACATTAAATTTTCAAATAATTAATAATTACCAAATGCAAATAATTATACGAGAATATTAGTTAGAAACTATAGGTTTCATTTATAATCTATTTTATAAACACAATATTAAAAAAGTGAAACTAAATAAAGTTTCCAACTAAATTGATAATTATAAAGTGGTTTGGCTTAGTTAAAAACAATACAAAGTATATTATTAAGGATATGACATGTTTGAAAACCATAGGGAGACAAGTGGCATACATTGATTCTCCAGGTAGATTGCAAATATCATTTTATCTTATCACGATAATATTATCTATCCTCTGTAACATGTGGAAAATCATGAGTCGTCCAGGCGATTACGATCAGATTTCATGTATGAAACTTTCTATAAATTCATGGTATTGCAAACTTAAGAAATTGCAAAACACATTCATTTCTATCTTATTTCCACACTTATTGTTCTGCAAAAAAAAAATCATTGTACTACCCTAGAAAAATGATTGGTGAAATAAAGTAGTGTTAAAGGGTGAAATGATGAGAGATGATACTTTTTATTTGTAGTTGAAAATGACGGGTAATGATTGGTGACGGATGTAAAAAAAAAAAAAAACTCAGAAGTGTGAAATGTCATTGTAGAAAGGAAGCAATTACATTTTGGTACCCAAAAAAATTAACTAAAAATGTAGAGACGGAAAGCAATTACCCAAAAAAAAATTAACTAAAGAGCTTCTACTTTTTGGACTTGTTATTAAAGACCCCCAAAAAGTAAGCCATTACAACCACCATTATAGTTGGTTTACTTTAGACCTAACGAAATGATGGTTCATAAGAGGACATTGTCGGTTTAAGTACTCACTAGATCATGAATAATAGGTCGATCTTTTTAGAGGTTTTATAAAAATCCAGAAAATTATCAAATGTGATGTATTAAAAAAATTGTCTAACGTATAAAGCATTGACTGGATTGCCATAAAACCCTCTCACTTACCATTGGATTGCCATAAAACCCTGTAAATCACCAGACAGTTCCAGAAGCACTACGGATAGTTGCATCGATATGACCCGAATTATGGTAGATATAGAAACATTTGTATCAGGTTCCACAATAAAGCAAGCCCACCACTTGCCCACATACTACCCTCAACAAGGGCACTACTATAACCCAATGAACAACGAACATACTCAAATCGATTTTCATTTAACTTGGTTTCAGACAAAAATTAAAGAGACGGTGATTATTTATTTACAAGGCCCATCAAAGCATTGACTGCACGGGGTTGGCCGAGTCCCCGGCAGTTTCAACATAAAATATTCATTGCGCCGGGTGGGCCAGCTCCTCGGCAGACTCCACCAATGGCAGATCAACAGTAACTGTCCTATTAGCTGGACAAATCCTCTTCATCTCAATCCCCCATCAACCTCCACAACAGCCTTGCGCTTACCCATAACTATCGGCCCCGAAGTAGGGGTAGACGAACCATCCCTAGCACGTGCCAGACGGAGAACAGTCGACACTCTCAACCGAAGAACCACTTGCTCTTCCCTCGATATTGGCATCTCTTCCCGAAAGACCAATTCCGGCATCACCACCAATCCACCAGAAACTGGGGCAACCGTCCCTAATGCGTCTCTAATGTCCTCATCATTCAGCCCTACCAATTTCAGGATCAACGGTGGCTACAAAGGATCTGTTGCCCGAGACATCTCATCACCACCGGACGCTTCAAGGTGCAAGACCCCTTGCATGTCTCCAACTCCAGACCTATATACTCCTTGCCGTCCATCCCCAACTTCACCCTCCAGCCACCCAACGTTTCAAGTAACTGCGTACGACTGTTAGAATTCAACCATGTCCTATACGGAAGGCGTCGTTGCTGCTCAACCGAAATTTCATGGGTGAGCTTCGAGCAAGCACATATTGTTTGATCAGTGGAGTTTTCATAGGCATGGGCAGTTGGGGAAACGTATTGGGGAGAAGGAGGAGGAATTACGCAAGTTGCTGGAGTCTCCGGGATATACCGTTCAACAAGAACAGGTCTTGATGCAACAAATTGATCAGTGGAAGACTATGGAGGAGGAATATGGGCGTCAGCGGGGTCATAGTGAGTAGCTGGCTATGACGGATAAGAATACTCGCTACTTTCATCATAATGCAACCTCGAGGCGGAAACGTAACACCATACATATGTTGCATGATGCCAATAGGGTGTTGTGGGAGGAACCGAAGGACATGGAGCGTGTGCCAGGGGATTATTTTCGAGGCATTTATTCTTCTAATGAGGATAATATTGATCTAGAAGGGTTGCAATTTGTTGAGCTTGATTTGGGCCAACAACAGGGATTGGCTGCGCCTTTTACGCAGGAGGAGATTTGTGTTTCTTTGAAACAACTGCCAGGCCAGAAATCGCCAGGGCCAGATGGTATGCATGTGATATTTTTGCAGAAATTTTGGGGAATTGTGGGTGATGACGCCGTCGTTGTAGTGTTGGATGTTCTGAACAATGGGGCTCCGTTAAGTATGATTAACGAAACTTTTATTGCTCTGATACCTAAGGTAGCTACTCCTACAATTATGCCTAAGTTTCGACCGATTGCGCTGTGTAATTCCATTTATAAACTCATCTCCCATGTAGACATTAATCCGTTGAAGGAGGTGATTGGGGATGTTATTTCGGGCAATCAGAGTGCGTTTGTGTATGGCTGTCTCATCACGGATAAGGCAATTATAGCTTTTGAAAGCTTCCACTCTCTTAGGACTGGCATGTAGGATTGTCATAACCATGCGGTGCTAAAGTTGGATATGGCCAAGGCCTTTGATCGGGTCGAGTGGCAGTACCTTTGGAGTGTTATGGAACGTATGCGCTTCCCTTTACCATTTATCGACTTGGTCCGCATGTGTGTAACGAGTGTTTCCTTTCGGGTCCTCATTAATGGGAAGCCTAGCCAGAGAATTATGCCTACCCGAGGCATCCGACAGGGTGATCTGCTATCGTCTTTCCTCTTTATTAACTGTGTAGAGGGGTTTGCAGCAATGTTAGACGATTATATGCGCAGGGGTGCTCTCCGAGGTATTCTATTTAAGAGAGAGGCTGGGGTCACTGTCTCTCATCTGCTTTTCGCTGATGATTGTATGCTCTTCTTTGAGTTGTTGGACGGGGCGACATAGACGTTGGTGGATTTGTTTGCCAGGTATGGGGCCCTCTCCGGACAGGCCATCAATTTCCATAAATCTAGCTTGTACTTCTTGGAGGTAGTTTCGTTAGAGCAGCGGGAAGCGGTTTCTAATACACTTCAGATTCCCCTGGGCGATGGGTCCGGAAAGTATTTGGGGTTGCCATTTGTGTTTGGTGGAAACAAGCGCCGGGTGTTTGAGTTTCTGAGGGATAGGCTATGCAAGAAGGTGGTGTTGAAATAGTGTCCTAAACCCAATCGGGTTGGACCGGATCTGACCGGGTCAGGTCGTTTACAGTCTATTTAGTTCATGTAATAACTTTGTTATGATCAATAAAAACACTTTGTTATTATATATCTTGTTTATCTTCATGTTTTTGAATATATATAGTAATGTTCTTAGTATTCAACTGTGATAGAAAAACCGTGATACTGATCATGGTTGTTGAGATCTCTATTCACTTCAACGATTTTGATACTTAAATGTCTCTAGTCGTATGTACTGTCAAACGGGACTTTGATGGTATGATTAGACTAGCACGTATTAGATGTCCTCTGTCTTATTGAAGATAGGGATAGATCTCGTCTATCTAAGTGTAGTGACACTTGGACTGTACGTGGACGTGTATTAGAGAATACGTACGTTAGACTAGCCCACTTACATTAAGTGTCGCAGTATGTGGCAGTTGTGTAATTATCCTGAGACTGGAGTCTTCATGGCATCACAGTGTGGATTTTCATGCTTTGACACTATTGAAGTTTCTTCTAGCCATGGGACGATCATGCGGTAGTGCTCGGGGGTGATATTGAAGCATGCGTATGATACATGTTTGTTCGTCCGGAAATCGCGTATCCAATGATTATGAGTAAATATCCGAAATGGACTTCTTATAAGGAATGTCTAGCTCTCGTGAATCTTCGCAAAGTGGGAGTAAATGAGTTATTCCGAGAGAGCATGATATCCAGATTATAAGATACGTTCGTTGATGTACCGACACTCGAGATACGATCGTTTATTATTACAGCAATAAGATTCTATTTACACGGTAACTGTTTCACATGAAAGATAGTATTCATTGCTTTTGACTCTTCCAATGATTGGGGGTCACGGTGTGTTGCTAGACGCTATCCCGTGATCGTTAGGTATGAAGGAAATTTTCGTAATTTGCACTTTGTGTCTTCGGCCAATATTCGGAAGCCTATTGGGTCACACACTTAAGAACATCTAGCCGGATTAAAATACGGTTATAGTGATAACCAAATAAGAAAAGTTTATCTCGACTATAGTGTTATAGTGATTAAATTAATATGACGGTATTTATTTATTATGAATAAATTAAATACAAGATATTAATTATATTGATTAATTAAATAATATTCTGGATGCCAATTTTTGGCACAAGGGGCGCATGACATAGTATATAAGATACATTTGGATTGTGCATTTTAATTAATGATATTATCATATATTAATATTGGATATTAATTGATTTAGGAAAAATAGATTTATGGTAATATGATAAAGATATTCAATATTAGATATTGGCAATATCTTAGATTTATTTAACATAAGATATTAAATTAAAAGAGATAAATCAATCAAAGTGATTTTCTTTATTTTATTAGGAAAAGTTTTCTTTCTCATCAATCTACTAGGAAGTTTCTCTCAATCAGATTGGGACAATAGGGGCGCCACTTTCACCTATAAAAGAATGAGGTTGGCTAGCTCTTTTGTACATCACAATTCCAAGTGTTCGTAATTCTTGTGAAAAATAGAGAGCTTCTTCTAGAGAGTTTTAGAGAGAGAGAAAAGGCTGGTCTAGCAACCGAGTTTTTCTGGTAGCAATCTAAGGAGGATTCCGGCAAGGAGTTCATGTGGATATCGATAGATGCCGGACACGTGGACGGCTCGCGCGCACTACTACTCTTCGTTGACGGTCAAAGCGTCGATCTATTAGATCAAGCAAGGCAATCACCGTCAACTACTTAACGTGTTTATTGTGTTAAACGAAGTCGATTTTGGGATCGGAAATCAATTTTTAAATTCCGCTGCATAGACTAGTTGATTTCTTGACAATGGTATCAGAGCGAACTTCGAACTTAAGCAATAAGCACTAATTAAATTTCATAGTAATTAATCGATAGATGTAAGATCTAGATTTGCGAAACGAGAGAAACAAAAAAATCAGATAGGGAGCTCGACCGACGGCGGCGGCTCCCCACCGTGTAGCCGGCGGCGCCCTAGGGTGCTGCTAGCGGCTGGTGGTGCATGGTGGATCCTGATTTCGTTTTTCGTTTTGTGATATTTATTGTGCATTGATATCTATTTTGTTTAGTTGTGTCATATGGCTAACTAATGGTTCTAATAGTTTGGGCCATTGGGATGCCACATGGCATTAAATAATATTGGCCATTTCCAAACTTTGTTTGGAATAGGCCTAGACCCTCTTGGAAACCAAAGACATCCCTTTTGATTAAGATTCAAAAGGAAAAAAACTAGAAGAGACCTAATTATAATTTTGATTTAAATTTGAATAGTTCTTATTAATTAAAATTAAAATTGAAATCGTTTAAAATTAACAGTTAATTTTATTTTGATTGAAATCATTTAATTAATTAAATGTTGATTGATTATTTGTTTTGATAAAATAAGACGCAAGTAGTTAAATTTTAATTTATCTTTTCCATAAGATATTATTGTATGGATTAGATGTTGTAGATATAATATGATTATATACACCCCGATTGATCTTGGACTCGACCAATAGGATAGATGTGTATGCTTTACTTTATGTTGGGTTTTTTAAATTGTCTTAGACCGTTATGAAGAACTTGACCTAGTTTACTTTCTGTATTTATCTCATTCCCGTTAGCTCCCATGTGTGTGCGGCGGGTGTAATTATTTATTAGATAGATTATTATGTAACAAGAACGGAGCATAAGATGGAGGCCAAAGAAATATAAAGATTCCATTGGTGATGGCGCATTAAAGATCATATTGGCGGTTGCAGCTACCCTTTGATTGTGACCCGCGGTTTCGTCAGTTTGTATTCGAAACCGCACCTAGGAAAAGTCAATGATCATACCGGCTATTTTGTGCGCGTAATGGTGTATGTTTTACTTTATATTGATAACATAGAAATATGCACGTTTAGATGAGACCGTAATTTAATTAAAATTAATTAAGTGAATTAATTTAAATTTACTCCCACATATAAAAATCAAATCGAAAATTGTCTCATAATATTATAATGATGGTGAAGAGCCCTTGTTCGGATCCAATTCATCAGCCACAGCTGGGGTTGACCTACCTTGGGTATATCGTTATTATTGAGATATGAACGAAAGTGATCTCGCAAATATTGGGTTATGAATTGACTAAGATCTTTTCAGCCATCAGCCACAACAGGGGTCGTTTGGATTTTAGAGACAAGGGATTGGCTAATGCATAGTGATGCATACCATCAAAGAGTTGACTATTCAATCAACAAGAGTCGTATGAGACACGATTGTTAAAGAGTTACCTACTCGTCAAGCTATTTCGGTTCACCAGCCACAACAGGGAATCTTGATAGTTCGATGGGATTTTGTCCACTAAAGAATTAAAATTCTTGAAAGCCAATTTGGAGTAGTTGGCTAGTGGGAGCAAAACCTAATTAAAATTTTAAAGTGCACTTTTATGGTTTTGTATGCATGATTTTTTTACTTATATTATCTTTACTTTATTGTTGTAGAAATGTCGAACAAATTGAATCTTCGTTTTATCAATGAAAACAAACTTGACGAATCAAACTTTCTCGACTGGGAAAGAAACCTCAAAATTGTTTTGAGACATGAAGGCATTGGCTATGTCTTGGATATACCCTTAACCAAGGATCCTGAAGATGCTACGAATGAGGAATCGGTTAAGAAGCATGCAAAACACTGTTCCGACAGTACATAGGCTACTTGTATTATGCTTGCTTCTATGACACCGGAACTTCAGAAATAGCATGAGTCCATGGATGCTCATACCATTATGGTTCACCTGAGGAGCTCTATGCTTCTCAGTCTCGCACTGAGACGTTCGAGGTCTCGAAGGCGTTGTTTGGTTGCAAGATGGCTCCGGGTACTCTAGTTGGATCACATGTGCTTAAGATGATCGGTTATATAGAGAGGTTTGAGAAGCTTGGCCATAAGATGGGGCATGAGTTGAGTATTGACTTGATTTTGCAATCTCTACCGGCCTCTTACTCGCAGTTTGTGATGAACTATCACATGAACAAGATTGATTGCTCCCTTGAGGAGCTATTGAACATGCTCAAAACTACGGAAGGCACTGTTGGCAAGGGTAAGCAAGTGTTGCTCGTGACTTCTTCCAAAGGCAAGAAAAAGGCCCAAAAGAAGACCAAGAAGGCTAAGGAGGTTACCAAGCTGAAGCCTAAGATAGCCAAAGACAAATCCAAGGATGCTTGCTTCCATTGTTGCCAGATTGGTCATTAGAGGAGAAACTGCAAGGCTTTCTTGAGCACCAAGAAGAACAAGCATAACGATGCTTCGACTTCAGGTATGTTTATGATTGAGATCAATATTGCTTCTTCTAAGTCTAACCACTGGGTATTAGATATAGGATGTGGTTCTCATATTTGTACGGATATGCAGGGACTAAGAAGGACTAGAGATCCGAGGAAAGGAGAAGTGGACCTGCGTATTGGAAATGGAGCAAGAGTTGCTGCCCTAAGCGTATGAGTTTATTTTCTTTCATTGCCCAGTGGGCTAGTACTAGAATTAAATAACTGTTATTTTGTTCCTGCTCTTACGAAGAGCATTATTTCTATTTCTACATTGGATGTTGAAGGATTTTCTTTTACGTTTAAGAATAAATGTTGTTCTTTTTACATGATGGAATATTTTATGGTACTGGAAAACTTGACAATGGTCTCTACATATTAGATATGAATGTTGATGTGCTTAATATAAACAATAAGAAAGCAAGAACTAGTGACTTAAATGAATCCTACTTGTGGCATTGTAGACTTGGCCATATAAATAAGAATCGCATTTCCAAACTCTATAAAGATGGAATGTCGGATCACTTCGATTACGAATCGTTTGATACATGCGAAGCTTGTTTACTTGGCAAGATGACAAAGTCACCATTTAGTGGCAAAGGGATAAGATCCAACGAATTACCTGAGCTCTGTTGGTCCCAGAGAAGGGTAAAACTATAGTCAGAGGGGGGGGGGGGTGTGAATGACTATAGTGGAGTTTCAAAAACTTTTCTTATATTTAAAAGCTTTTGGGCAGCGGATAAGTCCCTTCTTAAAATGTTGTTTCAAAGTAGATTATCCAATCATAGATATATGATATAATATAAGCAATCAAATAAATGCAGTAAGGTAAATTGTTGAAAGTAAATTGACACAAAGGTTTATAGTGGTTCAGGGTGGTGTAATCCCTTAATCCACTCTTCTCCTGTGATGATTGGAGGAATTCACTATTGTTTTCACAGATACAATAGTCTGATTGTCCTTGGCTACACAAGCTTCACAATCATTCAAGACTATCACTCCCTGACTTCAGAAGCTTCTGTGACTCAGTCTATTTCACTACTCCTTAGGAACAAATCCTTCAGCAGCTATCACAAATACAACTCCTTCTTAGATGGCTCTGATTCAGTTGCTTGATTGATGTGAATTGGATTCACAATTCTTGTTGATTGATGTATGATAAAAATATAACTATATTATATGACTTTTTATATTGTATTTACGATAATATCGTATAAATTCTATAAAAATATATCTAAAAACTCATAAAAATCTAAATCGTTATAAATAGATATTATCGTTATAATTTTAGTAAAACTTATAGTTTTGTGGTCGAATTATCGTGGGCTCGTGTTTTTGATCGCTTTGGTGCGTGTGATGGAAAACTGAAGAATTAAAATCGAAACAGTAGAAAACCGAAGAAAGATATTTTTCAAAGTCCGGCCCGAACCGAAAAAACCCGGCCCGAGCCGGAATCTCTCTACCACCAGCACATGGACTCTAACAGGAGAGAATCAGATCTTTGTTGGACCGCCTGTGCCGGTGCATCGACCCGCCCGCGCCCGCCTTATACCTCACCTATAAATACAGAGCAAATGCAAATTTGTAGGAAGTGTACCAATATATATATATATATATATATATATATATATATATATATATATATATATATATATATATATATATATATATCTTATCTTTAGTTAGTTTTTAGTTACTCAGAAAATACCGTAAACGGCACTCTACCGAAATAATAATGTAGTATAAGTATCGTTGTAATAATTAGAAGGATTATCAAGGCTCGTTGTTGCTAAAGGAGTTGTTATTTCCGGAGAATACGGCTCTGACGCTACAATTGTAATCTGGTAACTTTTTAATGTATTTATGTTTGTTTGTTGTTATTAGTATCTATATATTAGTTATAATGATATTAGGCTAACTCTATACTAGCCAAGATATGAAATTGAATTAGTTTTATCTTTTTAGGGAAATAGATGATGACTATGTTAAAATTGAATTAAAATGGATTATAATGAATCTCTTTCTATTTGCGCTTAATGAAAAGTTAAAATTGAATTAGCTACTCGATTTAACAAGAATCGTAACCTAATGATGAACTGACCAGAGAAGTTAGGATACGCGATCATGAATAGAAAGACCGGAGGGTAAAATTGGCCGTCTGACAAACGGAATCCTATTTCCTACCCGGAGGCAGATTTGTCCTAGAAAAACAAATCTTATTGAAAATTGGACTCAAGAGATTATCACGTTAAAATCACCTGTTTAATTGAGCAATACTCAAAATACCGGCCGTATGACAAAACGGAGTTCCCGCTTGAGGATGACATTAGACAGAGGACTTTTGGCATATGACAATTTCATACGCTCGTGTGAGGAGGAGTTGTCTAGCTTAGGAGTACACCGGTTTATATATAATTGATTAGCCTTAAATTAAGGAAAGATCAAGCACATCTATTTCTACTAAAAAGAGATACTGATTCAGTGACATATTCTTGGCTAGTTTCTAATAATATTACTAGTATTTATATCCTATATATTGTATTGGTACCTATATATATTTATATCTTTATATATCTGTTTTAGTTTTATGTATTTATTTACTGTTTTACGGTTACTAAAAAGGAAAAGGAAAAACTGCGACTTAGATTGAGTTAATAACAGCTTCTTGGTGTTTAACCACACTCTGAATTACCACACGTTTCCCTGAGGATTCGACACCTGACTCACCATATTACGCTATAATTTGACCCGGTACACTGCCGGTTAAGGATTGTAATAGCACTAGTAAAGGTCCTGTCAGCTTTCTGGCGCCGTTGCCGGGGAACGACGCTAATTCATTGTGTCTATGGTTACTACTTGTATTAGCTCAAAATTCTCGAGGATAAGTCAACACTCTTCTTATCACATTTCTTTTTTATTTTTTCGTCGGTAACTACCTTATAAGTAAATTACCAATTTTTACTACTATCAATTTCGTGTTATTTTCTTTTTTCGATAGGCTCCACTCACTCCTTATAAGCCTGACATAAACACTTACGAAAGGCAGTTAAGAGTAGAGAGTAAACGAAGTCATACTAGTCAGGGAAATCCTGACGAATCATCATCAAATCGAGAAACTAGAATGGCCGAAATCAGTGATGAAACACCTGAACAAGGGATTGTACATGCCCAAGGACATGGACAAAACCTTAATCAGAATCCACCAATACCAAATAACCAGAATCCTAATAATAGAAATAATCAGAATCGGAACCAGAATAATCATAATAATCCTAACCTACCAAACCCGAGACCTATCTGTGATCAAACCGTAAGAAGAAACCAGACTAATAATCCAATTCATTTACCAAATGAATGAGCGAATAATTTCGAAATAAAATCTCATCTTTTTGGTTTAATTGACACAAGAGCCCAATTTCTAGGAGAGGATGATGAAGATCCACATCATCATCTCTATCTTTTCGAAGAATTGTGCAATACAGCCAAAAGTCAAGGTGCTCATCGTGAATTAACGAGGATGTCTATGTTTTCTTTTTCTTTAAAAGGAAGAGCACGAGATTGGTTTATGTCACTCCTACATCATTCATTGACTAGTTGGGAGGAGATTCAAACCGAGTTCTTAAAGCAGTATTTTACTCCTGGTAGAAATTTGGAATTAAAGGTCGAAATTGCTAACTTTAGACAAGGATCTGAAGAAACGCTTGGGAATGCTTGGGAATGATTTAAAAAACTATTAAGAGCTTGTCCCGATCATGGTTATTCCTTAGATATGCAAATCCAACTTTTACGTCAGTAAACTACGGAAAGACTCACGTCTGCACGCGTGATCATGCATGTGATGGTTCTTTAATGATGAGTGAAGCCCAATTAATTTACGATGCTATTGAAAAGATTTCCAAAAATAACCGAATGTGGGAAACCGGTTCTAGCACAAGAAAAGTAGCATTTGCGGAGAGATGTACATCGAATCTGAAGTTCTAGCACACTTGGAGAATTTGAGTAGGAAATTTGATGGCTTACAAGCTAGTAAGATTATTAACTCGGAAAATAATTTAACGAATGACTACTCAAATCATGATAATGCATCATTAGGGAAAGAAGAACCAGAAGGATATTCAAGGGATGAGGTGAGTTTTTTACAACAGCATAAGAATTTGAACAACGCGTATTCAAACTCATTTAATGCTATTAGAAGAGATCACCCTACTTTTCGTTGGTCTGAAAACCCTAGTAAGCAAGGCCAACCACCGTATCCAGTTCAATATAAGAATTCATATAGTAATCAAGTCTATCAAGGAGATTCCGCAAATCAGAATCTATAATCATTGCCTAGATCATATCCACAACATACTACTCAAAGTATACCAGTCACCCAAAGTTCAACTCAACCTGAAGGAGTTGATAAATGGGAGAAATTAATGGAGAACATGATGGGTGTAGTATCTACTCAAGCTCAAAATGTAGAAACAATGATAACTTCTATAGTACAAATCACTAAGGATATGAGTACGTTAAAAACATCCATGAGTGGACATGATACCAGAATGAGAACTATAGAAGCATCAATAAGGAATATGGAAGATCATTTGAGTAGAGAAGGAGAACGTAAAAACAGTAGACCTCCAGGAGGATCACCAAGTAATACTGAAAGAAACCCGAGAGAGGTGAACGCTTGTTGTTACCGTAAGTAGAAAACTCTGTGGGAATCTTTGAAGCGTAAAATTCAGAAATAATGAAGTAGAAAATGATTTAAATGGTAACTTTATAAAGGAAAAGAACGAACTTGAATTTACTGATGAAGAAGAAGAAATTATTGAAGATTTCTTAAGACAAAATAGTAATGTTGAACCTGAAAGTAAGAATGAGGAATGGGTCAAAGTTCCTAGGATTCTGAAAGATCCAATGGATAAAGACCTAAGAACCTTATTTAAGGAACATGTTAGAGAAAACAATATTGAAGAAAAGAAGGAAGAATTGCCAATAACCGAAAAAGTAAAAATTGATACATGGGATGTTTCAAAGAAAAGATCGTATGATAATGAAACATGGCGACCAGTTGATTCTCAAAGATTTAAGGAAAAAGGAAAAGAGAAATTAACTTCAGAACAAAAGGTTATAGATTTGGAATCTTTACCTTACCCACCAAAGGATCAAATTAAAAAGATAAAAACTGATAAGAAGTATGCTCGTTTCCTTGATACTTTTCGTCATATCCATGTCAATATCCCTGTTATCGAAGCCCTAATCAACATGCCTACCTATGGAAAGTTTCTTAAGGATATCCTATCAAACAAAAAAAGGTTAGAAGAATATGACAATATATGCCTTAATGAAGAATGTTCTGCAATACTTCAAAATAAGTTGCCTCCTAAACTTAAAGATCCTGGTAGTTTTACCATTCCATGTGAAATTGGAGGATTTTTGTTTAAAAAAGTACTATGTGATCTCGGAGCAAGTATTAATCTCATGTCTTATGAGGATTATAGGAAACTGGGTATAGGAGAGCTTACAAATACTGAAATGACCCTTCAGATGGCAGATAGATCGATTAAACATCCTAAAGAAGTCATCGAGGACGTATTGGTTAAGATTGACAAATTTTACTTACCAGTGGATTTTGTAATAATGGAAATGGAAGAAGGATATTCAGCGCCAATTATTCTAGGTCGTCCATTTCTAGCTACAGGAAGAACATTAATCGATGTTCAAAAAGGTGAACTAATACTAAGAGTTAACGAAGATGAAGTTTCTTTCAATATCTTCAAAGCTATGAATCATCCATACAAATCACCAGAATCATGTTCTTTTATAGATGAGATATCTACATTCTGTGACGACCAATTGCTAGATTATGAAGATAGACTTGAAGAATGTTTGGCATTATCTATCTATAAAGAAGATGAAAATGATACTGAAATGAGAGAAGTAATCCTTTATCTTAATAAAGGACTGTTTTCTAAGCACCCATGGCATCAATATTTGGAATTAGAACTAGAATGACCAGTTTTAAAATCTTCAGTAGAAGATCCACCAAGGAATCTGGAGTTGAAACCACTTCCTTCAAATCTGAAATATGCTTTTCTTGAAACGGATAATCTACTGCCGATTATTATTTCATCAACCTTAACTAATGAACATGAAAGTCAATTACTTAGAATGTTAAGAAATCATAAGAAAGCATTTGGATGGACAATGGCAGATATTCAAGGAATTAGCCCTGAGATTTGCGTTCATAAGATCATTCTAAATGAAGGAGCTAAACCTTGTATTCAGCCACAACGCCGCCTCAACCCAAATTTACAATCCATTGTTAAGAAAGAGGTTATTAAGCTATTAGAAATGGGGATAATCTTTCCCATATCAGATAGTGAATGGGTAAGTTTGACCCAAGTGGTACCAAAGAAAGGAGGTCTCACGGTAAAAGAAAATGATAAAAATGAATGGATTCCGACAAGGGAAATTACAGGATATCGAATGTGTATTGATTTTCGGAAACTGAATGATCATACTAAGAAAGATCATCATCCACTTCCATTCATTCATCGCATGGATGTTGGAGCGATTAAGTGGACATAAATATTATCGTTTCTAGATGGCTATTCGAGGCTACTTACGAGATATTCATTGCAGCAGGAGATAGAGAAAAAACTACTTTCACTTGTCCGTATGGAACTTTTGCTTACAAACGAATGTCATTTGGTCTATGTAATGCACCAGCTACATTTCAGAGATGTATGATGGCAATATTTTCTGACATGGTCGAGAAATTCTTAGAAATCTTTATGGATGACTTTAGTGTTTATGGAGATTCTTTCGATGAATGCTTATCGCATTTAGAACGAGTATTGCAACGCTGTGAAGATACCAACTTAGTGCTAAACTAGGAAAAATGTCACTTAATGGTATCAGAAGGAATTGTTCTAGGTCATAGAATCTCTGAAGTAGGTATCGAAGTTGACAAAGCTAAAGTCGAAGTAATTGAAAAATTACCTCCACCAATTAATCTAAGAACTTTAAGAGGATTTCTTGGACATGCTGGATTTTATAGAAGATTTATTGCAGACTTTTCGAAGATAGCAAAGCCTCTAAGTCATTTGCTTGAAAAGGAAGTACCATTTAACTTTGAAGATAAATGTATGGAAGCCTTTCATACCCTAAAAAGCGAAGTTGACTACTGCACCAGTGCTAGTAGCACCAGACTGGGATTTACCGTTTGAAATTATGTGTGATGCAAATGATTTAGCTGTAGGAGCTGTTTTAGGTCAAAGATATAACAAAGTACTCAAAGCAATCTATTATGCATCTCACACGTTAAATGCAGCTCAACTAAATTATGCAACTACAGTAAAAGAACTGTTGGCTGTAATTTTTGCCTTAGATAAGTTTAGATCGTATATCGTTGGATCTAAGGTTATTATCTATACAGACCATTCAGCTTTGAAGTATCTGCTAAGTAAGAAAGATGCTAAACCACGTCTTCTTAGATGGATTCTGTTACTTCAAGAATTTGATATTGAAATTAAGGATAAAAAAGGGAGTGAAAATGTAGTAGCAGATCATCTAAGTAGAATGGAAAATGATGAAGGAAAAGGAAATGAAATACGAGATTCATTTCCGGATGAACAACTTTTTAGGATCGATACTCCATCAACCATGCAATTATTAAAAGATAAAATACCATCAAAAGAAAATTCACCATGGTTTGGGAATATCGTTAACTATCTTACGTGTAAGTACATCCCGTCTCACTGGACTTGGCAGCAGAAAAAGAAATTCTTTTACGACTTAAAGTTTTACTATTGGGAGAAACCAGATCTTTTCCGAAGATGTTCGGATGGAATAATCAGAAAATGTAGGATGGAAAACTGCTTTTAAAGTTTTACAATGTGGTTTTTATTGGCCTACAATATATAAAGATGCGTATAAATATGTAAAATCTTGTGAATCTTGTCAAAAATGGGGAAACATATCTAAAAAACATGAAATGCCTATGCAACCGATTTTAGAATGTGAATTATTTGATGTATGGGGTATAGATTTCATGGGACCTTTCCTTATATCGTTTGGAAAAAGATTTATTCTAGTAATAGTTGATTATGTCTCGAAATGGGTAGAAGCTGAAGCTCTTCCCACTAATGATACCAAGGTGGTGCTGAGGTTCCTTAAAAAGAATATATTTACAAGATATGGCACTCCGAGGGCTATCATTAGTGATAGAGGTTCACATTTTTGCAACCGACCATTTACTAAGATAATTGAGAAATATGGTGTAACTCATAAACTAGGAACACCCTATCATCCGCAAACTAGTGGACATGTAGAGGTGTCTAATAGAGAAATTAAAAGAATCGTGGAGAAAACAGTGGACTCAAATCGTAGAAAATCAAGCGAGAAAGACTAGATGATGCATTATGGGCATACATAACAGCCTTTAAAACACCAATTGGTTGTTCTCCTTATAAATTAGTTTTTGGTAAATCTTGTCATCTCCCTGTTGAATTAGAACACCAAGCTTTATGGGCTATTAAATTCCTAAATTTTGATCCTAAAGCTGTTGGTGATCATAGGTTACTTCAGTTAACAGAACTGGAAGAGTTTCGACTCGATTCTTATGAAAATGCTCGAATCTACAAGGAACGTACGAAAGCTTTCCATGACAAGAAAATCTATCGTCGTGAGTTCCATGTAGATGATCGAGTACTTTTATACAATTCACGTTTAAAGTTGTTTCGAAAGCTTAAATCTAGATGGACGAGTCCATACGGTGTAACTAAAGTTTATAAGTCCTGAGTCATTGAACTAATCACTGGAAAAACAACTTTCATAGCCAATGGCCACAGGGTAAAATTATTCTTAAACGAAGAGGTACCAAAACAGAAGAAATATTATTGCTTATCGACCCTCCAATGATTAAGGAAGCGAGAATTCTAAACTCACCGATTACGGGTACTATCTTTTAATTCACTTTTTAATATGCAATTTAATTAGTTTCGTCTTTTACCGGATAGACGTTAAAGAACTGAAATGCCTTTTATAGATAGAATAGAAGTTTTTATTTTACTTTTAAAATTAGGTTTAGATAAAGATGTTGCATTTAGAATAGAAGCCTTAGTTTTTAATTTGAACAAGGAGCTGTTAAGCGAAATCAGAGAAAGAGATCTTTGTAATGGAAAATCGAGAAGTGCTATAAAGAGAAGGGCAAGATTTCTAATGAGATGCACGAGAATCTGTGAAAAAGTGAACATAATGGAAAATGTGGAGACAAAGACAACCAAATCCCGGGATGAATGTTTGAATGTAATTAAGATGGGAACGACTAGGTGATTATCCGAAAATCCCGATGGACAACAAAGAGAGAATTCAAACGCATCATTTCTAGGAATTAGGTTGATGGACCGTTATTATAGAAATCTTGAAGATTTAAGGATGATAGGAGTAGAATTAGATTAAGTTTTATGTTTTTTCAAAAAAAAAAAAAAAATTCAAAGATTTCATAAAAATTTTATGATAAACTTATTTTTATATCATATATAGTATAATTAAGGATTATCATACCAAAAATATTTTTTTTAAAAAGCTTTTATAAAAAATTGTAATAATTTATTTTATCATGAAATAATTTTATGATTTTTATAAAAATGTTTCTATGATATAATTTCAATTATTACAAAAAAAAAAGAGAATCGAGTAATTACTAACGATTCGAGTCGATAAGAGTTCGGTTCGATTCGTTAGCTTTATAACCTAAAATATCACAATTCCATCATCTTCATCTTCTTCATTTCTTCAACTCCAAAAAGCCGCCCCACCCCTTTTCCCCTCTTCAAAAATTTCATCACTTTTCACCAAATTTTCTATCCCAAACTACTTAATTAATCATCTTCTCTTCCATTCCACTACATAAATTCATCACTATTACATAAAAGGATAGATTTTGCAAGCAAAGCTCCTCTTTTCAACACTTTCCGGCGACTACCATACATTCCGGCAACTATCTACTTTTTCTAGCTTTATAAGGTAACAATATATATATATATATATATATATATATATATATATATATATATATATATATATATATCAATCAGTTCAATTTTTATTAAGCTTTTAGTTTTATAAATTTTATTTTTGAATATTTTGGTCTAAGTACTTATTAAATTTTGTTGTTTGTTGTTGATTTTTGTTGTTATTTTGTGATACCCTTATCGTAGATGGCCTCATCATCTAGGAGAACCGCTAAGAAAAGAAAGCCAGATAACCCTATTGTAGTACCAGTTCATGAACCGCGGCCCTTAAATGAACTCGAAGAAGCCATTTCTTTTGAGAAAACCGCTAGTAATGAAGCTAAGAATGCCTATAATGGATATTTTAGTAAGTGCGGGGTTACTTTAGAACGTGGTATTGATTTTGACTGTGTAGGAGAAGAAGTGAAAAAAATCTTTCAAGATAGGGAGTGGATGGAAATTGCAATGGAACACACTGGTAACATAAATGTTACAATGGTAGCCGAGTTCTATTCTGTTTTGTCTACTTATGATATGGCTACTCTTGAAGAACTGCAATTTATCCCTCTTAGGACGGTTAATGTCACTTTCAATCCTGTTATGATTAATACTATTTATGGTTTACATGAGATACTTGATGATGATGATTATCATTCTGTTTGGAATTTAGACCTACCTGATAGACTCATGGCTAAATCATATGAAGCTCATGCTGCCTTTGATTCCACAGCAGTATGGAAGGATAATAGGTTTCCTTATGGACGTTGTATAAGAGACATAAGGGCTATTAAGCAATTTATAGGATATAATGTTAATCCTTCGGCTCATCTATGTGCTTATGGTCGGGAAGATATTGTTTTAGCCTGGGCTATGGTTCATGACATTCCAATAAATCTGGGAAAACTAATCTTTACCAAGGCATGTGATTTTGTTAAGAATAAAACTCGAGGGGGACGTTTGCCGTTCCCTAATCTTATATCTGCCTTGTGTGATCTTCATGAAGTACCAAAATTACCCTCAGATAGGATTATGTCACCTTGTGCTCCACTTATCGGTCAAAAACTAACTGCCTTACCTGCTGGTAGAATCGATTACAATAACCCAATTCGCCAGCAACAACAACAACCGCCACCTCCATCCCCTATTCATACTCGAGCACCTCGACCTCCTAGGCGATCCACAAGCGACGCGGCCAATTCAGAGCCGAATAGCGGATCGAGGCTATGTTTGAAAGATATGGTTCGAGGCTCAGCTAGAATCGATACTAATATAGCTTTAGCTTGTAAACAGATTATGAAGTGGGCTGAGGATCTTAGGATTGGCCAAAGAGGCCACAGAGCTTTCATAAGTGAGATAGATCCCAGATATGCAGAGAGATTTACGCTTATTATCCTCAGAGTCACCCTGACCCCTATACTATGCCAGATTGGATTCCACCTATTCCACCACCTGTTTTATTCCAGGACTATATGCCGTCATCTGTAGGACATGGTGGTTTGTTTACATGTTCGTTTGATACATCCATGGGCATGGGAGGAGTGACTTCAGTGGGAGATGTGACAGCAGGTCTCAGCTCGTTTGGATTGGAAGGTTCGGTGACGATGACGACTACTAGCGCACTCGGCTACATTTCAAGCATCTACTTGGCGGATCCACAACAGTTCAACTATGATTTCAAGATGACGACTCGATCTACAGGGGCTGATTTTACTTCTAGTATGTTTGGATCATTTTCAGCTCATTTCGACTCATCTTATGACGAAGATGAGGATGACGATGAAGATGAGTAATTTGAATAAACTTTTCCTATGTTATGATGTATGACGATATAGTATGGTTTGATTTTTTTGTTTTAGACTGTTTGATGCACTCTGTGGGTGGTGCACTTCGTAGTTTTACGTTTTTTTACTGTTATTTCTATTTTATTAAACTTAGCCCCATGTTTTAGACAAAAATACATATTTACACACTGAAAGGACCTGATAAAACATCCTGAAATGCAAAAATCTTTGAACGGGCACTGTAGCACCGGCCCGTGCGTGCGACCGGCCCGCGCCCGATCCGGTGTACTACCGACCATCTTCAGTTGTTTCCTCTCATTTACATCATTTCTATATAAGAAACAGATGCCTCATTCCTCAAATTGCTAATTCAGTGCATAAAGCTTCTCGTTTTCTTATAAAGACCGTATAAAATGTCCGATCATTCGTCAGTTAATAGTTACTCTCCTCCTCATACCCCAAATTATGTGCTTCCATATCCCGAATATTATTATCCAACTTTTCACCCAATACCTTATAATTATATGAATGACTCAACTCCAAATCCTTTTATCAGTAATTTCAATCAGTCACCGGTGCTGATTGAAAAGGGTTTAAATTTTCGGAAAGTAGATAATTGGGCATTCATACGGATGCAAGGTGATGGGTGGGAACGTTTTTGTCGTATGCCAAGAGGAAGTGTTAACGTTACGATGGTTAGAGAATTTTATTCCATGTTGTCAGAAGCTACCATGGTCGGAGTAACACAGACTGTTACAGTTAGAGGTGTTGTTGTTCCTTTCACATCTATTGTCATAAATAGCGTTTTTCATATACCACCTGTCCAAACGTCACCGACTAGTCATTTTGAGTATCAATGGCGTCTTGATACTGCTGCTGGATTCATTAACAAACGGGAAGAATCTTACCAAGTCATATTCTCACAGTATAGTAATAATCATGATATTTCCACCACTGCATTACTTCCCCATCTTAGAACGTGGAAACGTTTCATCAATTCCCGAGTATACCCTACTGCTGATTTTTCAGAGATCAGTGATGATGAAATGCTGTTGTTATATGCCATCTCTTGTGGAGCTGTTATAGATTGGGGAGTCTTAATTCAAAAGGCTTCTGTGAGTTTTGCCTTTGGGAGACAACCAAACCGTCAGCCAATGCCTTTTGCATGGTTGATATCCCGAATTTGTACTCATTTGGCTAGGATCCGAGAAAGAAGCGACAGATGAAATCTTCCTGCTCGCCTTCCTCGAGTTGGGATATTACCATCGGTATCCCAGAGGTTAAATCTAGTGAAGAAGATTAGATGTTTTATGATGAAGAAGTCGATTAAGTTAAGTAAGAATAAATTAGTTTAAGAAAAATAAATTAACTTAGTTTCGCTTTTTCTAGTTTTTAAGTAGTATTTTGGTAGTTAACTTGTACTTTCTTTTAATATTGTAATATATTTGTTTGTTTTTAATTTATTATTATGCTATGCTATATAAACGCTCAATCTGTATGACACATAAAATATTCAACCGTTATAAAATTTATTTTATTTCCTAAACCAATTTTTACTACTCATTACACATCGAGACGATGCCAATTAAGTAAGTGGGGAGTAGAGATTGGCTAGTAAATAAAATGAATTTATTATATCAATTACTGATGCACTTAGTTTAATTATTCTTAAGGAAATAAACGAAATAATATATAATTATTATAATATGGATAGTATATTTTGATAGAATAAATTTTTAATTAAGTAAAGTAATCTTGATATATTATTTCTATATTATTTATATCTATTTTAGATTTTTATCAAGATTTTAAGTATGTATACCGAGATAAATATTATGAAATATTTTTTTATGAAATTAGACAAAAGTTACTTATAATTATAATAAAATTTTAAAATGATTTTCTTTTCAAGACAAGTATGAATTTGGAATCGGATTAGGAATGATGAGATTTTTGGCATTACTTTGACTAACTATGGCCAAATAAGCATACCCGAACGTAATTTCCAATTTTGTCCCCACATCGACCTTTTGTAGAGTGATCAAGACCACTCGAAATTAGTCATTATGATTAACTAGATAAAACCGACCCTTAACTTAAAATGGTCTACATTTCCTTGAAATCCCGCAAGTTTAGTATGTGCTTATGGATAGCGATGACGACATCGAAATTCAGTAGTGGTATATGCTGAGATTGGAATAAATATTATTCGGAAGGCAATCTTTTATCAAAAACTGTTATTTTCTAGAAAAAGAAAAAGTTGGAATAGTTAGATACTGATGTATTTGTTCTCACCTCATGACGCTTGAAAGATAGTCGATTTTGGTAATGAGTTCGGATATGTTAGTATTCTGTAAAAAAAAAAAATTTAAAAAAAAGAGAGAAAAAAAAAGAAAGAAATAATATGGTTAGTAGAATTAAAATTTGAAAAGCAGTGTCAGGATTATACTGATCAAGATATTTTTGATCAAAAGTTGAAGGTGTAAGCACGTACGACTTGCTTCTATTTCTTTTGATTTTCCTTTGTTATCCTTTCGATTAGCCAAGCACCCTGAGCTTGAACATTATAAGCCATTTTGCCAACTACTTAACTTAGTCCTTGATTCCGAAATTTCATAAAGTGGCGATTACAAAGTTATTCTAAGTATTTTATTTTATATTTATTAAGTAATTCATGTAGAATTTCATTTAGATAATATTTTATAACTAATTTATTAAGTTATACACACTTTTTATCTTTTTAATAATCTTAGATAGATAAAATTAATATAATTATAATATTGACAAAGATATACGTTGCTAAGTTAGAAATTTAGTCTAGAAGAACTATATTATTTGCATTATAACATTTTATATATTATCGCTTTATTTTGCTTTAGACGATCATCAAAAGCTAAGTGGGGAGTAGTTGATGTATGATAAAAATATAACTATATTATATGACTTTTTATATCGTATTTACGATAATATCGTATAAATTCTATAAAAATATATCTAAAAACTCATAAAAATCTAAATCGTTATAAATAGATATTATCGTTATAATTTTAGTAAAACTTATAGTTTTTTTGGTCGAATTATCAGGCTCGTGTTTTTGATTGTTTGAGTGCGTGTGATGGAAAATCAAGAATTAAAATCAAAGCAGTAGAAAACCGAAGAAAGATATTTTTCAAAGTCCGCCCGAACCGAAAAAACCCGGCCCGAAGCCGAATCTCTCGCCACCAAAGACATGGACTCGACGGAGAGAATCGCACCTTTGTTGGGCCCGGCCGCGCCCGGTCTTGACCGGCCCAGCGCCCGGTCTTGATCGACCAGCCCGCGCCGTCTCGACCAGCCCGCGCCCGGTCTCGACCCGGCCCGTAAATACAGAGCAAATGCAGGCTGTAGGAAGTGTACCAATATATATATCACTTATATATATATATATATATATATATCTTATCTTTAGTTAGGTTTTAGTTCTGTAAATACCGTAAACGGCACTCTGCCGAAATAATAATGTAGTATAAGTATCGTTGTAATACTCAGAAGGATTATCAAGGCTCGCTGTTGCTAAAGGAGTTGTTATTTCCGGAGAATACGGCTCTGACGCTACAATTGTAATCTTGTAACTTTCTAATGTATTTATGTTTGTTTGTTGTTATTAGTATCTATATATTAGTTATAATGATATTAGGCTAACTCTATATCTAGCCAAGATATGAAATTGAATTAGTTTTATCTTTTTAGGGAAATAGATGATGACTATGTTAAAATTGAATTAAAATCGATTATAATGAATCTCTTTCTATTTGCGCTTAATGAAAAGTTAAAATTGAATTAGCTACTCGATTTAACAAGAATCGTAACCTAATGATGAACTAACCAGAGAAGTTAGGATACGCGATCATGAATAGAAAGACCGGAGGGTAAAATTTGCCGTCTGACAAACGGAATCCTATTTCCTACCCGGGGGCAGATTTGTCCTAGAAAAACAAATCTTATTGAAAATTGGACTCAAGAGATTATCATGTTAAAATCACCTGTTTAATTGAGCAATACTCAAAATACCGGCCGTATGACAAAACGGAGTTCCCGAGCTTGAGGATGACATTAGACAGAGGACTTTTGGCATATGACAATTTCATACGCTCGTGTGAGGAGGAGTTGTCTAGCTTAGGAGTACACCGGTTTATATATAATTGATTAACCTTAAATTAAGGAATGATCAAGCACATCTATTTCTACTAAAAAGAGATACTGATTCAGTGACATATTCTTGGCTAGTAGTTTCTAATAATATTACTAGTATTTATATCCTATATATTGTATCGGTACCTATATATATTTATATCTTTATATATCTGTTTTAGTTTTATGTATTTATTTACTGTTTTACGGTTACTAAAAAGGAAAAGGAAAAACTGCGACTTAGATTGAGTTAATAACAGCTTCTTGGTGTTTAACCACACTCTGAATTACCACACGTTTCCCTGAGGATTCGACACCTGACTCACCATATTACGCTACAATTTGACCCGGTACACTGCCGGTTAAGGATTGTAATAGCACTAGTAAAGGTCCTGTCATTGATCAAACTCAATGATTGATGTTGGAACAGTTTTGAGTTGATCACTAGATGTTTCCTTTTTAGCGCAAATAGAAGGCTTTTCACTTTGACAGAGTTTTTGCTCAAATTCAATCGTTCTTCTTCTTTTTTCTTGTTTGTCAATGCCTTCTATTTATAGCCTTGATAATCCTTGATCTGATTTCCCATCCTTTGGCTATATTAATGAGGAGAATAATCCTTGATTTTATTCTTGATTCCCATTTAATTATATTCTCCTTGATTTCAGTGATCGGATTTTTCTTCAAACGTTTATCGGAAAATCCGTCCTTGATTGATCCTCTATTGATTGCATTTAATGCTTGATCCTCTGTATCTTCTTTAAGTTCAAAATCTGATCAAGTAAGGTTTACTTGGCCATTCGCTGAACAGTTAAGTGACTGTATGACTTTGCCGTTTAGATCTTTCTTCACTGCTTTGTCTTCACTTAGCCGATAGTCAGTTCACATTGCCGATTCACTGTTTCCTTCATTCTTTTAGGTTCATGAGAATCTTTGTACTTCACTGATCCTTGATTTGTGTGAGATCAGTGTACACCATATTTGAACATAAAGTTTCATCATTTGAAATGCAACTTAGACTTATCCAAGGTCATCACAGACTTCCTTGGTCATAGTGTCTTCATGCTTCTCTACTGGTACTTGGCTGGCTTCACTCTGCCGAATATCTGTTCTTACTTAGCCGTCCTACCAACTAGTACAATACTTGTCTGACTTAGCTTATACAACATGCCAGACTCTAAGTAAAGACTTATACAGAGAATTCTAACTTATTTCAGGCTTGCTATAACAGCTAGTATGGCCATCATCAAAACATAATAAAATGTTCCTAACAATTTATCCCTTTTTGATGATGCCAAAACCCTCATAAGCCTAAACATAAGTATACCAAAATTTTTCATAATAAACACTTGAATAAAACTCAACAATTTTATTCATCCATTCAAGGGTAGTAGGATATTGCATCACAATTATTCAAAGGCATTTAGATCAGTAAATAAATCAGTATAGAAAGGGCTACTGCTTCTTTTCTTCAAACCTGATGCCTTTGCCTTTGATGCACTTGCCCTTATCTGTTGGGCTTGCCTTCTTTCCACTGGAGCTCTCAGGCTTTGAGCTTATTTCCCTCTTTTTGGAAACACCAAAACGTGCTTCAAGAATTGCATTTGCTTCTTTAGACTCAGGGAGATGACCATATCTTTTCTCCAGAATTTTATTGTTGGCCGCAGTGACATTTATCACGGTTTCGAGTTGCTGGCCAGAATATTCCATAACCTCATCCAGATGGTGAAGTTGATGAGTGTGAGCATTTAAAGTATCTACCAATGGTTTGAGACTGTTATCAATCTTGTCAGCATGAAACTCAAGATTGGTCTGGACATGGTAGGGGATGAGATGTTGCAGGTTGCAAAGCAAGTTGCCCTGTTTCTCCATGACCTCATCTTGAACCTTAATGTGACTGATGAGGGCTTGAATTTTATGGTTTAAGGAGGTTGCATCACTCCTTAGGGCATCTTTCATGTTTTGCCTGCTGTGATAATGATTTTCCATGTCTACAATCAAAGGTTGAATATCCATATTGAAAAGTCTTTCTGGATCAGTTTCTTATGGTGCCACTTCAACATCCTCATCATCTTCATCTTCTTCCTTCTCTACACCATCCTCATTTTCTGCCGTGTCTTCTTCCTTCTCTTCCTCTTTCTCTTTTCTTTTTGTCGGTATTCTCAGGTTCAGTGAGAGGTTGCTGAGAGATACTTGCACTTGCCTTGCCCTGGAACAACTGACTTCCTGTTCCACGTGCCGGAGACTTGATTGCTTCTGCTGATGTTCCCTCTTTATCAATAGTGGGGGTGTTGGCAATTTCAGCAGAGTGAGCTTGATCAGCTGGATCACTCAGCTGTTTGTCAACTTTGCTAAGGCTCTTGACAATCACTTCTTGAAGAGTTAGGTCATCATCAGAAATCTCCATCTTTTCTTGATCTTCTTCAAGATGGTTTTCTTCTTCTGGCTCTATTTCATCTTTGTCTACCTGAATGTTAGGAACATTTTATTATGTTTTGATGATGGCCATACTAGCTGTTATAGCAAACCTGAAATAAGTTAGAACACTCTGTATAGTCTTTACTTAGAGTCTAACATGTTGTATAAGTTGAGTCAGACAAGTATTGTACTAGTTGGTAGGACGGCAAAGCAAAAATAGATTTTCGGCAGAGTAAAGCTAGTCATGTACCAGCAGAGAAGCAATGAAGACATTATGGTCTGACTTATAACCAAGGAAGTCTGTGATGACCTTGGATAAGTCTAAATTATGTTTTGAGTGATGAAACTTAATGTTTAAATATGGTGTACACTGATCTCACCCAAATCAAGGATCAGTGAAGTACAAGGATTCTCCTTAAACTGAAAGAATGAAGGAAACAGTGAATCGGCAAAGTAAACTGACTTTCGGCTGAGAGAAGACAAAGCAGTGAAGGAAGATCTAAGCGGCAAAGTCAGATGGATCACTTGACCGATCAAAGAACGGCTTAGTAAACCTTACTTAGTCAGATTATTGAAATATGAAGAAGATACAGAAGATCAAGCATTAAATGCACAATCAATAGAGGATCAATCAAGGACAGATTTTATGGTAAACATTTGAAAAAAAATCCGATCGCTAAAATCAATGAGAATACAATTAAGGGGGAATCAAGAATAAAATCAAGGATTATTCCCCTCATTAATATAGCCAACGGACGGAAATTCAAAATCAAGAATAATCAAGGCTATAAATAGAAGGCACTGACAGAAAAGAGAGAGCATATGCACGATCGAGAAATCTGAGCAAAAACTCTGTCAAAGTAAAGAGCATTCTATCTGCACTTAAAGGAAAACATGTAGTGATCAACTCAAACTGAGAGCTACAATTCAAACATCAAGCATTGAGATTGATCAACAAGTTTGTGAGTACAATTCACATCAATCAAGCAACTGAATCAGAGTCATCTGAGAAGGATTTGTGTTTGTGATAGCTGCTGAAGGAATTGATCCCAATGAGCGGTGAAAGAGACTGAGTCACTGAAGTTGTTGCAGTCAAGGAGTGATAGTCTTGTAGATTGTGAAGCTTGTGAAGTCAAGGACAATCGTACTATTGTATCTGTGAAAACAATAGTGAATTTCTCCGATCATCACAAGAGAAGAGTGGATTAAGGGATTACACCACTTTGAACCACTATAAGCCTTGTGTCAATTTACTTTCTGCAATTTACCTTACTGCATTCATTTAATTGCTTATATTATATCATATATTTGTGATTGCTTAAACTACCTTGAAATAACTTAGTAAGAAGGGACTTATCCGCTGCCCAAAAGCTTTTAAATATAAGAAAAGTTTTTGAAACTCCACTATAGTCATTCACCCCCCCTCTGACTATAGTTTTACCCTTCTCTGGGACCAACAATTGGTATCAAAGCAGTGTTCCTAGTATCAGAACCTGTTCAGATCTAATTTCTGGTAACAAGGAGATCACATATTTTCAAGTAGTTTTCAACTCTGTGCTTTCTACTTATATACATAAATATATCAAATCTGTACTTATGGATTCCTCAAACTTTATGTCTAAAGTACCAGTTTTTAATGTTAATAATTTTGATGAATATAAAATAAGAATGTTATCTCATCTTGCAGCAACTCATGAGGAGATGCTGGATGTAATTAATGATGGCCCAATCATGATCATGACTATGATAACCACATGATCAGATCAAGGAAAAGAAGTGGATAAACCCAAGAAAGATTGGACCAAGGATGATAGGAGAAAAGCAAATCTAGACTTTGTTGCAAAAGATATGATCTTGAAGACCCTGGACAACAACATGTTCATGAGAATCAAAGACTGCAAAATAGAAAAGGAGATGTGGGACAAGCTGGCATTGATAAATGAAGGATCTGAAGTAGTTAAAGAAAACAAACTATTTGTTGCAAAACAGAAATTTGAGAACTTCAAAATGAAGGCTGGTGAATCCATTGATCAAATGGACAACAGATTCTCAAGCATCATCGATGAATCTGCAATGACTTGGGCACACATATCCTCGGAAAGAAGTATGTTTGAAGATCTTGAGAGGCTTACCTGAAAGATGGAAGATCATAACATCAGTAATCAGAGGAACAACAAATCTTGCAAACACTGACACCCTGACTCTGATGTCCCAACTAAAAGCTCATGAATTCGAATTGAACGGTGAAGATGGTGCTCCGAAAGAGACACAAAGAACCAGTGCACTGATAGCACCATAGCAAAGTAACTTTGTTGATTGCATCAGCAAAGAGACACTAGAACTCAAAGAACATGTAGTTTTATTAGTTAAACGTTTTGACATGTTTAGCAAAAAGAAGCCATTCAAAGGAAACTCATCATCAAACAAGAGGTCAAGCTCAAACAAAGATATGAAGAAAAGAGATGATGAATACAAATGCTTCAAATGCAACAAGAAAGGTCACTTCAAGGCTGATTGCCCCGAAGAAAACAATAAAGATGAGGAAAAGAAGAAGTACAAAGCATCTGAAAAGAAAAAAGGCAAGAAAGCACTCAAGACTGAATCCAGCAGTGAAAAGAATGAAGAATCATCTAACAATGATTCAGATAATAGTGATGAAGAAGACAATTCAGACAATGAGAAATCATGTCTATGTCTCATGACCAAAGAATTGGATGAAGACGAAAGTGACAGCTCAGATAATGAGAAAGCAAGTCTATGTCTTATGGCCAAAGAGTCTGAAGAAACTGAGGTAACATCTAGTTCTTACTCTTCATCAAATGCATCCACATCTAACACTGCACAATCTTCTATTCTCCCATTAGATCCAGCAGCCCTAGTCCAAAATCTCATGACTAAATTTGATGAAATTGAGATGAATCATGAGATTCTAGAAAATGAATGTAAGGATCTAAGCAAAGAAAATAAAAGATTGAAGGAAGACCTAGACAAATTGAAAGCTGAACTAGCTACTAAGGAGATACACTCACTTAATCAAGAAGCAGCAGATGACAACTCATCCACTGCTAACAGATCAGCTGAGGAACTCCACCTAGCAGCTAAAAACACCACTGCACCACTAAATGCACCAGCTTACAAACCCTCAAAAAGGTTTGGATCTAGATCTGGTCTTGGCTACAACAGCCAGGAGGAGATTAGAAATAATGGACAACACAATTCTGAATCTAGGACCAATAATGGACCAAAGTTCAGAAAGGACATACCATAATTTCAACCACTCATCCTGTACCAATGAAGTCAAAACCGAATGTAGTGAAACAGCAGATTGAACCATCATTCCAGTCAACCAAAAACATAGATCTACTGAAAGGTAAAGGAAGACTTTATCCTTCAGAGAATGATTGGAATGTTGCACCTCCAAAATACAAGAAGAAATCATATCATGACATGCATCATGTGTTTAACAAAAATCAATCAAGATATGTTCCTAGACACATGAAGCAACATAGGTTTCCCATTACATATTGGAAGGTGAAGAAGGATGCAAATGCACCAAAAAGTAGAGAAAAGTATCAGAATACCTTCAGTAGAAATATTAGAATCTATTCTGCCATGCCTTATACATATGAAGTTGATGATTTCAATTATCCAAAAAGAAGATCATTTGGATATACACTTAAAGTAGGAGGCATGACTGCTAACATGTATGGACCCAAACAGTGTTGGGTACCTAAACATGTTTAATTTGTTTTGTAGGATGTCTGGTACATAGACAGTGGATGTTCCAGACACATGACAGGAAACAAGAGATGGCTTACTGACTTCAAAGCTTTTGATGGACCCAAAGTCATATTTGGAGGCAAAGAAAACCTTGGAAAGATTAAGGGGGAAGGCACAATGCTCAAGAACAACTTGAAGATTCAAAATGTAGCATATGTTAAGGGACTCAATTTCAATCTGCTAAGCATCAGTCAATTCTGTGACAAAGGCTACAATATACACTTCAACAAGGAAGGATGCAAAGTGATTCACAGCCAAACCAACACAGTAGTTCTTGCAGGAAAAAAGGAAGACAACATGTATGTGGTGGATTGGAAAACAGCTAAGGCAGAAACATGTTTGTTTGTCAAAAATAAACAATCAACCAGCTGGATTTGGCATAGAAGATTAAATCATCTAAATTTCAAGACCATCAACATATTATCAAAGAACAAGTTAGTTGAAGGGCTGCCAGAGATCACATTCAAGAAGGAAAGTCTCTGTGATGCATGTCAAAAAGGAAAACAAATCAAAAGCTCTTTTAAGTCAAAGCCCTACCAATCTACAACAAGAATTCTGCATCTGTTACATATGGATCTGTTTGGACCAGTCACACCAGTGAGTGTAAGTGGAAATAAATACACTCTAGTAGTGCTAGATGACTTCTCCAAATTCACCTGGACCATATTCATGAACAAGAAGAAAGAGACACTCAAGAAGATGCCAGACCTACTCAGAAGAATTCAAAATAAGAAAGAACTAAAGATTATCAAGATCAGATCAGATAGAGGCACAGAGTTTCTAAATGAAGTGATCAGAACTTATTGTGAAGAAATGGAATATTACATCAATTATCTGCAACATGAACTCCACAACAAAATGGTGTAGCAGAAAGAAGAAATAGAATACTCAAAGAAGCAGTCAGAACAATGATTGCAGAAGCATGCCTACCAAAGAGGTTTTGGGCTGAAGCAGCAAATACATCATGCTATACTCAGAACAGATCAATCATTAACAAACATCATGGAACAACTCCATATGAGATATGGAATGGAAGAAAACCTAACATCTCACATTTACACATGTTTGGATCTAAATGTTTTGTTTTGAACAGGAATCAATTACACACTTTTGATGAAAAAGCTGATGAAGCAATCTTTATGGGATACTCAGACACCGGCAAGGCATTCAGAATTCTCAACAAAAGAACATTGGTGATTGAAGAATCAATACATGTAGTATTTGATGAACCAAACACAAATGGTGAAAGTCTACAAGATCAAGAAGAAGAGGTAACACAAAAGGAATATACAAATACAACTATACCAGCTACCATTCTGAATCACCATTTTAAAAATCAAAATGAGCCACATGTCAACACAACAGAAGAAGCACCAGAACTTGAAGCTCATGCAGAACCGGAAGTTGCAGAAGCACCAAGTGAAGAACAACTTCATCCTGATCTAAATTGGCTAAGAGATCATCCTGAAGAACAAGTCATTTGAGACATTCACACATGAGTTAGAACTAGAAGACAATTGGAGCATATGCTAACATGTTTTCTATCACAAGTGAAACCTAAGACAATAGATGATGCAATCCAAGATGCAGATTGGATTACAGCCATGCAAGAAGAACTAAATGAATTTGAAAGAAATGAAGTCTGGGAACTTGTAGACAGACCAGACACAACAAACATCATTGGAACAAAATGGGTATTCAAAAACAAGATGGATGAGCAAGGAACAGTTGTCAAAAACAAAGCAAGGCTAGTTGCAAAAGGTTATTCTCAAGCAGAAGGAATAGATTATGATGAAACATTTACACCAGTGGCAAGACTGGAGGCAATCAGACTCTTTCTAGCTTTTGCTGCACACAAAGACTTCAAAGTCTATCAAATGGATGTCAAGAGTGCATTTCTGAATGGACTTTTGCAAGAAGAAGTATATGTGGAACAACCTCCTGGTTTTCAACTCAAAGGAAAAGAAGACAAAATATACAAGCTCAAGAAAGCTCTTTATGGACTCAAATAGGCACCTAGAGCTTGGTAAGAAACACTATCACAATTTCTGATCAAGAATGGATTCAACAAGGAAACTATAGATAAAACTCTGTTCAAATTAGAGGAAGGATCAAGTACATTGATAGTACAAATTTATGTTGATGACATCATCTTTGGATCAGAGGATGAAAAGCTGTGTGAGAAATTTGCAAATCTGATGAAGAGCAAATTTCAGATGAGCATGATAGGAGAATTAAATTACTTTCTTGGCCTTCAAGTGAAACAAATGAAGGATGGTATTTTTATCAGTCAAGCCAAGTATACAAAGGACTTAATACACAAATATGGTATGGACACTAGTGGCACAGTAGATACACCAATGTGTGCAAGAGTCATTCTTGGAAAAGATGAAGCTGGAAAAGATGTTGATCAGAAAATGTATAGAGGAATCATTGGATCCCTACTTTATCTAACTGCAAGCAGACCTGATATAGAATTTTCAGTAGGAGTATGTTCAAGATTTCAAGCTCAACCAAAAGAATCACATCTTCTTGCAGCCAAAAGAATAATCAAATGCCTGAAGAACACCATCAATGTTGGAATTTGGTATCCAAAAGATGGAGGATTCAAGTTAATATCATATTCAGACTCTGACTATGCTGGATGCAAGATAGATAGAAAAAGCACTTCTGGAACATGCCAGATGCTAGGCACCAGACTAGTCTCTTGGTTCAGTAAAAAGCAAAACTACATATCAACATCAACAGCTGAAGCAGAATATATAGCTGCAGGCAGTTGCTGTGCACAAGTACTATGGATTAGACAACAACTAAGGGATTATGGAATAGAGGAAAAGACAATTCCAATTATGTGTGACAATAAAAGTGCCATATCTATTACTGAAAATCCAGTATTACACTCAAGAACAAAGCATATTGATGTAAGACATCATTTCATCAGGGATCATGTTGAGAAA
Organism: Gentiana macrophylla; assembly: GCA_026214975.1. Classification (NCBI taxonomy): domain Eukaryota; kingdom Viridiplantae; phylum Streptophyta; class Magnoliopsida; order Gentianales; family Gentianaceae; genus Gentiana; species Gentiana macrophylla. The sequence goes on from CM047814.1 coordinate 19,380,625, forward strand.
GGAGATGTTATTCTAAGATATATACCCACTGAAGATCAATTGGCTGACATCTTCACTAAACCACTCAGTCATGAAAGATTTAGCATGTTAAGAACTGAGTTGGGAATGATTGAAATTGACTAAGTACCAAAGAGCGGCTAACTGGAGTAAATCAGCTATGTGACTTCATCAGCTGTTTAAACCTTTGCCATTACAGGAGATGTAGCAGGTAAGGCACTGGTACTCAGCGAAGTTAACTTCACTGATTGTTAGGAACAATAGAATAAAGCAGCTCAGTGAAAAATTCATTACATCAGCTACGTGACCATCCAAGGCACACCACCGAAATGAAGAATGGAGAAATGAGCAAATTAAAGTGTGAACCAAATCAAATTTTATACACGTGGAGAATAAAGAAGTTATGGAGAATTATACTGTGGAGGATTATACACGTGGAGATCAATTTACAATTATGGAGGTAACCATATTATTTCTCTGATTATAAACGCCTCGATTCCCGGGATTTATCATTAGTTACCTCAATCCACTCCCCCACTTCACTCGAATATCGGGATTCATATACACAAAATCACACCATTATGTCATAAAATCCTTCCACATTCAAACCACGTTCACACTACCCAAATCATCCTATATAAACGACACTTATAGGTTTCTCAGAAATCTTTACGTTCATTTACAAATTATAAACCTCATTTCTTCCCTTGAAAGATCGGAACTTTTCAATTTATCAATCACATTCAACAATGGCTTCATCCTCTACAATATCTCCCACAGAAAGATTCTATGAAAAATCGATCATCACTGGATCGTTTTTCAAACCTGAACCCTATCTTTCCTTCTGTGATAATGATGCACAAGCTCAATGACATCGATTGCATAAAAATGCCAAGTTTGTGCCCAGCACAAAGAAAACCGATATCGATTGCATAAAGAGTTCAATCTTTGGGAAAGAAGTAGTCATTACGCATGGTCTTCTCAATAGATTCCTACACCTACCCATGATAGGTCCGGCAAATGTAAAGTTTGTGAAGATTGACATCAAGAAATTCTGGACTGAGATAGCCAAGAACCCCAAGAAAAACAGCAAAACATACAACATCCCTAGATCAGCACTAAAACTTCCGTTTGCTGAATTTGCACCGGTCATCACCAGGAACATCAAAGGCAGAAAAGGGTCGATGGAGAACTTAACTGAGTTACGAGTCAAGCTAATGGAAATCATCTACGAAGGTACAAAATTTGACTGGGCAACATTTGTATTCAATAGGTTGAAAGACCAAATTCAAAAGGAGATTGATCTGTCAATTACGGCACCAAGCAAGGGTTTGCAGAAGAAATGTGATTTCTGGGAGAGGAAATCATATGGGTTCCCACTTCAACACCTGTTTGATGCATTGAAAGTGAAACCCACAAATCTGCAGGCTCCACACAAGTCCAAGATAATGTTCACCTACATCAAGGCATCTATGAAACCCAAACCCACTGCCGGGAGAAAAAGAAAACAACCTGAAAGCAGCAGATCAGGAGTGGGACGAAGAACCAGATCCCAGAAGGCACAAGAGCACACCTCTGTGACTGGCACCAACAACTTGAATGAACCTATGGTAATCAGTGATGATGCAGCAACAGAGGAAGAAAAGCAACAAGAGGACATCACCTATCTAGAAGAAGGTGAGGAAGGATATGCTCTCACTTCATCTGAAGGAGAAGAGATGGATGAGGAAGAAGTTGAGACAGAGGATGAGCACTCAGAGGGCGACCACCTTGAAGCAAATCCAGAAAACATGAAGATTTCTGATGATGAGCTGACACTTCAAGAGGTACTCTTCAAGAGCATCAACAAAGTTGACAAACAGTCAAGTGAGCCAGCTGATCAAACTCACTCCGCTGAACTTGTCAACTCCCCCATTATTGACCAAGGGGGAACAACAGCAGAGAAATTTACATCTCCAACAGATGAAAAAACCAACACCCCAGAGAAACCTCTAAATGACCCTGAGTCTAATGAGGAAGAAAGAGAAGAAAAGGCAGAAGGTAAAAATGAAGAAGAGGAGGAGCAAGAAGATGAAATGAAATTAGAGGAGGAGGAATATGAAGATGATGAGAATGTTGAAGTGGCACCACAGGAAATTGATCCAGAAAGAACCTTCAATCTGGAAATTCAACCTCTGATTGTAGACATGGAGAAGCAGTATCACAGCAGGCAAAACCTGAAAGCTGCTTTAAGGAGTGAAGCAACCTCCCTAAACCATAATATTGAAGCCCTCATCAGTCACATCAAGGTACAAGATGAGGTCATGGAAAAATAGGGAAACTTGCTTTGCAACTTACAGCATCTTATTCCCTACCTTTTCCAAACCAATCTTGAATTTCATGCTGAATAGATTGACAACAATCTCAAACCCTTGGTGGACACTCTACATGCTCACACTCATCAAATTAAGCATCTGGATGAGGTCATGGAGTACTCTGGCAATCAACTCAACATCCTTCTCAAAATTGGTGAGGCAACCAACAAGATACTGGAGAAAAGATATGGTCCCCTCCTTGAATCTGAAGACGCAATCAGGATCCTTGAAGAACGGTTTGGTGATACCAAAAAGGGGGAAGGAAGCTCAAAGCCTGACAGCTCCAGTGGAGAGAAGGAAAGTGATTGAGCTAAAATTTACCCCAACAAAAACAATTTATAAAGACTCGAAACCGTGTCTAAACTAACTCTCTGACCGGCAGTGTACCGGGTCGATTGGTAGCATAGCTACAGGAGTACGAGGTCGAAGCCAAGGGAAAAGTGTTTGTGAGTACCAAAGCGAACGTGTTACTTAGTCTAGGTGATCAATATTTTTAAAGTGCTTGTTTACTACAACGACACTAAAGTGATTTTTACTAACAAGTCTAAAGAAAGAAAAGAAAGAAAGAAGATAAACTACTCGGTTTTTAACGTTATACTAAGGGACATAGCCGAACCATGATCAAAGTAGCTAGTTTCAACCCTCAAGGTAGACAAAATCGGGAGTGTGCATTATGACAAACGAACTCTCGCATTCAATTTCACGGGTGCGTGCTCCTAATTCCGGTGCTAAGGTCTGAACAACTCTCTCCTAACACCTTATGCCATGTTAACTACCCTTCCCTAAAGAAGATTCACTAACAAGACATGTTATACACTAGAGCCGCTTAAACGTTAAAACGAGTAACCTCGCATTGGGCTCAGGCTTAACAACTAAGCCGAGTCTATGCCCCGATCTTAGAACCCCTTATCCCACCTCTTCCCGCAAAATACTGATGTATAACATTTATATGATAAAAATTACGATGTTTTATATACGTTATCGATTCTTTTTATATAAAATATAAGAAATTATAACGATAATCTTATAAAATATTAATAGTTATGAATAAATCTAAATACTATAAAAATCTAGTAAAAGTGATAAAAAGTTATAAATTTTGTACCGGGTTAATAACCGGAGTGTCGTGTCAGATTTACGGGGGTATTTTTGGTATTTTATTTGCAGATCTTAGGTAAACCAAGACCCCGAGTGACGACACTTTTTGAAGTAAAATCGTATCTTTTGAAGGTAGTAAGGAAGTGCCATGAGATTTAAAGTTCAAGTGGATCAATAGTTCGTGACATCATTATTGAATTATATTTTCGACGAACAAATGGCCCATCAAAAAGGCATTTTCTGAAGAAGAGCCCTTCATGGAAGTTATAGATCTTTTCAAGAGCTTTCCAACGCCTTTTGAATTATGTCATTTGGAGATCCAGAGCTCAAGTTATGATTTTATCAAGTTTGAGATCAAGTTAAGGAATAAAAGCTACCCGGATCAATCGGATTAACCTCGGATCGATCCGAGAAAACTAATGATTATCCAAATGTGATCCTGCGAGAGAATAATCTAACGGATACTATTTTTATTCCCGGATCGATCCGGCATCACCTCGGATCGATCCGGCCCTGAAATTCTCGCTTATAAGAGGAGCGATCTTGCGATACACATGGGGGACCAATATAGTTTCCTAACCTCTTTTTCTTAGAAATAGTATGTATGTATATAGGCCTTATGCCATAAATAAAGTAGTATCGTTATAATGCTCGAGAAAATTATCGAAGATCGATGTTGTTGAAGTCGTTGTAACATCCGGAAGAATACGACTTTCGATTCAACAATTGTAATCGGGTAAAATTTCTTAAGTATCTATGTTTATTATGTTTGTTTTTTTATAATGCTATTAGGCTAGATCTAATAACTATCCAAAGTTATGTAATCGTTTTATTTCGATCTTTTAGGTAAAGGAATGTTTATCTAAAGTAAAATTGATTAAAATTGAGTTAATTGAATCTTTTTCTATTCTCAGAATGTATTGATAATATTCGGATTGACGTAATTAACCAAGATGAATCACACCATATAACCTAACGATGAACCGGACCAGAGAAGTTAGGATATGAGATAAAAGATAGAAAAACCGGAGGTAAAATTGGCGTCTGGAAAGCATGACTACGGAATCCTATTTCCTACCGAGGCGATTTGTCTTGGGAAAGATAGATCTTATTAAAATTGTGCTCGAGATCATAATAATGTTAAAATCAACAGTTTAATTGAAACTAAAACCGGAAAGTTAAATCGATCCGCCTGACAACCGGAGCCTTTTGAATAACATCGGCCGTCTGACAAATGGAATAACCTCTTTTATCCGGGATAGATTTGTACTCGGTACCTGTTCAGACTAACTGAGATTAGCATGGGGCAGTTGTGGAGATTGAACTGATGACAATGACATATGACAATTTCATACGCTTTCGTGTGAGGAGGAATTGTTAACCTCGAGTGCACCGTTTCATTTACTCAATTGGACCTAAAATAAAAGGAAAGATCGAGCACATTCCGTCTACTGAAAAGATCGTATAAATCAATTATATAAACTTTGGCTAGTTCTATAAAATATATTGGTATCTATATATTTATATCTATATATATTTTTTACAATCTATGTACATCTATATATATTTATATATCTATATATATTATATTAGAATAACTTTTATATTACGCATTTATTTTATGTTAAGTAGAATAGTAGTAATCATGTTATAAAATTGTGGTTTAGATCGAGTTAATAATGACTCTTTGGTGTTTAACCACACTTAAAAGAATTACCACGTTTCCACGAGGATTCGACACTCGACTCACCATTCTAGCACTACTGATTTGACCCGATACAACTTTGTCGGTTTAGGGTTCGGTATTAGCACTAGAAAGGCCACGTCGACTTTTTGGCGCCGTTGCCGGGAACGACGCTAATTTCTTTTTGTGTCTATGGTTACTACTTGTATTAGCTCAAAATTCTCGAGAATAAGTCAACACTTTTCTTATCTCATTTCCATTTTAATTTTTGTCGGTACTTACCTTATAGGTAAGTTACCAATATCTACTACTATCAATTTCGTGTTAATTTCTATTTTCGTTAGTTGATGACCGTAAGTGGTAAGGCCCCACTCACTCCTTATAAGCCCCCACATAAACACTTACGAAAAGCGGGTTAAGAGTAGAGAGTAGATGAGGTCATACTAGTCGTGGAAATCTGACGAATCATCTTCAAACAGAAATACGAGAATGGTCAAATCGGTGATGAAACACACGAACAAGGGTCGGAACATGCTCTAGGGCATGGACAGAACCCTCATTAACCCTAATAATAATAATAATAATAAAATAATCGAATCGGAACCGAATAATCGTAATAACCCACCAAACCCGAGACTCCATATCGTGATCAAACCACAAGAAGAAACCGGACTAATAATCCCATTTTTTTACCTAATGAAGGAGCAAATAATTTCGAAATTAAATCTCATCTTTTTGGTTTAATTGACGTAAGAGCTCAATTCTTAGGAGAGGATGATGAAGATCCACATCATCATCTCTATCTTTTGAAGAATCAGTAAATACAACCAAAAGTCAAGGTGCTCATAAGGAATTAACAAGGATGACTATGTTTCCTTTTTCTCTAAAAAGGACGAGCCGAGATTGGTTTATGTCTCTTCCACATCATTCACTTACAAGTTGGGAGGAGATTCAAACCGAATTTCAAACAATATTTCACTCCTGGACGAAATTTGGAATTAAAAGTCGAGGTTGCTAACTTTAAACAAGGATCGAAAGAAACGCTCGGGAATGCACAGGAAAGATTTAAAAATTGTTAAGAGCTTGTCCCGACCATGGTTATTCCTTAGATATGCAAATTCAACTTTTTGTCGTAAATTAAGAAAAGATTCACGTCTTTGATGTAGATCATGCATGTGGTGGTTCTTTAATGATGAGTGAAGCTCAAATAGTTTACGATGCTATAGAAAAGATTTCCAAAAATAACGTAATGTGGGAAACCGGTTCTAGCACCGGAAAAGTAGCTTTTGCAGGAGAATGTACATCTAATACGGAAGTTCTAGCACTTAGAAAATTTGAGTAGGAAATTTGATGGCCTACAAAACAAAAACAAAGCTCAAAAAATAGTACTCCAACCGAGTACTCAAATCGAGATAAAATGCCATTTGGGATTGAAGAACCAACAGATACTCAAGAGAGGAGGTGAGTTTTCTTCAACAAAGATAGAATTTGAACAATGCATACTCAAACTCGTTTAATGCTATTAGAAGAGATCACCCAACTTATCGATGGTCCGAAAACCCTAGTAAGCAAGGACAACCGCCATATCCAGCTTCTATATAGGAATATGAATAATAATCAAGTTTATCAAGAAAACACATCTAATCGAGATTTACAATCATTACCTAAATCCTATCCTCAACATACCACTCAAAGTATACCAAGAACTCAAAGTTCAACTCAACCTGCAGAAGGAGTTGAAAAATGGGAAAAATTAATGGAAAATATGATGGGTGTAGTATCTACTCGAGCTAAGAATATGGAAACAATGATGACTTCGATTGGTACAGTCTCTAAGGATCTGAGTACAATGAAAACATCTATGAGTGGACATGATACCGAATGAGAAACGATAGAAGCCTCATTAAGGAATATGGAAGATCATTTGAGTAGGGAAGGTGAACGTAATAACATAGAGACCTCCCGGAGGATTACCAAGTAATACTGAAAGAAATCCAAGAGAAGTAAATGTTGTCGTTACGAGAAGTAGAAAACTCTGTGGTAGTAATGGAGTAGAAGACTTCGGGAATAATGAAGTAGAAAATGATTTAGATGATAAGAATGATGAAACTAAGGATGAAATTGAATTCACTGATGAGGAAGAAGAAATTATAGAAAATTTCTTGAAAAGGAATAGAAGTTTGGAACCTGAGAATGAAGGTGAAAAATGGGTAAAAATCCCTAGGATTTTGAAAGACCCTATGGATAAAGATTTAAGGACTTTATTCAAGGAACATGTTAGAATAGATGAAACTGGTAATAAGGATGAGAAACAAGAAGAACGGAAGGAATCTGAAGTAGAGATTGATTCAGGAACAATTTAAAGGAAAAAAATTCAAGAACTCAAAACATGGCGATCAAATAACACTCAAAGGTTTAAGGAGAAAGGAAAAGAGAAATGACTTTGGGATCAAAGGTTGTAGATTTAGAATCTTTACCTTACCCACCTAAAGATCAAATTAAAAATTAAAACGATCGTAAGTATGCTCGTTTCCTTGATACCTTTAAATCATATTCATGTTAATATCCTCATTATCGAAGCTCTAATTAGTATGCTGCTTATGGAAAGTTTCAAAAAGATATTACATCAAACAAGAAAAAATTAGAGGAATATGAGAATATATGCCTAAATGAAGAATGTTCATGGGTTTTACAACATAAGCTACCACCTAAACCGAAAGATCCGGGAAGTTTTACCATTCCATGTGAAATTGGAGGATTTACATTTAAGAAGGTCTTATGTGATCTTGAGCTAGTATAAACCTCATGTCTTATGAGGATTATAAGAAGCTAGGCATAGAAATCTTACTTAAAATCGAAATGACTCTGCAGATGGCGAGATAGATCGATTAAATACCCTAAAGGAATTATTGAGGACGTATTGGTTAAAGTAGACAAGTTCTATTTTCCAAGAGACTTTGTAGTTATGGAAATGGAAGAAGGATATTCAGCGCCACTTATCTTAGGGCGACCGTTTCTAGCTACAGGAAGAACTTTAATAGATGTCCGTAAAGAAGAGTTAATTCTGAGAGTCAATGAAGATGAAGTTGCTTTCAATATTTTCAAAGCTATGAACCATCCATACAGATCACGAGAATCATGTTCTTTTATAGAAGATATTTACTCATCTATGATAATCGATTAATAACTTTTGAAGAGAGATTAGAAGAATTCTTAACTTTGTCTATCTATAAGGAAGATGAGAAAGACACCGAAATGAAAGAGATAATTCTTTCTCTAGATAAAGGAAGTTTTACTTTTAAACCATCATGGCATAAGTATTTGGAATTAGAACTAGAAGGACCAGTTCTTAAACCATCACCTGGAAGATCCACCTAAGAATGCGAATTGAAACCGCTACCCTTAAATCAAGTATGCTTTTCTTGAAACTAATAATCTATTACGGTTATTATTTCATCATTTTTAACCGAGCAACAAGAAGATCAATTACTTAGAATGTTGAAAAAGCATAAGAAAGCTTTTGGATGGACAGTTGCCGATATTCGAGGTATTAGCCCTGAGATTTGCGTTCATAAGATAATTCTGAAGGAAGATGCTAAACCTTGTATTCAACTGCAACGCCGCCTCAACCCAAATTTGCAGTTAATAGTTAAGAAAGAGGTCATTAAGCTATTAGAAATGGGGATAATATTTCCCATATCAGATAGTGAATAGGTAAGTCCAACTCAATTGGTACCAAAGAAAGGAGGTTTCACAGTGAAAGAGAATGCAAATAATGAATGGATTCCGACTAGAGAGATTACAGGTTATCGAATGTGCATTGATTTTAGAAAACTAAATGATCATACTAAGAAAGATCATCATCCACTTCCATTCATAGTTCGGATGTTGGAACGTTTAAGTGGACATAAGTATTATTGTTTCTTAGATGGTTATTCGGGATATTTGAGATATTCATTGCGTTAGAGAGATAGAGAAAAACTACTTTCACTTGTCCTTATGGAACTTTTGCTTATAAAAGAATGCCGTTTGGTTTATGTAATGCTCCTGCTACATTTCAAAGATGTATGATGGCTATATTTGCTGATATGGTTGAGAAATTCTTAGAAATCTTTATGGATGACTTTAGTGTTTATGGAGATTCTTTCGACGAATGTTTATCACACTTAGAGCGAGTGTTACAACGTTTGTGAAGATACCAATTTAGTACTAAATTGGGAAAAATGTCATTTAATGGTATCGGAAGGAATTGTTCTAGGTCATAGAATCTCACGAAGAAGGTATTGAAGTTGATAAAGCTAAAGTAGAAGTAATTGAAAAATTACCTCCACCGGCTTAATTTAAGAACCCTAAGAGGATTTCTCGGACATGCAGGTTTTTATAGAAGGTTCATTGCCGATTTCTCGAAAATAGCAAAGCCTCTAAGTCATTTACATGAAAAGGAAGTACCTTTCAACTTTGATAGTAAATGTATGGAAGCCTTTCAGACCCTAAAAGCGAGGTTGACTACTGCACCAGTGCTAGTAGCACCAGATTGGAGTTTGCCGTTTGAGATTATGTGTGATGCGAGTGATTTAGCTGTAGGAGAAGTTTTAGGTCAAAGATATAACAAAATTCTCAAAGCTATCTACTATGCATCTCACACACTAAACGTAGCTCAACTTAATTATGCAACTACAAAAAAGCATGCTATGTAATTTTTGCCTTAGATAAGTTTAGATCGTATATTGTTGGATCTAAGGTAATAATTTATACAGACCATTCAGCCCTGAAGTATTTACTAAGTAAGAAAGATGCTAAACCACGTCTTCTTAGATGGATTCTCTTACTTCAAGAATTCGATATTGAAATTAAAGATAAAAAAGGAAGTGAGAATGTAGTAGCAGATCATCTAAGTAGAATGGATAATGATGAAGAAATAGGAATTGAAATTAAAGATTCATTTCACGATGAACAACTATTTAGAATAGATACTCCTTCAACTATGCAGCTTATTAAATAATAGAATTCCTTCTAAGGAAATATCACCTGGTTTGGAGATATCATTAATTACTTAACTCAGTGATTACATTCCGTCTCATTGGACTTGGCAAATGAAAAGAAATTCTTTTATGACTTAAAATTTTATTACCGGGAGGAACTCGACCTTTTCCGTAAATGTTCGGATGAGATAATCGTAAAAATGTGTGCCTAATAATGAAATTTTAAGTGTTTTATCATTTTGTCATGATCGTGAGGCAAGAGGTCATCATGGAGGTTGGAAAACTGCTTTTAAAGTTTTACAATGTGGTTTTTATTGGCCTACACTATATAAAGATGCTTATAAGTATGTAAAATCTTGTGAATCTTGTCAAAAATGGGGAAATGTATCTAAAAAACATGAAAAGCCTATGCAACCTATTTTAGAATGTGAGTTATTTGATGTTTGGGGTATAGATTTCATGGGACCATTCCCTATATCTTTTGGAAAAAGATTTATTTTAGTAATGGTAGATTATGTTTCAAAATGGGTAGAAGCCGAAGCTCTTCCCACTAATGACACCAAAGTTGTCATACGATTCCTTAAACAGAATATATTCACCCGATATGGTATTCCGAGAGCTATCATTAGTGATAGAGGATCACACTTTTGTAATAGACCATTTACCAAGATAGTTGAAAAATATGGTGTAACACATAAGTTAGGAACGCCCTATCATCCGCAAACCAGTGGTCAGGTAGAGGTGTCTAATAGAGAAATCAAAAGAATCGTGGAAAAGCAAAGATTCAAATCGTAGAAATCAGGCGATTAAATTAGACGATGCATTATGGGCGTACAGAACAGCTTTTAAGACACCAATTGGTTGTTCTCCCTATAAGTTAGTCTTTGGTAAGTCTTGTCATCTCCCAGTTGAGTTAGAACACCGAGCCTTCTGGGCTATTAAATTTCTGAATTTCGATCCTAAGGCTGTCGGTGATCATAGATTGCTTCAATTAACAGAACTAGAAGAATTTCGTCTCGATTCTTATGAAAACGCTCGAATCTACAAGGAACGCATGAAATCTTTTCATGATAAGAGAATCTATAGTCGTGAGTTCCATGTAGGTGATCGAGTGCTCTTGTACAATTCACGTTTAAAGTTATTTCCAAGTAAGCTTAAATCAAGATGGACAGGTCCATTTAAAGTAACAAGGGTTTACAAATCTGGAGTTGTTGAACTAACTGATGGAAATACGACTTTTATAGCCAATGGCCACAGAGTAAATTTATTTGTAGAGGGAGAAGGAATCATACTGAAGGGAGAAGTAATGCTACTAACTGATCCCCCGACAAAATTGAAAAGGCAGAAAAATCAAACAAATTGAGAAGCAGAGGAACTGAAATCAGCCGAATACCAGGCTGCTATCTATCTTTCCTCTACTTTTCATGTTTGAGCTAGTTTCGTCTTTTACCGGATAGACGTAAAAGAACTGGATGTCTTTTCTAGATAGAATAGGAGTTTTTATTTTGCTCTTGAAATTAGACCTTGATAAAGATGTTGCGTTTAAAATAGAAGCTTCAGTTTTTGAGAAAAACAAGCAATTGTTGAGAGAGATCAGATTGAGAGAAGTATGTAATGGAAAATCAAGAAGTTCGATAAAGAGAAGGGCAAAATTTTTAAGGAGATCTGCGAATCATGGAAAAAGTGAGCATGATGGGAAATGTAGGAAAGCACAACCAAATCCTGGATGAGTGTTTGAATGTTGTTAAGAAGGGAACGATTAGGTGGTTATCCGAAAATCCCAATGGAGATCAAAGAGAAAATTCGAACGCCTCATTTCTTAAGGTTAGGTTGATAGAACGTTACGTCAGAACTTTGGAAGGTTTAGAAGTAATGGAATTAGGACCCTTAAGAGTTTTATAATATTTATAAAAAAAAATTTATATAACTTTTGAAAATTTTATAATTAGGATCTTTATGAAATTACTTAAAAGTTTTATAAAGTTTTTATAAAAAGTTTTATTTAAATTTTGTAGAAGTTTTATTAAGGGTTTATAAATTTTTTTAAGTTTTATAAAGTTTTTCAAAAAAAAAAAAAAAAAAAATGGTCGGATCGATCCGACCTAACCCCGGATCGATCCGGAAACTAAAAAACCTAAAAAAAAAAGAACGGGATCTTCCCTTCTTCTTCCTCTTCCATTTTTTTCTCTGAAAACAGCCGCCCCTCCCCATTCTCCCCTCGATTTTTTTCCAAAATCATCACTAAAATTCACTCTTACATCACCCCAATCCTTATACTTTTCTCATTTTCCTCTCCTCTCTTCAAATTCTTGTTTAAATTGAAGAAATTTTCAAAGAAAAACTTCAACTTTCACTCCGGTGATATTCAACTTTTCCGGCCAAATTTCAACCTTTTAAGCATTAGAAGGTAACATTGTAGTCAATTATTTTGTTAATTTCGTTTTTTCTAAGCAACTTTTTATTTAATTTTACTATATTTACTCATTTGTGTTGTTTTGGTTGTTTCTTTTGTTGTTTTGTTGTTGTTTTGTTATTGTGTCACTATCGTAGAATGGCCGAATCATCAAAAGCTAGTAAAAACGTAAAGCGCATATCCCTACCCAAATCCGGTTATATAAACTAGACCTTTAAATGAAAGAAGAATTAGCGATTAGTTTTGAAAGAACCGTGCTTGCTGCACTAAAGAAAGCATTGAAAAATAAATTTGGAAAGTGTTTAGTTGCAATAGAGAGGGGCTTAGATTTCAAAGATTTGGGAAGGGAGGTAAAAGAGATTTTCGAGAGGCGACAAGTGGTTGGAGTTAGCTAGTTTAAGGTCGTGAAATTAACACAACCTTAGTAGCTGAATTTTTCTTCTCTGGTAGCAACTCATAATGCTACTGAAAGGTGGAGAGTTAACTTCATCAACCTAAGAACTAGGACAGATGCCGTTTAATCCTCGATTATAAATACTATTTATGGTATCCCCGATATACCGTAGAGTGAGGATTATTATCTTGTATGGAATTTAGATGAGCTCGCAGACTTTGATTATATTGTATCACTAGCCCGAATGAGTTAGATCCCATCGCTGTCTGGCATGAAAACAGTTTTCATATGGAAAATGTATACGGGATATGAGAGCTATTAAACGTTTTATCGATTCGACTCTTTACCCTTCTCGTCATTTGACATCTTTTGGTAAAGAGGACCTATGTATTGCTTGGGCTATGGTCAATGAGATACCTGTGGATGTATGCAGGATAATGTATAGAAGGGCCAAGGAATTTGTCTCAACTGCCAAACCAGGCAGTCACATGCCTTTTCCTTGTTTTATTTCTGCCTTATGTCGCCAGATAGGTGTCCCTGAACTTCCAAATGATAATTTGATGGTGGTTGATGACACGCTTATAGGCCCTAGTTTACCACTTAAGCCGGCAGGAAGAATAGATTTTATGAACCCTAACCGCCAACGACCTCAGCCTACTCCATCCACTACTGTCCCTCCTTCATCGAGTCAAACTCAAACTCAACTTCCAAATACCATCACTTACGACATGTTTCAATCAATGGCCTACGATGTTCATCGTGGCAATGCCAATATGGCTGTTTTTGCGGAAAGAAATTTGCAGTGGTCTGAAGATTTGCGTCAAGGCATGCGAGGAATATATCAAATGAATATACTGCAAAACCCTACCTATGCCGAGATGGATATTCCACATTGCCATTCCGTACCATATACCTTGCCAGACTTTATTCCACCAATGCCCCCTCGCTCAGACTTCCAACAAATGCCACATTCTTTTGGATTTCAAACTAGTGGTGTAGGGGATTTTTCGACAGGTACTACGGCAGCTGCAACATCTGATTGGCCAGGATTTGGATCATTTGGCCATACCACGACGACATGGGGAAGCACTTTTTCTGATGTCACGAGAGAGATGAGCTCGATGGGATTGGATAGCTCGGTTCGGATGTCGACATATTTTCAAGATCCATTCCAAGAATCGACTTATGATCCGGCCCGTTCTCAAGCCATGCCAAGTTCAAGCCACGTCGAGATGAGTGATGAGGAGGATTGATTTCAAACATTTTATAATTATTGCCATTGAAAACAGTTTATTTTTCGTACGATTGTATGTTACTTCATTTTTCGTACACTTTTAGGTTATTTTGATTTTATTAGGAATTTATTTCATTACGATTTTATGTTATTTTATTTCACTCTCGTTTTATGTTAGCACACACTGTGTAGTAAAATTTATCGTTATAACATAAGGAACCAAAGATAGGGAGGAAACATTTAACCTAGAAAAATCTAGGCATTTTACAAGCAAAAACAATTCTGTCCGTGAATAGTAATTTTCCGGATCGATCCGGCCTTTTCCGGATCGATCCGGCGTGAGTATGCCGACTGACAGATTGCAAGTTGAGAGGCGGATCGATCCGGCCCTTTCTCGGATCGATCCGGTAAGTACAAAACGCCAAAAAGGAGATCTTTCCTGCTTTTACTTGATAGATATATTTCTATAAAAGGAAGGAGCTGCATCCTTTAACTTTGCTCATTCCTTCTTTATTCTATCTGTCTTTGTTTATTTTCTGTATCTGATAAAATAATGTCTCACCACTCCTCTCCCTCGGTCAATAGTTACGAACCACATATGCCAGATGGTGTGGTTCCCGAAAGCCATGCTTCATGTTTTCATAATGACGTTCCGAGACGTCTAAATTTCGTCCATTCTCCTATGCTAATGGAGAAAGGCTTGAATACATAAAAAATTGATCAGTGGGGACGGAATCTAATCCGAGGTTGCGGGTGGAAGAAGCTGATTAGGACTCCAAGGGGTAGAATTAACATTTCAATTGTCAGAGATTTTTATGCGTCTCTTACTGATATAACGACATTAGCCTCGTCTCATCTCATTACTGTTAGGGGCGTCGCTATATCATTTTCTCCAGTCATCATAAACCAAATCTTTCAAATCCCACCATCTACTTTTGAGCAAAACCCACACTACGAGTTTCTTTGGGAACTCGGAAATGCTTACAATGTTGTAAATCGTACTGCAGAAGCCTTTCAATTTGTGTTTCCACTGTTTGATCATAACTATGATTCTTCGACTCTGGCTTTACCCCCTCATCTGAGGGCGTGGAAACGCTTCATTAATTCCCGGATCTATCCAACTAGAGATTTTTTAGGGGTTACGGATGATGAGATGCTCTCATTGTTGTATACTGCTTAACCGTGAGGGCATACATTGATTGGGGATTTTGATGTTCAAAACGACAATTAATTTTGCGATAGAGAGCGTAATAGGGGCGACCGTTACCGTTTGCACTGGTTATCTCTCAACTTTGTGTCCAATCGAATCACGTGCACGAGTTTACTACTGAGGCGAGATTTTTCCATCTCGTGATTCTCGATTGGGACTACTTCGATAGATACTCCCGGATGTTCATCTACGATTTGAGGTGTTGTTGGAAATCGCTTAAAAGTTGTTGTTGTTAAATTAATAGTAGATTAAGTTAGGCGTTTAATTGCTTTTTAATTTAGTTTCTTTAAAGTTTGTAATAGTTTTCTTAATGTTTAATATATATGTCATTTTTTTAATCGTAATAATATATGTTGCGAAAAATAATAAAAATCAAAATCGTATAAAAATTTTAATTTTTCTTCCAAACCTACTTTTATTACTCAACGAACATCGACGATGTCATTTTAATGTAAGTGGGGAGTAGAGGTAAGTTAGTACAATAAAAATTAAAATTTTCTCATATAAATTTATACTTAAATGCTTAATACTTAGTTTAATTTTTCTTGAATCAAAATAACTAGATAATATATAATTAATATGAATAAAAATAATATAAATTGGTAAGAATAGATTTTAATTAAGTAAAGTAAATTAGATATATTATAATCATATTATATATGTCAATTTTAGGTTTTATAAGATTTTAAGTATATGTAACTATACATAAATATTATCAAGTAATTTTCATATGAAATTTAGCGAATATACTTATATTATAATGAAATTTTAGAATAATTTTCTTTTCAAAATGAATTATGAGTTTGGAATTGGACTAGGGATGACGATTTTTTTGGCACCATAAAAATAGAAACTATAGCCAAATAAATTTCACCTAAATAAATTTCTAATTTTTGTCCTACTACCTCACCTTGATTAGAGTGATCAAGACCGCACTCAAATAGCCATTTTTCGACCCTTAGCTTAATTTGGTCTACATTTCCTAAAAATCCCACGAGTTTGTACGTACTTATGAAAAGAGATAATGACACAAAAGCTAAGAATGGTGTAGGCTGAGATTGAAAAAAATTAGATAAGTATTAGTATATTCGATCTTACCTCGTGACACTGGCAAGATAGTCGATTTTGGTAATACGTTCGGATATGTTAATATTCTATAAAGGAATTAAGAACGAAGCATCATATTTACACAGAATTAATCAAATACCAGGTATCTTCCTTATCTTTGATCAACAACTAAAAATATCGGTAGTAGCTACCAATGATTTGAGTGCAGTAGGGTATTATCTCGAAATGTCCTATATCACTATGAGGTTTTGAAAGCTCCCGATAAAAAGTTGAATCATAAGATCTCAAAAATGATTACAAGTTTAAGGAAACCGGATTTGTAATTTTCGATCGAAAGAGTATTACTCCGATCAATCTTGACGAAGCAATGCTTGTAAGTTTGATTTTCTACACACATGCACGCTTTTAGTTCTTAAATCTCATAAAAAAATATAAAAAAAATCAGAATGTTATTAATCGAGGTATTTTTTATCAAAATTATAAAGGTGTAAGTACGTACGACTTGCTTCTTTCTCTTTTGATTTTTCTTTTCTATCCTTTCGATTGACCAACATCCTGAGCCTAAAAAGTATAAGCCATTTTGTTGACTATTTGACTTAGTCCTTAATTCCAAATATATCATATGAGTTGAGATAGGAGAATGATTCTAGAATTTTAATTATATTTAAGTAGATTATGCAGAATTTCATTTGAATAATAGTTGATAAATAATTTATCTAAGTTATCTACACTTTTTATCTTGGTAATTTCTAAGAAAGATATAATTAATATGCTTATAATAATGAAATGATATTTTACTAATTTGAAATTTAATCTACCACGTATATCATTTTTATTGTAATTTTTATATATTACTCGCTTATTTTGCTTTAGGACGATCAAAGAGCTAAGTGGGGAGTAGTTGATGTATAACATTTATATGATAAAAATTACGATGTTTTATATACGTTATCGACTCTTTTATATAAAATATAAGAAATTATAACGATAATCTTATAAAATATTAATAGTTATGAATAAATCTAAATACTATAAAAATCTAGTAAAAGTGATAAAAAGTTATAAATTTTGTACCGGGTTAATAACCGGAGTGTCGTGTCAGATTTACGGGGGTATTTTTGGTATTTTATTTGCAGATCTTAGGTAAACCAAGACCCCGAGTGACGACACTTTTTGAAGTAAAATCGTATCTTTTGAAGGTAGTAAGGAAGTGCCATGAGATTTAAAGTTCAAGTGGATCAATAGTTCGTGACATCATTATTGAATTATATTTTCGACGAACAAATGGCCCATCAAAAAGGCATTTTCTGAAGAAGAGTCCTTCATGGAAGTTATAGATATTTTCAAGATCTTTCCAACGCCTTTTGAATTATGTCATTTGGAGATCCAGAGCTCAAGTTATGATTTTATCAAGTTTCAGATCAAGTTAAGGAATAAAAAGCTACCCGGATCAATCCGGATTAACCTCGGATCGATCCGAGGAAACTAATGATTATCCAAAGATGTGATCCTGCGAGAGAGAATAATCTAAGGGATACTATTTTTATTCCCGGATCGATCCGGCATCACCTCGGATCGATCCGGCCTGAAAATTCGCTTATAAGAGAGCGCGACCTTGCATATACACACATGGGGGTACCAATATAGTTTCTAACCTCTTTTCTTAGAAATAGTATGTATGTATATAGGCCTTATGCCATAAATAAAGTAGTATCGTTATAATGCTCGAGAAAATTATCGAAGATCGGTGTTGTTGAAGTCGTTGTAACATCCGGAAGAATACAGCTTCTGATTCAACAGTTGTAATCGGGTAAAATTTCTTAAGTATCTATGTTTATTATGTTTGTTTTTTTTATAATGTTATTAGGCTAGATCTAATAACTATCCAAAGTTATGTAATCGTTTTATTTCGATCTTTTCGGTAAAGGAATGCTGTCTAAAGTAAAATTGATTAAAATTGAGTTAATTGAATCTTTTTCTATTCTGTAATGTATTGATAATATTCGGATTGACGTAATTAACCAAGATGAATCACACCATATAACCTAACGATGAACTGACCAGAGAAGTTAGGATATGAGATAAAAGATAGAAAAACCGGAGGGTAAAATTGGCCGTCTTGGCGTGACTACGGAATCCTATTTCCTACCCGGGGCGATTTGTCTTGGGAAAGATAGATCTTATTAAAATTGTGCTCGAGATCATAATAATGTTAAAATCAACAGATTTAATTGAAACTAAAACCGGAAAGTTAAATCGATCCGCTGACAACCGGAGCCTTTTGAATAACATCGGCCGTCGACAAATGGAATAACCTCTTTTATCCGGGTAGATTTGTACTCAATACTGCTCGAGACTAACCGAGATTAGCATGGGGCGATTGTGGAGATTGAACTCGATGACAATGACATATGACAATTTCATACGCTCGTGTGAGGAGGAATTGTTAACCTCAGGAGTGCACCGTTTCATTTACTCAATTGGACCTAAAATAAAAGGAAAGATCGAGCACATTCCGTCTACTGAAAAGATCGTATAAATCAATTATATAAACTTTGGCTAGTTCTATAAAATATATTGGTATCTATATATTTATATCTATATATATATTTTACAATCTATGTACATCTATATATATTTATATATCTATATATATTATATTAGAATAACTTTTATATTACGCATTTATTTTATGTTAAGTAGAATAGTAGTAATCTGTGTTATAAAATTGTGGTTTAGATCGAGTTAATAACAGCTCTTTGGTGTTTAACCACACTTAAAAGAATTACCACGTTTCCCTGAGGATTCGACACTCTGACTCACCATTCTAGCACTACAGTTTGACCCGATACACTGTCGGTTAAGGACTGGTATTAGCACTAGAAAAGGCCACGTCAAATACATATGTAAGGTTGATGTGTGCGATTACCAAATTGGGTGTACAATCCAATCTAGCGATGTTATAATAAGTTCTAAGACATGAAACAAGCAAGATTAAACAATGAAAAGCACTATCCACTCCCAATTTCATCACCCAAAGGGTGATTTCACTAAATTTCACATGATTCGACTATGAAAAGGGATTAGCTACTCATTACACTAGTTAAAACATAAAAGAAATAGTAAATTAAAGACATAATAAGTGAAAGAGAGAAGTAATATACCATTAATTTGAAGAAATTCGAGTTTGAGATCCAAAAGTACAAAAATAGAGAACTAATTAAAAGATGGTGTCTTAGTGTTTAGAGTAGAAATTTGAGCTAGAAAATGGAAAGATTAAGCTAAGATTATACTGATTTAAACTAAGAGAGTGTATTCTAAGCTATTACAAAATTTTAGCTAAAGAGGGGTAGGGTTTTGCTAAGAGAATGATTATTATTCAAGAAATGGTTCAAGGGAGGTATTTATAGGCGGGGGGAAATCTGCAAATTCTGGCCTTCAAACGCACGTTTAGATGCTGTAACCCGGCGTTCCAGCTTGGTCAAACGCGTGTTTCGCTTCACTTTTGGGTAGGTCTTGCTTGGTCTTCAACTGAAATGCGCGTTTAGGACAGTTTGCAACGCGCGTTTGGAGGACTTGAAATGCGCGTTTAGGAGAGCTTGAAACACGCGTTTAGGGCAGGTGAACTATGTTCAAGATTGTGCAATTAAAACGCCCGTTTGGGGGGTTCAAACGCGTGTTTGAACCCCAAATGTTCCAAACTTCATCTTTTTCTCCCTTTTTGATCACTCATATCGCCTCAATCATGCTTCTCACCATGAATCATCACCTTCCGGGTCCTCAAGACACTAATACCCTACAACATCAAGAAAGACCAAAACAACCAAACAATTCCGGAGGGTAAAAGTGCTCGGGAATGGGGTTAATATC
Organism: Gentiana macrophylla; assembly: GCA_026214975.1. Classification (NCBI taxonomy): domain Eukaryota; kingdom Viridiplantae; phylum Streptophyta; class Magnoliopsida; order Gentianales; family Gentianaceae; genus Gentiana; species Gentiana macrophylla. The sequence goes on from CM047814.1 coordinate 19,400,929, forward strand.
AACAGAAAATGGGTAATAAGCCATCAAAGCGACGGATTTACTCCCCGTGCTATAAACTCACGATATCACCCCGAAAATGGTCTAAACCATCCAAAAACATGCTAAAAGTGTGGTAAACGGGGGTAGACAATGCACCAGAATCATGTAAAGTTGAATCACGTAAACGGGGGTAGACTATGTAGAGACTAAGAGTTCGTTCGACACTACGCAACACGGAAGGACTAGCTTCCATGAGCATCTTTTCGTGGTCCTTTTCTTCTCTTTCTCTCAGCATTAGTCTCATAAACTCCTGCTCAAGGGTTTCTATGACAACCTCTCTATTCTTATGCTCTTCGATCTCCAAAATTTCCACCTTTCCTGAAGCATACGTCATCTTACAACTCTCCGGTCGGTTTTCTAGGGGTTCTAAGATCCTAAAAGATACAGCATCATTATTCAACCTTAGAGTTATCTCCCTCTTATCAAAATCCATAACCGCCCTACTCGTCGCTAAGAAAGGTCTCCCTAACAGGACTGGGGCACTCGGGTCCTCAGGTACATCTATGACCGTAAAATCAATAGAATATGTGAACCCTCCTGCCTTAATTGTACACTTTCTAAGCAGACCAGCATGCATGTCTCTAGTTCTATCAACGAAAGTCATGGTCCTGGTTTGATTCATTATGACCGGAATTTTGATCTTTTGACAGAGGGAAAAATGTAGAATATTGCAACTCGAGCAGAGTTGCAGAGACATAATCCTACGGATATTCCATTAACAGAAATCAAGAGTCTGAACGTGCCAGGGTCTCCTAACTTCACCACGGTGTCTGAGTCTGGGTAATCCTCAGGCTCAGAAAACATCTTGTCAGGATCCTCTTCAGGATCGTCAGAATCGTAATCCGAAGATGATATATCAATTAATTCGCAAGGGAACTCACCTGGGCAATACGTGATATACTCCTTCAGGCTCTTGCTTGATTGTTTTTTCCTCTTTTTCCAACCGTTGCTTTACCACTTCATAATGCTCTCGTGCTTCAGATCTAGGAAACATGGAAATTGGTGTGATATTCAATATTGTCCTAGGCATATTGCTTGGCTTGTTCGCTCTTTGTCAACTATGAATAGATCGAATCTATGAAGTGTTCTGATCAACCTGCAAAAAGACAAAATAAAACAAAGAAAAGGTTAGCAACTTCCGCTTCAGCTGGTTGTGATACTGTTGCGGACCTACTAACTAAAATCCACAGGGAATAACATAGAATAACTGGAACTGTCCAGAAATTGATTTTTCAGGCCTCGGTAACTCGGAGGTTACCTTCGGGAACCGGCCCTGAATTTTCTCTTTCTGGCAGTTTAACATGTGCAGGTTTGATACAGAACGACTCAAGACTCAAAATAAAATAAAATAAAAAACGACTTCTTAATTAGAATTAAAACGTTTATATTTAAAATTGGCCATTGTCCCCGGCAACGGCGCCAAAAATCTTGATCGCGTGTAAGTCACTAACGTCGATATTACTAGCAAGAATACTAGGTACATCGTAGTATAGTAAATGCGAGTCAAGGTCGATCCCACAGAGACAATGCAACTATAAGTATAAACGATTCTAACCTAATTAAGAAGCAACATAGAGGTGGTCATTGACCAACAATAACATAAAAGAAAACAAACATGGTATTCTCTCCCTCTCCTCACCGATCTACTAACTTGGATTAGTTAATCGTTATGTTTACTTCCCCACATAATTTCCTTAGATTAATCGCAAGCTTTTAATGATTATTATCATATTTATCAGCTACAGGTGCAATTCCTAACCCTATCTACCCCGACAATGGCAGTAGACAATCTATACGCAAGTTACCCTCCTTAATTGGTCCGTAATAGCTCATACTCATAAAGAACTAGAATTGCCGATATTGAGTGCAAACTCATACAGCTAACCCGCCTAGACAGCTGTCGACATTGACCATCACGTTCCTAAGGTCCATTCAAGACAATGTCCTAATTAACACTTCACTTGTGATCCTTCATGTTAATTTATGAATTACGAATATTAGATTGGCCAGACCTATTACTCATTTAATTATTCCTGCCGATCAACGTAGCTGTAGTGTCCTAGTTTAGGTTTTCTAAAATATGCCTCGGTAAACCGGTATAGACCGCCAATTTACAGGGGGTGGCTTTTCCTAATTTCTGGATCTACATTGCTCAGTACGATTAAAATAAGTAAATTATGGGGTTGTTAAACATGCAGATTAACTAAAACACATAAATACGAACAGATCTACCATATTGAAGACAATAAAGGAACGTTCAAAGCTTCATACCTTCAATAATGGAGATCTAGCTCGATCTACTCAAGCTAGAGATGATGAAGAAGGAAGGAAACCAAAAACAACTCTCCAAAGCTCAAGAAAACTTTATTGCATAATAATAATTGTAATGTTATATATATAATTGAAGATTGTATTAAGCATCATATGAAAGCTCTCAGTATATACGGCTTTATATAGATACAATAGCCGACTTAAGGCTCTCTAAAACCCTAACCGACTTAGACAATGCGGCAGAATAAATTTCATGTTGAATAAGTCACCGGTTTACCGGGCCTAACCCTCGGGTTACCGGGCCTTCTATTCTTCTTTTTCTTCAGCAGGCTTCTTCTTGGACTTCAATCACTCAGCCCAATGCATTCATTTTGGTTCAGATCCATTCTTTAATGCTCCAGACTTGGCACATCCTATAAAACATGCAAAACGAGACTAAACAGTACCAAAACATCGGGAAAATAGCATAGATGCAGAATTACGATCCTGGAAACACTCACATATCATTTAACATATATTCCATATAATAACGAGCCTATCTATCCTCTCTTGAGCGAATTTGGGGGTGAATATAGGTATAATTATTGGTACCATTTAGAGCGTTATCAGGTATCCCTATTCACCTTTTTCTAGATATGTCACTTCTTCTTGTTTCTCTCCTTCAGCCGCTGTATCGTCACTGATAACCACAAGGTTATCCTAATTGCTGGTACTGAGCATAGGAGTGTCTTCTTATGCCTTTTGGGATCTGGTTCGTCTTCCCATCCCTGATCTACTGCTTTCGGGTGCTTTCCTTTTTCGTCCGGCAGAGGGTTTGGGTTTTAGGGATGCCTTTACATAGGTAAACATTACCTTGTACTTGTGTGGGGGCTGCAGATTGATGGGTTTCACTTTCAATGTATCAAACAAGTGTTGAAGAGGGAACCCATATGATTTCCTCTCCCAGAAATCACCTTTCTTCTGCAAACCCTTGTTCGGTGCCGTAATTGACAGATCCATTTCCTTCTGAATCTGATCTTTCAGTCTGTTGAACACAAATATTGACTAGTCAAAGGGAATACCTTGATAGATAATTGCCATTAATTTGACCCGTAACTCGGTCAAGTTTTCCATCGATCCTTTTTCTGCCTTCAATGTTCTTGGTGATAACTGGTGCAAACTCAGCAAATGGAAGTTTGAGTACTGATCTGGGTAGGTTGTAGGTTTTGATGTTCTTTTTGGGACTTTTGGCTATTTCAGCCCAGAAGTTGTTGATGTCTATATGCACAAGTTTCACATTTGCCGGACCAATCATGGGTAGGTTTAAGAATCTGTTGAGAAGACCAGGGGTGATGACCACTTCTTTCCCAAAGATTGAACTTTTTATACAGTCGTGATCACTCTTCTTTGCGCTGGGCACAAACTTTGCATTTTTCCAAAATGCAATCAGGTTCTCATAACATGTTCCAGTTATTTGGGGGTTTAAGAAGGTCATTAACCCCAGATTTGTACAGACATCAACCAATCATTGGACTTGTACATCATTATCACATAATGAGAGATAATGATCAGGCCTAAAAAATGATCCAGTGATCATCGATTTTTCAAAGAATCGTTCTGTGGTAGATATTGAAGAGAATGAAGCCATTGTTGAATGTGATGAATATTTAGAAAAGCTTCAATTTTTCAAAGGGAGAAGGTAGGGTTTATGATTTGCAAAAGAGCGTAAAAAATTCTGAAAAATCTCTAAGTGTGGTTTATATATGATGATTTGAGTAGTGTGAACGTGGTTGATTATGGAAGGATTTTGTGACGTAATTGAGTGATTTTATGTATATAAATCGCAGTATTTGAGTACAGTGGGGGAGGGGATTGAGGTAAGTAATGATAGATCCTGGGAATCGAGGCGTTTATAATTCAAAAAATAATACAGTTACCTCCACGATTATAAATTGATCTCTGCGTGTGTAATCTTCCATAGTATAATCCTCCATAACTTCTTGATTTTCCATGTATATAAAGTTGATTTAGTTCACACTTTATTTTGCCGTTGACTCCATATTTTTTGGTGGAGTGACTTGGCCGGTCACTAAGCCGGTGTAGTGACTTTTTCACTGAGCTGATGTATATAATTGTTCCTAACAATCAGTGAAGTTGACTTCGCTAAGTACCAGTGCCTTACCTGCTACATCTCCTGTAACGGCAAAGGTTTAATCAGCTGGTGAAGTCACTTAGCTGTTAGCCGCTCTTTAGCCAATTTCAATCATTCTTAACTCAGTTTTCAGCTTACTAAATCTTTCATCTCTGAGTGGTTTTGTGAAGATGTCAGTCAATTGATCTTCAGTAGGTATGTATCTAAGTATGACATCTCCTTTCTCAACATGATCTCTAATGAAATGATGTCTTACATCAATATGCTTTGTTCTTGAGTGTAATACTGGATTTTCAGTAATAGATATTGCACTTGTGTTGTCACACATAATTGGAATTGTCTTCTCCTCCATTCCATACTCTCTTAGCTGTTGTCTGATCCACAATACTTGTGCACAATGATTGAGCTAAAATTTACCCAAACAAAAACAATTTATAAAGACTCGAAACCGTGGGCAAACTAACTCTCTAACCGGCAGTGTACCGGGTCGATTGTTAGAATAGCTACAGGAGTACGAGGTCGAACCCAAGGGAAAAGTTTTTGTGAGTACCAAAGCGAACGTGTTACTTATTCTAGGTGATCAATCTCTTTTAAGGTGCTTGTTTACTACAACGACACTAAAGTGATTTTTACTAACGAGTCTAAAGATAGAAAAGGAAGAAAGAAGATTAACTACTCGGTTTTTAACGTTATACTAAGGGACATAGCCAAACCATGATCAAAGTAGCTAGTTTCAACACTAAGGGTAGACAAAACCGGGAGTGTGCATTATAACAAACGAACTCTCGCAATCAATTTCACGGGTGCGTGCTCCTAATTCCGGTGCTAAGGTCTGAACAACTCTCTCCTAACACCTTATGCCATGTTAACTACCCTTCCCTAAAGAAGATTCACTAACAAGATATGTTATGCACTAGAGCCGCTTAAACGTTAAAACGAGTAACCTCGCATTGGGCTCGGGCTTAACAACTAAGCCGAGTCTACGCCGCGATCTTAGAACCCATTATCCCACGTCTTCCCGCAAAATACATATGTAAGGTTGATGTGTGTGATTACAAAATTGGATGTACAATCCAATCTAGCGATGTTATAGCAAGTTCTAAGACGTGAAACAAGCAAGATTAAACAATAAAAAGCACTACCCACTCCCAATTTCATCACCCAAAGGGTGATTTCACCAAATTTCACATGATTCGACTATGAAAAAGGATTAGCTACTCATTACACTAGTTAAAACATAAAATAAACAGTAAATTAAAGACATAATAAGTGAAAGAGAGAAGATATATACCATAGAAATGAGAATTTCGAATTTGAGATCCAAAAAGTACACTTTGAAGAACTAAATAAAAGATGGTGACTTAGTGTTTAGAGTAGAAATCAGAGCTAGGAAATGGAAAGATTAAGCTAAGATTATATTGATTTCAGCTAAGAGAATGTATTCTAAGCTATTACAAAATTCAAGCTAAAGAGGGGTAGGGTTTTGCTAAGAGAATGATTATTTTTCAAGAAATGGTTCAAGGGGGGGTATTTATTTGTGGGGGAAAATCTGCAAATTAAGATCTTCAAACGCGTGTTCAGGTGCTGTAAACCGGCGTTCCACTTGGTCAAACGCGCGTTTCGCATAGGGCAAACGCGTGTTTTGCTTCACTTCTGGGTAGGTCTTGCTTGGTCTTCAACTGAAACGCGCGTTTAGGACAGTTTGGAACGCGTGCGTTTAGGAGAGCTTGAAATGCGCGTTTAGGGCAGGTGAACTCTGTTCAAGATTGTGCAATTGAAACGCCCGTTTGGGGGGTTCAAACGCGTGTTTGAACCCCAAATGTCCCAAATTTCATCTTTTTCTCCCTTTTTGATCACTCATATTGCCTCGATCATGCTTCTCACCTTGAATCATCACCTTCCGGGTCCTCAAGACGCTAATACCCTACAACATCATGAACAACCAAAACAACCAAACAATTCCGGAGGGTAAAAGTGCTCGGGAATGGGGTTAATATCAATAGAAAAAGGGTAATAAGCCATCAAAGTGACGGATTTACTCTCTGTGCTATAAACACACGATATCACCCCGAAAATGGTCTAAACCATCCAAAAACATGCTAAAAGTATGATGGGGTAGACAATGCACCGGAATCACGTAAAGTTGACTCCCATCACACAACAACTTCCTGCTGCTATATATTATGCTTCAACTGTTGATGTAGATTTGAAGTTTTGCTTCTTACTAAACTATGATACTAGTCTGCTGCCTAGCATTTGACATGTTCCAGAGGTGATTTTTCTATCTATCTTGCATCTTGCATAATCTGAGTCTGAATATGATATAAGTTTGAATCCTCCATCTTTTGGATACCAAATTCCAACATTGATGGTGTTCATCAAGTATTTGATTATTCTTTTGGCTGCTAGAAGGTGTGATTCTTTTGGTTGAGCTTGAAATCTTGCACATACTCCTACTGCAAATGCTATGTCAGGTCTGCTTGCAATTAGATATAGTGGGGATCCAATGATTCCTCTATACATTTTCTGATCAATGTCTTTTCCAGCTTCATCTTTTCCAAGAATGACTCTTGCACACATGGGTGTATCTGCTGTGCCACTTGTGTCCATACCATACTTGTGAATTAGGTCTTTAGTTTATTTGGCTTGATTAATGAAAATGAAATCTTTCATTTGTTTTACTTGTAGCCCAAGAAAGTAATTTAATTCTCCCATCATGCTCATCTGAAATTTGCTCTTCATTAGGTTTGCAAATTTCTCACACAACTTTTCATCCTCTGATCCAAAGATAATGTCATCAACATAGATTTGTACTAACAGGGTGCTTGTTCATTCCTCTAATTTGAAAAGAGTCTTATCTATAGTTCCCTTGTTGAATCCATTCTTGATCAAGAATTGTGATAGTGTCTCATACCAAGCTCTGGGTGCCTGTTTGAGTCCATACAATGCCTTTTTGAGCTTGTACACCTTATCTTCTTTCCCTTTAAGTTGAAAACCAGGAGGTTGTTCCACATATACTTCTTCTTCCAAAAGTCCATTCAGAAATGCACTCTTGACATCCATTTGGTAAACTTTGAAGTCTTTGTGGGCTGCAAAATCTAGAAAGTGTTTGATTGCTTCCAATCTTACTACTGGGGCAAAGGTCTCATCATAATCTATTCCTTCTGCTTGAGAGTAGCCTTTAGCAAATAGCCTTGCTTTGTTTCTGACAATTGTTCCTTGTTCATCCATCTTGTTTTGAATACCCATTTTGTTCCAATGATGTTGGCTATGTATGGTCTGTCAACAAGTTCTCATACCTCATTTCTTTCAAACTCATTTTGTACTTCTTGCATAGCTGTAATCCAATCAGCATCTTGGATTGCATCATTTATTGTTTTGGGCTCTACTTGAGATAGAAAACATGTTAGCATATGCTCCAGTTGTCTTTTGTTCTGACTCTTGTGTGAATGTCTCCAATGACTTGATCTACAGGATGATCTCTTAGCCAGTTGAGATCAGGTTGAAGTTGTTCTTGACTTGGTGCTTCCATAACTTCAGCTTGTGTATCAGCTTCATGCTCTTGTGCTGATACCTCTTCTGCTGTATTGACTGGTGGCTCATCTTGATTTCCAAGATTGTGATTTAGAATGGTAGCTGGTACTGTTGTATTCATGTAGGCTTGTCTTGGTCCTGCTTATTCTTCAAGTTCTTGATGGCTTTCACCATTTGTGTTTGACTCATCAAAGACTACATGAATTGATTCTTCAATCACCAGGGTTCTTTTGTTGAGTACTCTGAATGTTTTGCTGGTGTCTGAGTATCCCATGAAGATTGCTTCATCAGCTTTTTCATCAAAAGTATGTAACTGATTCCTGTTCAACACAAAACATTTAGATCCAAACATATGCAAATATGAGATATTAGGTTTTCTTCCATTCCATATTTCATATGGAGTTTTTCCATGATGTTTGTTGATGATTGATCTGTTTTGAGTATAGCATGCAGTGTTTGCTGCTTCAGCCCAAAATCTCTTTGGCAAACATGCTTCTACAATCATTGTTCTGACTGCTTCTTTGAATGTCATGTTTCTTCTTTCTGCTACACCATTCTGTTGTGGAGTTCCTGCTGCTGATAGTTGATACAGTACTTCATTTTCTTCACAGTAGGTTCTGATAATTTCATTTAGAAACTCCATGCCTCTATCTGATTTGATCTTGATAATCTTCAGTTTCTTCTCATTTTGAATTCTTCTTAGCAAATCTGACAACTTTTTGAGTGTCTTATTCTTCTTGTTCATGAATATAGTCTAGGTGTATTTGGAGAAGTCATCCACCACTACTAGAGTGTATTTGTTTCCACTTATGCTGACTGGTGTGACTGGTCCAAAAATATCCATATGCAGAAGATGCAAAATTCTTGTTGTTGACTGATAGGGCTTTGACTTGAAAGAGCTTTTAATTTGCTTCCCTTTTTGACAAGCATCACATAGACTTTCTTTCTTGAATGTGATCTCTGGTAGGCCTTCAACTAACTTGTTCTTTGATAGTGTGTTGATGGCTTTGAAGTTCGAGATGATTCAATCTTCTATGCCAAATCCAGCTGATTGATTGTTTACTTTTGACAAGCAAGCATGTTTCTGCTTGTTGTTGTCTTCCAATCTACTACATTCATGTTGTCTTCTCTTCTTCCTGCAAGTACAACTGTGTTGGTTTGGCTGTAAAAAATCACTTTGCATCCTTCCTTGTTAAAGTGCACATTGTAGCCTTTGTCACGGAATTGACTAATACTTAATAGGTTGAAGTTCAGTCCTTTAACATAGGCCACATTTTGAATCTTCAAATTGTTCTTGAGCATTATGCCTTCCCTCTTAATTTTACCAAGGTTTTCTTTGCCTCCAAAGGTGACTTTGGGTCCATCAAAAGCTTTAAAGTCAGTAAGCCATCCTTTGTTTCTCATGTGTCTGGAACATCCACTGTCTATATACCAGACATCCTACAAAACAAATTAAGTATGTTTAGGTACCCAACACTGTTTGGGTCCATACCTGTTAGCAGTCATGCCTCCTACTCCAAGTGTATATCCAAATGATCTTCTTTTTGGATAATTAAAGTCATCAATTTCATATGTATAAGGCATGGCGGAATAGCTTCTAAAATTTCTACTAAAGGTATTCTGATACTTTTCTCTACTTTTTGGTGCATTTGCATCTTTTTTCACTTTCCAATATGCAGTAGGAAACCTATGTTGCTTCATGTGTCTAGGAATATACCTTGGTTGGTTTTTCTTAAACACATGATGCATGGCATGAAATGGTTTCTTCTTGTATTTTGGGGGTGCAACATTCCAATCATCCTCTAAAGGGTAAAGTCTTCTTTACCTTTCAGAAAACCTTTGCTTTTGGTTTGATGGATTGGTGATTTGGTCTGTTGTTTCACTGCACTAGGTTTTAACTTCACCGGTGCAGGATGAGTGGTTGAAACTATGGTCTGTCCTTTTCTGAACGTTGGTCCATTCTTGGTCCTAGATTCAGAATTGTGTTGTCCATTACTTCTATTCTCATCCTGACTGTTGTAGCCAAGACCAGATCTGGATCCAAACCTTTTTGAGGGTTTGTAAGCTGGTGCATTCAGTGGTGCAGTGGTGATCTTGACTGGTAGGGAAATTTTCTCAGCTGATCTTTCAACATTGGATGAGTGATCATCTACTGCTTGTTGATCAGTTAAGTGAATCTCCTTACTAGTTTTTTCAGCTTTTACTTTTTCCAGTTCTTTCTTTAATTTTTTATTCTCCTTTCTTAGATTCTCACACTCCTGTTCCAGAATTTCATGATTCAACTCAATTTCTTCAAATTTACTCATGAGATTTTGAATTAGGTTTGTGGAATCTAGTGGAAGAATAGAAGATTGTGCAGTGTCCAGATGTGGATGCACTTGATGATGAGTATGGGCTAGAAGTTACCTCAGTTTCATTAGATTCTTTAGCCATAAGGCATAGGTAGGCTTTCTCATTGTCTGAGCTTTCAGCTTCATCATCATCATCAGAATCATTTTCAGATGATTCTTCATTCTTTTCACTGCTAGATTCTCTTTGAGTGCTTTCTTGCTCTTTCTCTTTTCAGTTGTCTTGTACTTCTTCTTGTCCTCGTCTTTGTCTTTTTATTCAGGGCATTCAGCCTTGAAATGATCTCGTCTTTGTATTTTTCTTCATGTCTTTGCTTGTGCTAGACTTCTTGAATGATGATGAACCTCCTTTGAATTGCTTCTTCTTGCTAAACCTGTCAAAACGTTTTACCAGTAAAGCTACCTATTCCTTCAGTTCCTGTGTCTCTTTGTTGTTTACATCAGATGTTTGACTTTCTTTGAGGTGCAATCGGTGCACCGGGTCTTATGTGCCTCACCGGTGAATCTGTCTTGTTTGCTCAACTCAAATTCATGAGCCTTTAGTTGAGACATCAGTGTTAAGGTGTCAGTGTTTGCAAGATTTGTTGTCCCTCTGATTACTGATGTGATGATCTTCCATCTTTCAGGTAGGCCTCTCAAGATCTTCAGGCACACTTCTTTCTGTGGATATGTGTGTCCAAGTTGTTGTAGTTCATTGATGATGCTTGAGAGTATGTTGTCCATTTGATCAATGGTTTCACCAGCCTTCATTTTGAAGTTCTCAAATTTCTGTTTTGCAACAGACAATTTGTTTTCTTTGACTGCTTCTGATCCTTCATTGATTAGTGCCAATTTGTCCCACATCTCCTTTGTTGTTTTGCAATCTTTGATCCTCATAAACATGTTACTGTCCAGAGTCTTCAAAATCATGTCTTTTGCAACAAAGTCGAGATTTGCTCTTCTCCTGTCATCCTTGGTCCAATCCTTCTTGAGTTTGTCTATTACTTTTCCTTGATCTGCTCCTGTGGCTACCACAGTTGTAATCTCGATTGGGCCATCATTAATTACATCCAGCATCTCCTCATGAGTTGCTGCAAGATGAGACAACATTCTTATTTTGTATTCATCAATATTATTAACATTGAATACATGTACCTTTGACATAAAATTTGAGGAATCCATAAATACAAATAAGATATATATACATACATATATACATATATATATATATATATATATATATATATATATATATATATATATATATATATATATATATAGAAAGCACAAACTTGAAAACTAGTTTGAAAATATGTGATCTCCTTGTTACCAGAAATTAGATCTGAACAGGTTCTGATACTAGGAACACTGCTTTGCTACCAATTGTTGGACCCAGAGAAGGGTAAAACTATAGTCAGATGGGGGGTGAATGACTATAGTGGAGTTTCAAAAACTTTTCTTATATTTAAAAGATTTTGGGCAGCGGATAAGTCATTTCTTAAAATGTTGTTTCAAAGTAGATTATGCAATCACAAATATATGATATAATATAAGCAATCAAATAAATGCAGTAAGGTAAATTGCTGAAAGTAAATTGACACAAAGGTTTATAGTGGTTCAGGGTGGTGTAATCCCTTAATCCACTCTTCTCGTATGATGATTGGAGGAATTCACTATTGTTTTCACAGATACAATAGTCTGATTGTCCTTGGCTACACAAGCTTCACAATCTTTCAAGACTATCACTCCCGACTTCAGAAGCTTCTGTGACTCAGTCTATTTCACTGCTCCTTGGGAACAAATCCTTCAGCAGCTATCACAAACACAACTCCTTCTTAGATGGCTCTGATTCAGTTGCTTGATTGATGTGAATTGAATTCACAATTCTTGTTGATCAAACTCAATGATTGATGTTGGAACAGTTTTGAGTTGATCATTAGATTTTCCTTTATAGCACAGATAGAAGGTTTTTCACTTTGACAGAGTTTTTGCTCAGATTCAATCATTCTTCTTCTTTTTTCTTGTTTGTCAATGCCTTCTATTTATAGCCTTGATAATCCTTGATTTGAATTTCCGTCCGTTGGCTATATTAATGAGGAGAATAATCCTTGATTTTATTCTTGATTCCCCCTTAATTATATTCTACTTAATTTCAGTGATCGGATTTTTCTTCAAACGTTTATCAGAAAATCCGTCCTTGATTGATCCTCTATTGATTGTGCATTTAATGCTTGATCCTCTGTATATTCTTTAAGTTCAAAATCTGATCAAGTAAGGTTTATTTGGCCGTTCGTTGAACAGTTAAGTGATTGTCTGACTTTGCCGTTTAGATCTTCCTTCACTGCTTTGTCTTCACTTAGCCGATAGTCAGTTCACTTTGCCGATTCACTGTTTCATTCATTCTTTTAGGTTCATGAGAATCTTTGTACTTCACTGATCCTTGATTTTTGTGAGATCAGTGTACACCATATTTAAACATAAAGTTTCATCACTTGAAATGCAACTTAGACTTATCCAAGGTCATCACATACTTTCTTGGTCATAGTGTCTTCATGCTTCTCTGCTGGTACTTTGCTGGCCTCACTCTGCCGAATATCTGTTCTTACTTAGCCGTCCTACCAACTAGTACAATACTTGTCTGACTCAGCTTATACAACATGTCAGACTCTAAGTAAAGACTTATACAGAGAATTCTAACTTATTTCAGGCTTGCTATAACAGCTAGTATGGCCATCATCAAAACATAATAAAATGTTCCTAACAAGCTCATACATACCGATGTGTACGGACCGATGTCGATTCAATCCAAAGGAGTATACTCTTATTTTATCACCTTCACTGATGACCATTCTCGATATGTTTATGTATACTTAATGAAGTATAAGTCTGAAGCCTTTGAAAAGTTCAAGGAATTCAGAAGTGAAGTGGAGAAACAACTAGGTAAAAGAATCAAAACACTTCGATCCGATCGAGGTGGAGAATACCCAGATGGAGAGTTTCAAGATTACTTGAAAGAGAATGAGATTCTACCTGAATGGACTCCCCCTGGAACGCCTCAAATGAATGGCTTGTCTGAGAGAAGAAATTACACTTTGTTAGACATGGTGAGATCCATGATTAGCTACGCAGTTCTTCCAAAATCATTTTTGGGGTATGCTCTAGAAACAGCGTCTTATACACTTCCGAGTTCCATCGAAGACCGTGGCGTCAACACCCTATGAAGTGTTCAAAGGGAAGAGACCTGGTCTGGGTCATCTTAGACCTTGGGGTTTTCCGACCTATGTGAAGCGGATGATGCCTGATAAATTAGAGGCTAGATCAGACAAATGTCTGTTTGTGGGATATCCTAAGGAAACTAAAGCATACCAATTTTACCATCCAGGAGAGCAAAAGGTGTTTGTCTCCAGGACTGGCCACTTTTTAGAGAAAGAGTTTATTCTGGATAGGTTCATTGGGAGTAAGATTGATCTTGAAGAAATTCAAGAACCAGTTACATACAACAATCAGTTGATGGAGTAGAGCAGACACCACATACAGATGAGGTGCAAACAAGTGCTCTAGAAACACAGACACCTCGAAGATCCACTAGGGAACGCCGTAAACCCAAAAGGTACACTGGCGTATATAGAATTCTGCTTGCTATTGCAGCATACCATGATTATGAGATCTGGCAGATGGATGTGAAAACATTTTTCCTTAACGGAAATCTATCTGAGGAAGTGTACATGACACAACCTGAGGGTTTCACAAACGATGATGCTAGGATGGTGTGCAAGTTGCAAAGATCCACTTATGGATTGAAGAAAGCTTCTCGGAGTTGGAATCTTTGATTTGATGAGACAATCAAACAGTTTGATTTCATCAAGAATGAAGATGAGCCGTGTGTTTACAAGAAGGTTAGTGGGAGTGCCGTTGTTTTCTTAATGCTTTATGTAGATGACATATTGCTCATAGAGAATGATATCCCTATGTTACAGATCAGTTAAAGTTTGGTTATCCGGGAACTCCTTCATGAAGGACTTGGGAGAAGCAGCCTACATTCTAGGAATCAAGATCTATAGAGATAGATCTAAAAGGTTGCTTGGTCTGTCACAATCCACCTACATAGACAAGATACTGAAGAGATTTAGCATGGAGCAATCCAAGAGAGGATTGCTGCCCATGTCACATGAGGTCTACATGTCAAAGGAAATGTGTCCTAAGACAGATGAGGAAAGGGCGCATATGAGTAGGATCCCTTATGCTTCGTCTATCGGGTCTATCATGTACGCCATGTTGTGCACTAGACCAGATGTCACGTACCCTCAAAGTATGACTAGTACCCTCAAAGCATGACTAGTGATGGTCACCTGGCAAATCCAGGTGATATTCTCAAGTACATGAGACATACTAGGATTTCGGGTTTTCGGAACAATGATTTGGTATTACGGGGTTACATAGATGCCAGTTTTCAAATTGACAAGGATGACTTGAAATCACAGTCTAGATTTCTTTTCACGCTTAACGGCGGAGCAGTGAGCTGGAAGAGTTCCAAGCAGGAGACTACTGCAGGCTCTACAATGGAAGCCGAGTATATAGCAGCCTCAGAGGCGGCAAAGGAAGCGTTTGGATGAAGAAGTTCACTACTGAACTTGGTGTGGTTCCCTCTATTGAAGGTCCAGTCCCACTATACTGTGATAACAATAGGGCAATTGCTCAGTCAAAGGAACCAAGGTCTCATCAGAAGTCCGAACATGTGCTACGTCGCTATCACTTGATTAGAGAGATAGTTATAGAGGATATGTAAAGATAGAGAAAGTCGACACGGATGATAACATAGCTGATCCGTTAACCAAGGCATTGTCACAAGCAAAGCATGAGAAACATGTTCACGTGCATGGGCTTAGGCATATGGGTGATTGGCTTTAGGCCAAATTGGAGATTGTTGAAATGTTGTCCTAAACCTAATCGGGTTGGACCGAATCCGACCGGGTTGGGTCGTTTACAGTCTATTTAATTCATGTAATAACTTTGTTATGATTAATAAAAGCACTTTTGTTATTATATATATTGTTTATCTTCATATATATATATATATATATATATATATATATATATATAACGTCCTTAGCATTAAACTGTGATAGAGAAACCATGATACTGATCATGGTTGATGAGATCTCTATTCACTTCAATGAGTTTGATACTTAAATGTCTTTAGTCGTATGTACTGTCAAACGGGACTTTGATGGTATGATTAGACTAGCACGTATTGGATGTCTTCTGTCTTATTGAAGATAGGGATAGATCTCGTCTATCTAAGTGTAGTGACACTTGGACTGTACGTGGACGTATATTAGAGAATACGTACGTTAGACTGGCCCACTTTCATTAAGTGTCGCAGTATGTGCAGTTGTGTAATTATCATGAGACCGGAGTCTTCATGACATCACGGTGTGGATTGTTATTCTTTGACACTATTGAGGTTTCCCCTAGCCATGGGGCGATCATGCGGTAGTGCTCGGGTGTGACATTGAAGAATGCGTAGGATACATGTTTGTTCGTCCGGAAATCGCGTATCCTATTATTAGGAGTAAATATCCGAAATGGCCTTCTTATAAGGAATGTCTAGCTCTCGTGAATCTTTGCAAAGTGGGAGTAAATGAGTTATTCTGATAGAGCATGATAACCAGATTATAAAATACGTTCGTTGATGTACTGAAACTCGAGATATGATCGTATTGATATTATTACAGCGATAGGATTCTATTTACACGGTAACTATTTCACATGAAAGGTAGTAGTCATTTCTTTTGACTCTTCCGATGATTGGTGGTCACGATATGTTGCTAGACGCTATCCCGTGATCGTTAGGTATGAAGGGCATTTTCGTAATTTGCACTTTGTGTCTGCGGCCAACATATTCGGAAGTCTATTGGGTCACACACATAAGAACATCTAGCCGGATTAAAATACAGTTATAGTGATAACCAAATAAGGAAAGTTTATCTTGACTATAAAGTGTAATAGTGATGAAATTAATATGACGGTATTTATTTTTTATGAATAAATTAAATACAAGATATTAATTATATTGATTAATTAAAGAATATTCTGGATGCCAATTTTTGGCACATGGGAGCAAGACATAGTGTATAAGATACACTTGGATTGTGCAATTTAATTAATCATATTATCATATATTAATATTGGATATTAATTGATTTTGGAAAAATAGATTTATGGTTATATGATAAATATATTCAATATTAGATATTAGAAATATCTTAGATTTATTTAATATAATATATTAAATTAAAGAGATAAATCAATCAAAATGATTCTCCTTATTTTATTAGGAAAATATTTTCTTTCTCATCAATCTACTAGGAAGTTTTTCCCAATCAGATTGGGTCAATAGGGTGCCACTTTCACCTATAAAAAAAAGGGGTTGGCTAGCTCTTTTGTACATCACAATTCCAAGAGTTCATAATTCTTGTGAAAAATAGAGAGCTTCTTCTAGAGAGTTTTAGAAAGAGAAAAGGCCGGTCTAGCAACCAGGTTTTTTTGGTAGCAATCCAATGAGGATTCCAGCAAGGAGTTCGTGTGGATATCGATAGAGACCGGACACGTGGACGGCTAGCGCGCACTACTACTCTCCGTTGACGGTCAAAGCGTCGATCTATTAGATCAAACAAGGTAATCACTGTCAACTATTTAACGTGTTTATTGTGTTAAACGAAGTCGATCTTGGGATCGGAAACCAATTTTTGAATTCCGTTGCATAGAATAGTTTATTTCCTAACAGGAGGTGGGTTGGAAGGATAAACTGCTTTCTCCGGCTAGGAAGGAGGTCTTCATTAAATCGGCCCTACATGCCATTCCTACATATATCATGCATTGTTTGAAGCTTCCCACTACTTTGATCCAGGAACTGGAAAAGGTGATCCGGGGTTTCTTATGGGGCGACATGGAGTCGAGACGGCGGATTCATTGGAAAAGTTTGGAGGCATGCTGTCTGCCGAATAATCTGGGCGGTCTGGGCTTCAGGGATTTATAATGCTTTAATTTGGCCTTGCTGGCCAAACAGTCTTGGCGGATCATGTCCACTCCGTGGTCGTTGGCGGCCCAGGTACCACATGCAAAATACTTTGAGGAGGGCACCATCTTGTCGGCTAGGTTGCGCTCCCGGCAGTCGTTTATGTGGCGTAGTATTCTGGAGGGTAGAGATTTATTACTTAGTGGGATGAGATGGAGAGTGGGGGATGGGGTGTCTGTCTTTGTGTTTCATGATGCGTGGAAGAGCGACGACTATCCTTCTGTATTCCTTATGATGGTCACCCACTCCCGACTAATGCCAAGGTCTCATCTTTATTTATCCCACATACGCGTACTTGGGATTCCCTCAAATTCAGGATTCATTCCATTCATGGGAGTCAGATGTTATCCTAGCCACTTCTATTGCCTCAGTGACTCATCCGGACCGGTGTATTTGGGATTATGACCGCACGAGCATATACACAATCAAGTCTGGGTACTTTTTGGCACTCTTGCTTTACCGGCCATCACTAGTGGCAGGGGCGGGGACTTCGGGCGGGGCAGATCGGGTCTGGCGGCTATGTTGGCACACGATCCTCTCGGTCGACCTTATGCAACGTATTCATAGGTCCATTTTTGGCATGTGTGAGAGACAATTGAGACCTACGGCATGTCTTGCTTGAGTGTGAGATGGCAATCGGCCAGGGCCTTATGCAACGCAATATAGGGATAGGTCCATGCTTGGCATAGGGATAATACGGCGTGTTGTGGTGCCGATGTGGGGATATGGCTTGCGTAGTTCGGCGGTGTGTTTAATGGCGAGCGCGGCTTGTTATTCATGATTTTGGTGCGAGGATCCCGACATTTGGTGGATTCTTGGTCCCGCCAGCCACAAGGGGTAGTAAAGTGTAATGTTATCCTTTTGATCGGCGGTCGGGCTTGTTATTCGGCGAGTATATGGAGCTTCATGACATTTACTTGGCACTTGAAGAGGCGCATCGACTACATTTGCGGCGGGTGGAGGTTGAAAACGATTGTTTGGCTTGTGTGCAGCGCCTTCGGCGGTCTGTGGAGGACATTACCGCTCAAGGCTATCTTCTGAGGGATTGCTTAGCTCTACTCCCTAGTTTTGACTCCATTTTTTCTCTTTAGTTCGCCGTGCTGGAAATGTACCTGCACATCTTCTTGCGCGTCGTGCTTTGTCTTTACCTGATGTTACTTCCTGGGACAATTTGCCCTATTGAGATGTTTTATCCGCGTGTTTTGCAGACGTTAATTAATAATGTTCTTGTTGTAAAAAAAAAATAACTAATATTAATTTAATATTTACACCAATATAAAAATATGGTAGGGTGATGAACAGTCAAAATCAGGACCAAAAAAAAAAAATTTTCAATTGATGTTAAAGACATATTATAGAGTATAAAAAAAAATAACCTACATTACTTTTCTTCCCAATAGGCTAGCTGTTTTGACGGTTGCCGTGTTGAATATTGACTCATAAGTGATGATGTGGATGGTAAGCTGTCATTTTCAGCTCTCTTTAACAAGGCTTCAGTTTTATTTTTTCTGATATATCAGAACATCAACCAGAAAGAGATGGCAAAAATATATAAACTATTTCTTCTTCAATCGGTGGATAGATCTTAATTACACGATTACATCTTTTCCGGTTGAAGTGAATTCTTGGATATGCTATACAATTGGCGATTGCATTCCAATAAAAAATGATAATAAAAGAAGAAAAGTTAAGATTTTTCTTAGAACAAAAATCGAGGTTATTTTTAGTAGAGAAGCCCAAAAATGTAAATGAATGAATGCGCTTCTTCGTGAACTATTCGTCTTTCATTTCGTAAAAGAGATCGACTCGATTCGATTTTTTTCAGTTGAAATGAGTCAAATCTACTCGAATAATTAACCTTATGGGCTCGTAATCTCGCCTCGGCTCGTAAATAACACTTATGGGTTTCAAACCCATAAGATTGTCTCCAATAGTACATCTTTAAATAACACTTCAAACACATCGTTTTCTGTTTCAGTTACATTTTTAACACTTTATAAAAGCATTCACTCCAACAAATACCCTCTACATAATCCTTCAAACACATTTTCCTTCAACTATATACCTAACCACAAATTTTATTTTATTTTTTTATTTTTTATTTTCATCCACCACATGGGCCACAAAACAAAGGGAAAGTGCACACTATTCACCTTGAGGGGATACTCCATATATGGAGATTCAAGTAACGTTTTTTTTGTTTAGATAGAGTACTAATAAAGTTATCCATTGCAGTTGTAAAGTACTGGAAATGCAAGAGTTAGAGTATAAATAAAGTCTCCATTGGAGACAATCTAAGGTTGTTCACAATGGAGGCTTGAGACAACACTTTAAAACATACTTTAGATAAATATAAAGTAACTTACTCCTGCAGTGGTCTAAAGGAAATTTTACAGATTCTGGATGAATGCGTAGATGTAAAGAAAATTTTACAGAATCTGTAGTTTACAGTAAAAAATAGAGTATCTGCTGCAGTGTTATTTTTCTTGTTGAAATATCTACGTGAGAGTTTTTAAATGATTTACAGTATCTAGTGCAAGTGCTCTAATATCAACTATCAAGGGTGAAAAAAAATAATTGAAGTGTGAGAAATTTGTTTAATCGGTTTTTTGAAAAGCACAATGTGGGAAGAGAAGTGAGTAGAGCCACAATACTACTCACATTCACATTCATTACGGTGAGAATATTTAAGCTATTGTAACTTTCAATAAAAGATCCCACTGTCTCTTCTGACAAAAAAAATACGTTAAACATTGTGATAAATACGCTTATTGTACATGCTCTTATAATTTTAGTGATTTTAGCTTTTAAGTGTTACAACTCTAATGTTTTACATGTAATCGATGAATTAAGTTTTCGTTTTTCTGTTTAAAATCCACAAGAATACATGCCACGCCAGCCGGCAGCCGTATTATAGTTGGTAAATTTCTGAATTATACACGATTTAATCACATCCGAATGAATCGATTAAAAGTATAGGATGAATTGCTATGATTTTCAAATTCTAATTTCTCGAACTAACTTTCTGTTGCTGCAAAATGATGGGTGCTGTCAACGCATTGTGTATATGCAAGAATTAGTACAACAAAGTATGTGGTAAAACAATTGGGAACCCAAAAAATAAATGAAATGAAATGGCGGGTGTGGTCAACACAATGGTTATATGCAAGAAATTAGCACAACAAAGTATGTGGTAAACAAATGGGAACAAAAAAAAAAACCCAGAAAATGAATACAACAAACCAACCTCAAAACTTCACCAATAAGTAAACCTACATACTAACAACGCTATAGACACACAAACAGATCAAACAGAATATATTACCAGAATTCAATTCAACTGCTTAGACTAACTATTCCCCCTGTTGCCCTGTTGGTTAGCACTTAGCAGCAGCTCAACCCTAAATCTACCACGCTCTTGTCCAAAAGAGAAACTTGCAAATGCACTCTGAAAGACAAACAAAACAAGAGAAAACAACAGATCAGACACCACTTTATACGTAATTCACATTTTTTTTCCCGTGCAAAACAAGAATGAAAAAGGATTCTCAGTCAAAGAAGCTAGAGACAATGACCTTCATCATGTAAACGCAAGGAATTCTGTACAGATTGGCAAGGGGGGCTGAACTAGGATAACTTGTACACGTGAGGCACAATTGCACGCCCTTTAATAACTGAAAAAGGCCAAGAGCATAATACAACTTAAAGGCTATGTCACTTTCTCTTCCTTGTTATGAAGTGTGTTGCTGTAAAACTCGGTAAAATCAAGTCGAAACATAAGAAACTTCAAATCTATGTGTTGCTGAACAGGCAACTGAGAGATGAACCCGTTAAAGATCTTGGAATATTCTTTTGCAACTGCATCTATATCTAGTCCAATATTGCGAAGAAATTCCCCAGCTCGCTGTGTTATAGCCTTTCTGCCTTCACCAAGCCATGATACGGGCTCTGAAGCACGAGGTTTGACTTTATCCCGTGAAGGCATTGAAGCTTCTGGACTTCTGCACAGTTAGACAAACATCTATGTTTAAACAGCTTTCCAGTTAAAAAATAATCATATGAAAGTAATGGAAAAAGAGAGTACCTTGATTGCAGCTCATTAATGCCTTCATATAATCGATCTGCATGACTACGAAACCGCAAAATAAGGTCAAAAAGAACGAGAAGGTTCTTATTAAGAGTCTGCGACCGCTCTCCTAAGAGAGACTTTTCAAGAATAGAGAAAAGATACTTCTCGTGTGCCATAAGTAAATCATCAAGGTCTTTTGCTAGTTCCAACTCTTTCAAGAGGTTAGCCCATGAAACTTCCAATACCTCAAACATGATATAACATTGCAAATTTGTAACGAAATGATTCATCTCGTCCCACAGAACTTGGCATCTCCTTGAAGTCAAATTCAACTGCACCTTAATAGCATTGGGCAGCTTAGCAAAGAAATGAGAGGTAATAAAGTTTGGTTTCATTATCTTCCATGCTCCTATCAAAGCATGTTCTACCCTCTTTAGTTTCCACAAAAAGTTGAAGACTTTTAAATACCTACTCATAACAGATTCTGTAAATATGGTATTAAGTGGAACTCTTGCATCATATTCCAATGAAAATACATCCCAACCTCTGTCCCCAGAAACATGTGGCATCATCTTGACTCTCAATCTGTCCAGTATATCAGAATCATCATACTGTGCATTGGATGACCGGATTGCACTTTCCAGTAATCCAGCCAGCTTAAATGAGCTAATTGTGTTAGCCGGCTCAGACAGCTCTGGACCGACACTGTCCATAAGATACTGAACAAAGTCACCTCGTCCTAGAAGCAGATAACGTTTGATAGCAAGGCAATGTTCCTTGAATTTGTACCTTTTATACATGACATCCAACAAATGCTTGTCTATCCTCTTTGCGGCTTCTGCCACCAAAGATTCAAGAGCATCAGTTTCACCATAACCAAGACCACCTCTCCGAGTCGTAGTTCCAGCAGCAGCAGCAGCTTCCACTGCAGCAGCAGCCCAACCGCTGTCCTCACAACACACTCTAAGGAAGTTGATTGACTTCCCAGTCCGTAGAATACGTTGAGCAAGGGTTTGAGATATAAAAGAAGGAAGCATTGCAGCATGCAGCCTGTAGCCTTCCCTCCAAAGAGACTCTGCTTTGACAGGTTGACTTAAGACAAAAAATTCGGCGAATATGTCTTCCAGTTCCCCTTCAAGAACCCAACTCCTCACCATTTCAAAAAGAGGTGAGCACACCCGTCGAAGCAATCTCTTCAAGAAACCATTCACTTGAGGGTCACCATGTTGAGCATGCATGTGAATTGCTCCAGCCATGGCCCCACCTTTCAACAGTTTACAACTATCAACTAATACAGCCATTAGTCTCATTTTCACCATTGGCTCTGCGAACCAAACCGAAAGCCTCCTTAAAGTAAGATAATTCCCAGAACTTGCATTCTCTGAAACCAGAGGAATAGGATTCATTGCCTGAGCTTCAAGGATTGCAAGCAACTTATAATACTCGGACAACTCGTCCTGCAATGCAGCACAAAATGCCTGTCCAACAGTCCCTACATCTTCATCTGGAAACCTATCCATACTTTCGGAGATATAACCCTTAACTTTCCTAAATAACCATCCAAGCTCACAAAGCTTCCTTACCATAGTCTTAGTCGCTCTCGAAACCTTATATGCCTCTGGCAACATATAACCATCCTCATCTTTATCAAACTTGACAAATTTTCCATCAATTCCTTGGCAAGCATACAACACATCCCTAACCAAAACTTCCTCGGACACTTCATTCTCTTCTTTCAACAAATTAGCAAACTCCTTATAAGCTACATCGCGTAAATTCCCCGAATCCTTTGACACCATCAACACCCCTCCACTCCATCCCTTTCCCACACCCTCCTGGCCCTTCAAATCCATAGAATTTTTCCCTAAACCCCTCAATTTTTCGAAATCATTACTCAACCCTCCTTCCCTCGAGTTCTTCTCCGCGTTCCCCATCATAGCTTTCGAATGATCACCAAAACCTGAACCCAAACTCATTAACTGTTCATTAGGAGCACCATATCTTCCATTCAACTGATCATCAAACAAGGCCGGCAATCCGCCAGAAAACGCAGGGTTGAAAAATCCATTGGAAATCCTAGAACCGGGCAGATTTTTGGGGGCTTTTCGGTCTTCAGACATGGCCTTGAGCAGATAGAGCAAAGCCCATTTATTCTTAATACTACCAGGGCCAGTTTTGGACGATAATTTGGAGTAAAGCTCGGAAAAAGTAAGAGCTTCAGAGGACTTACCCTGGGTGGCGAGTTGGCGCTTAATAGACTCTGCCATGGAAGCTTCATCTGAAGCAATTGACGGCGTCATGCGGCTGGAGAGAATGCGGAAAGCGTACTTGAGAGATTGCTGATACTGTAATGAAGTAACTGAAGAAGAGGAGTTGGAATCAGGGTTTGAGGAGGAGGGAACTGAATGAGTGGAGGCATGGAGTAAACGCTGGACTAGCTCTTTGACTAGATCTACGACTTTTTGGTCGTCGTCTTCCATGGCGGCGGTGGTGGTGGAGGTGGGAGGAGAACGGCGGAGTGCGGGGTAAACGACAGGTGACGTTGTTGAGGTCGAGGGTTTTTTTCGGGAAATTAATTTAATATTTTTGATTTAATATGGGCGGGGAAAGCTTAATTGTTTTCAGGCCCTTGATTATGCGCCACTTGTCATAATTTAAAGCATTAGGATTGGGAAAAATTAATTCTTTAAAGCACAACTTTCGTCTTTTCGCCAGACAAACTTCTTTTGTTTTTTTTGAAAGTGACAAACTTCTTTTTAACCCCCACCCCCCTCTTTTTTTTTTTTTTTGTGCAAATTTTAGTAATTTCTTTTCTTTCTTTTTTTTAGTTAGTGCCCTTGTGGGGAGGATATTGTATCTATTAATCATTTGTTTATATCGTGCCCCTTTGATAAAAATGTTTAGAAAGCGGTAGGCATCAGATTGGATGCTGGGCATCGCTTGTATCTGGGAGAGAGAGTGTTTATGCCGTTGTTTGTTTAATAAGCTTCTCGATCGAATTACTTTGTTATGCTTTGTTTTATGGTTGATCTGAAAAGTAAGATGTAAAAGAGTATTTGACTATAACTTTTTGTCTTTTAGGGATATTGCTTTATTTGCTTGCGAAGCAAGGAATGACTTTTCTCAAGCTTCTCGTTTGGAGAATACTCCTTCTGATGTTTTTCATGCTTCTCCTGATATGTAGCACACTCGTTGTGACACAATGATTGTAACCATATCATTGCGCTTTTGTAACTCAAAACCTACGGCAAGAACTGTAATATTCACGTTGAAAATTTGAGAGAAAAAATATTAAGATATAAGGTTGAGACATTACGGACTTAGTAACCCGGGTTAACAATTTTAGGCCAAACGAAGACGATGGGTCTAAGTAGTTATTGAATTCATTATGCCTCAAATAACGTCGTCAGACACAAATTTTAGGGCGTTACAAAAACTCTATAGATGGAATACTTTGAACGAGGTTTACGATGTAGTTTTTTGCATATATAATGCAACTCTCAAAGGGGCATAGTTCAACTTTAAAAGAGTAGAGGTGTTGTCATGACATATTTGGCATGTAAGAGCAAGAGTAGTGGTAATTAGGAGATTGGTGGATTCCGTGCTCCTGTGTCGGAAGATAAGTGGAGGGAAAATGTAGAAGGATGGTAAGAATGATGTGTGATTAGATGTTGTAATGGTAATAAATTTTTTTAAAGCTATTTATTAAAATATGAGTATTAAATTAAAAGGGAAGTCGGCTTTTTCTTTGTTAAAACGAAGGGGTGGAGTTGGCTTTTGTCACTTTTTGTCAGGGAAGATTGTCTATATGCTTGTCCAATTTTAGAGAATGAGATAGATAATCTATCAAAAATCATCTCTATTTCAACACCATTATTTTACATTTTAGAAAATCCCTCTCTTCATTCTGACATTTGCTAGAAAGACATTGGCTATACCACCCCCACTACTCTTGCTCTGAGGGTGTGGAGATCAATATCGTTAGACAAAGCCGTTCTAAGCATTTAATGGGCTCGGGGCAAATTTAAAATAAAAAAAGACCATTTTTAAACTAACATAAATAATTTTCATACATAAGTGACATAAGACGCTCATTAAACACTAAGGCCAAATTATTTTAATAGTGCTAGTGACTACTAGTATCTAACAACATATGTAAATGTTGGAAAATAAATATTGAATCAGTAATGAGAAAAAAAGCAATAGCATAAAAAAAACAGCACAAACATTTACTAAATAGCGCACATGTAACTAAAAACAAAAAAATTTAAAACACCGATCGGCAGCATAAGTGCACTAACAAAGTTTAATGGTAAATTCATACATCATATATGTCAAAAGCAAGAATAAGTTGCATCAATAGGAGCATACAACCATTGTTTATCTACTATACTAGTTTACACTATTGTTATAACATATAATTTTAGGAGCCCTTAAATCATGGGCTCTAGACGGATGAACAACTTTGTGAGTTGAGATGAGTTGGAATACTGAAGGATAAACAACTATGAATCAAGTACATAGCTCAAAGATGAGTTGACACGACTTAGATCAAGTTATAACAAAGATATGACCTTATAACAACAAGTTAAGACCATAGTTATAAAACCCGTCCCGTCCCGGCGGTTCAACTGTTCAACCCAGTGCCGGTCATGCAACGGGGCCGGTTCAAGTATAAACTCGTTTAAGGAAGCGACCAGCTCAAACCGGATAAACCCAGCGGTTCAACCGGTGACCCGGAGCGTTCTGGTTGGGTCATTAAATTTAATGGAAAAAATGTATATGAAGTAGGTCTCGTACCGGTTTTAAGTAGGAAAAATACGCAAAGTTTCTCCAATATGATGCAAATTATTATTTAATATATATAAAGAGAGATTATATATGTATAACTACGTTTGTGTGTGTGTGTGTATGTTATGTATGTACACACACACACACACACATATATATATATACACACATACATACATATATATGGAATAATGTTTGAAAATAATGAATACTTGGATTTATCTTCAGATTGCGGTAGATGTAGACTGTAGAGTATGATTTATAGAACCTGTTAAATACCGATCATGTTAACAGATTCTAATACAAGTGTGTTTTAGTTGGATGTGAGGGGTCAAACATATAAAGTAGTACAAAATTTACCATCTTTTACAAATTCTAATGCAAGTGTTCTAAAGCAAACCTCATTGACTATTATGGAATGATAAAAAATGTTTATTTATTGAGATGAAATATAAATTAAACAATTTAATGAAGACTTTAGAGCACTTGTAGTAGATACTATTAAATTGGTTAAATATGTATAACATAAATTTAAACCATTTAGATCTACTAAAAAAATCATCTCTACTCAAATCATCAAAATACAAAATCTGTAAATGTCACACCACATGTAGTGTAATGAGATTCTGATGTATTTACCTTTCAGTTTTTTTCCATTTTTTATTTATCTGTCATTTTACATTTCCAATCAAAGATTTATTATTTTTTTCTTCCTTTACCAATAAAATATTTACATCTCCAATAAAAAAACACAATTCCAATACTAAAAACTCCTTTCACCAACAAAGCATTTACATCTCCAATAAAAATACATTTCAATACGCATATAGAGGTTTTGTCAAATGTAGAAAATGATGATAGTATCGTAATATATAGAATATGTTTTAAGTAATTGATGCGCTCGGTAAACAATATATTGACCTAGTGATAATAACTGTGACCCTTAATTCGGAGGTTTCGGGTTCGAGTCTCAGTAAAAACAATAAAGTATGCCGGTGTATATTTTATATCCTTTGGATTTGTCTCCCGATGGAGACAATAAAATATGTTTGTATATTTCGTATCTGTCGAAAAAAAATTAGCACGGTCGTATAGAGAAATTATAATTTCAGATCACTGTAACACCCTATATTTTATGACAGGGGGTCAGATATTACATTTTTCTTAGTTACCCAAAATATTGCACGGATAGCCTTAAAAAAAAACATATGACCCGACCTGATATGAAATATGAAATGATATGGTAACCTGAAATTATAATTTCCATCTAGTATACAAGAAGAGTAAGAGTGACCCCAATGAGAGAATTTATCCTCCCTTCAAATCTGACAGGGAGCCTTGGTGCATCCCCAAAGTCTACAATGGTACTCTAATCAACTCTCTATTCTCAAATTAAATTAAGGCTCACCTTAAATATGAAGGGTCTGCTAACATGAACAGTAGCACCATTTATCTCTCTTTTTACCCAATAAATTAATTTCACACATCAAGTAATGATACGGGCACAACGGTTGTATCACAACGGTGATATACATCATTGATCATGTTAGATTTACATCATTATTAATTTAGACACATTATGATCAATGGTGCAGATTATCATTCTATCACTCGTTGTGACACAACCGTTGTGCCCGTATCATTTTTGATATATATCATTCTATCATTTTTTTTATTTTTTTTTACCGTTGTGCGACGTATTAAAATATCACTTTGTAAGCATAAAATATTTTTAAAGGAATGTATAGAGGTTGCTTATTGGAGTGAATTATTTTTTAATGTTGAAAAGTGTAACTGAAAACGATATGTTTAGAGGGTGTAATTGGGGATTATCCTCGGGGAATTTGGGGTCACTATAATGTAATGTGAGGGATCCGGTCTGAGTAATAAGTGGTGTGACTCTCAAATTGAAGTAAAGCAGCAGCACCACCAGCTGCCCGTTAGCAGAAGCATAGGAATTCGTAAAGGGGCATTCAGTAAAAACGGGTCTTTGACCAAAATTTTGGAAAAGCCGCCCGTTAGCAGAAGCATTTTGGCGCCTAAGATCGAATCGCGTAAACATCCAAACAACCTTTTTTCCACTTTTTCTTCTTACTAATTATCCCATTCGTAAACATTAAATTGACTCTTCCCTTTCAAACTATCAAATCTTTGGCGTGTCTTGAACGTCAGTCAACTCATTCGTCCTTGTAATAGAATTTGAAATCAAAAGATTATTACACTCCATCCCTCTTTTATCATTTCTTCTGAAAGATTCATTTTGAATTTATTACAAGTATTTCCAATCCAAGTAAAAATAGGAACAAACAAAGCAAGAAAGACAATGACAGAAGATGAAATCCGTGTTTTTGCAGCAGTCGAGCTGTAATCGCCTTTTGGGATCGATGTATTGATTAAGACAAAGTTTCATCAGTGATTATCAACAGTAAAGACTACTATTCTTCCAGCTTTCATTTTTTGTAAGCTTCTTTCTTTTGAACTGGTCTCTCATTTCTTTGTGATTTTGGATATTTATCTACGAAAAGTCCATTCCCTTTTGGAAGTATCTTAGGAATCGTCCATGGAATAATGCTCATCTTTTGATTACGAAAGATATTGCACCTTAAAGAAAAGGTCAATCATTTTCCTTACTCGTTTTGCCTTTGTTTTTGGCCATATTAAGTGTACATAGAGTGGGATTCTTATCTTTCATCTGAGATTTCATTTGTAAAATATTTAATTGAGCTGTATTTAGTTTTGGGCATTTCCAAGCCTGCAGATACATTACATATTTACATTTTTCTTGATTTCTGAGGTAAAGTTTTGAACTTTATCGACCGTTTGGGTTATTTTTCCTCTTTTTGCTTCTTGATTTCTAAGCTGATGGTTGATGAGGTTAATGCAGTAATAATTTCAGGCGTTTGAATATGGGTTTTTTTCTTAAAAGTGTTGGAACATTTGTTTTTTAGCTAGCAAAGCCAGGTGGGACTACCTTCATGTTTCATTTGATCTTTTGGCGCATTTTCGAATCCCTCCCTTTTGGGTATATCCAGGATTGTGGCTTGAACTGTGCAGAATGTTTTTCCTTCAAATTGATACATCATACATGCATATCCCTTAGATACAATCTTTTATGCACCTATCATTTATAACCGTTTGATGAAATAGTGAGTTCTCCATTGTCTAAGTTTAGCAGATGGTTGATGGCTGTGTAAAAGTTTGTATCTCTTGAGTTGTTTATGTATCGTTTTCTTGGTTTATATGTCATCGAGCTGTTTTAAGGTAGAAGACAGAGATAGTTTTATATACCTAACAGATTGACTTTGCTTCTATTATTGGAGCTATGTCTCATTGAAGAAAGATGGAATCTGGTTTTTTTTTTTTTTCCCTTTCTCTGTTTGTGTGTGTATGATCATAGTGTTATGAATTTTCGTATTTGTTGATCTGTTTAATATATTTTTGTTTGTGTGTGTATTGCATCAAGCACGCCCCTTGGTTGATTCATAAGCTAAACATGTTACCCCTCATTTGTTCAGTATAGTATTAGGCCATGCAATGTAGGCAGAATTAGAAAATCCAATTGTTGTTAGGCTGTCACTGTACTAGACTGTTGGGGATGTGTCTATCTCTATCATGTTTTAAAAACTAGACTGTGAAGCTTTTCTTTTTTATTTTTTATTTTTTATTTTTTATTTTTAAAGGACACTACTTGTTTGTATATCATGCCTCCTTGCTTCTCAGGGATTCCTCATTGTATACTCTGTGTTCTCAAAATTCCGTTATACTTGATTCTAGGTAAAACAATGGCTCCTGGAGGAGGTGTTGAAACTCAAAAGAAGATGTTGAATTTTGACAAACTCGTAATAGGAGAAGAGAAAACAAGTGTTTCTGCAAAACCTAAGATTGGTTGGAAAGACATGCAGGGAATATCTTCAATCAATGGTGTGCAAGAGCTTCTTCACTGTCCTGTTTGTAGAAACCTAATGTACCCTCCTATTCACCAGGTTTGACCCTTGGTCCCTCAAACTAATGCACAAATTCTCCACTACTGGTATTGGTTTTACATTCAAGTTTATACAACAATTTTAATGAGTTATTTTGGATACCTTTATCTCTTTGTTCTTGATGTACCATCCCATTTTCCTCAAGAAATTGTGTTCTAATTCATTTTTGTAGTGCCCAAACGGTCATACATTATGCGTAAACTGCAAAATCAGAGCACATAACTCTTGCCCCACGTGCCAGTTCAAGCTCGGGGAGATAAGGTGTTTGGCATTGGAAAGAGTGGCTGCAGCATGGGAACTCCCTTGCAGATATAAAGATATTGGTTGCTTTGAAATATTCCCGTATTACAGCAAGCTCAAGCATGAACAGAACTGTCAATTCCGTCCCTACGATTGCCCTTATGCCGGTTCTGAATGCAATGTGACAGGTGACATCCCTTTACTTGTGGATCATCTTAAGGATGATCACAAGGTTGATATGCACTATGGATGTACCTTCAACCACCGTTACGTCAAATCTAATCCCCATGAAGTTGACAACGCTGCATGGATGCTGACTGTAAGTTTCTAACCTTTTAAGTTTCTAACATTAAAGGCCACAAATGTTCTTTGTCTCTCTATAAAGAGAATGATGGGAGGGTTTCTATATTGGGAGCAGGTGTTCAGCTGTTTTGGAAGCCATTTCTGCTTGCACTTTGAAGCATTCCAGCTAAAAACAGCACCGGTATACATGGCATTCTTGAGATTCATGGGTGAAGACATTGATGCAAGAAAGTTCAGCTATACATTAGAAGTTGGTGGTAATGGGAGAAAAATGGTATGGCAAGGAGTTCCAAGAAGCATTCGGGATAGTCATGAGAAAGTTTGTGAAAGTCAAGATGGATTAATCGTGCCAAGGACCTTAGCCCTCTTCTTCTCAAAAGGAGCAGATAATAATAGGCAGCATGAGGAGCTTAAGTTGCGGGTGACGGGCCGCATATGGAAAGAATTATGATAACTTCATCAGAAATGTGGGAAGCCTCCTTTTGGCTTCTGATTTTGTTGTTTTTGGTATTGACAGGCTATGTTAAAGATTACAGCTGCTTGATCATCATGTTCTAGCAAAAACGATAGGGTATATTCCAGAATGTACACCCTAAATTATTTAGAACCGTTGATTATAGTGGGCGGGCCTTACAGATTGATGCAGGACTCGTAGATTGATCATGGATTCTAAATGTGTGTAGAGTGTATATTCTGGAATGTGTCTAGTAGGAAGATGTACTATGTTAAAATTAGTAATGTTTTGCCTAAGAACTTGAAGCCCCAACAGCATGAGGCGCCTAAGCCGGTATTTTTGTCCTTTTTGAAGAAGTTTTTAAATGGTATATCTGTATCCGGATATACATCTCTCTCTCTCTATATATATATATGAAGGCATGCGAGTCTTTGCATTGTATATCCGTCTTATTATTTCTGGTTAGAAAAACCGGCAAAGGTAACACGAACACGAGTTTGCATTTGGTTTTAAGTTTTTAGAAGTTGGACAAACCATGCTAAAGGAGGGTGAAGCTCTATAAGCTAGTATCATGTGAGTCGAAGACTCGTATATCAGATATTGAAACGATAAGAACATATGTTATATTTAGTGCAATTTAAATTGACATTGTAACCTATGGAATTCATCAAAATTACTGCATTCCACATCCAAATCTACTATCTTTAGTTTATAAATTTTAAAAAATAAAATCTAAAATACTATTTGATTAATAAACGGATGGATTTATATTTTGAAACGGATTGGAAAATTATGTAATGTAATTCAATGGTAAAATACGTGGGAAATGAAATGCATGAGAAGGAAAATGGCAAGCACGTAGGCTAGGCTAAGCAAGGCAGACGTGTTAGTTTTAACGGTATGAAATCTCACAAAGAGCGTTTTTCCCGCGAAACAGAACCATCTTTTGCCATTGCCTTTGTTTTTGCTTTTTAGCATCCCATTAACGAAAAAACAAAAATCAAGAGGGAAATGTTTAAGCTTCTTTAGCACACATCTTCCTCTTCCCCTCCTCAACCACTCTCTCTCTCTCTCTCTCTCTCTCTCTATTTTCAATCTACTTTTTTTTCATTTCATTCTTGACCATTGTTCTCTCTGCATCTGGGTAAAAGGGGGGGGGAAAATCCACACACGGTAAGCTAATCATTAAATCTCTGTGAGTCTCATTGTTCTTTAAGTATTATAGTTGTTTTTATGATATGGGATTGGATCAAATTTCCTTCTTTTGGAAGAAGATTGGTTTTTTTTTTAAAGGATTACAGGTGGGGTTTGATTCATTGGAATGATTTTGTCTTTGGGGAAGAATAAATGTTTAAAGGCAGGCAGCAAGAATATGATCACCATGTTGAAATGTTTTTATTTTTATTTTTATTTTGTTCAGTGCTCCTCATCTGTTTGTTAAAATGTTCCCTTCTGTCAATGCAGAAATTTGTTGGATATATACCAAACAGATATATATATATATCGATTGGCAAGAATCAGTGTTATGTAAATAACTCGGATCGGTCTTTGAATTTACAACGTGTTTGAAATTGAAGCATCATGTTGTGTTGTGGAGGTGCAGAAGAGGAAAATTACGGAGCTCCACCTTCCAACCAATATTCTGCCCCTCCTAAGGCCGGTAATCCATATGGAGGTGGCGCGGGCGCAGGTAACTTGTCTTTTCATCCTAAATCACATCAAACATATTTCTCCTATTTCCCAAGTTGTATGCCCTATGTTTTTAGGGGAGTCTTTATTTACAACAAACCATGATGAGACAACAATATTTTGCCTCATACTAAAAGTCTATTTATATTTAGAACAACAATAAGACATTTATTAACTTTTTTTCTCCCTATGGTCCTTTAGGCAGTGGAAGAGGAGAGCCAAGGGCTTCAGGGACTGTAAGAAGTGGAGCTCCTCAGAAAGTTTTACCTATTGAAACACCGGCGTTGTCATTGGATGAGTTGAATAGGTTGACAAACAATTTCGGTACGAAAGCTTTGATTGGTGAGGGTTCTTATGGTCGTGTGTTTTTTGCGAAATTGAGGAGTGGCCAAGAAGCTGCGATCAAGAAACTTGATACCAGTTCTTCTCCAGAGCCAGATTCTGATTTTACAGCTCAGGTGAATGTTTTCTCCACAAAAAAGAGTTAACTGATTAACCGGTATCCATCATTTAAAATGAACTCTGTTTGTGTGCTGTTTAATGATGCAGTTATCAGTTGTTTCAAGACTTAAACATGAAAACTTTGTTGGATTACTTGGTTACTGCTTGGAAGGAGGAAACCGAATCTTGGCATATGAATTTGCTAATAAGGGTTCTTTGCATGATGTTTTACACGGTATTCTGATGGTTTAAAAGTAATCTTGTTTTGGAGAAAAAAAATGTTGCAGTTCTCAAATCATAGCTTGTCTGTTGATTCTTGTGTAGGTAGGAAAGGTGTGCAAGGGGCTGAACCAGGTCCAGTTCTAAACTGGAATCAGAGGGTTAAAATCGCGTATGGTGCAGCCAAAGGCTTGGAGTTTCTACATGAAAAAGTTCAACCTTCCATTGTTCATCGCGATGTCAGATCCAGTAACGTCTTGCTGTTTGATGATTTTGTAGCGAAAATAGCTGATTTCAACTTGGGAAACCAATCTTCAGATACAGCAGCTCGTCTGCACTCAACAAGAGTTCTTGGTACTTTTGGTTATCATGCTCCAGAGTAAGAAGCTTAGTACATGGATTGAACTTAATTTAAAATTTCGAGATTGAAAAAGATTAGGAAATCTTCATTAGCTAATTTATGTCTCTGTCTGTCTGTGCAGGTATGCCATGACAGGGCAAATTACTCAAAAAAGTGATGTTTACAGTTTCGGGGTTGTTCTTCTAGAGCTTTTAACAGGGAGGAAGCCAGTAGACCACACTATGCCCAAAGGCCAACAAAGTCTTGTTACATGGGTTCGTGTCTCCACTATTTTATTTTAGAGATGTAATGAATATGATTCACCGATAATTCAGAGAACAAGTACAAACAAGTTTGCTTTTGTGTTTGTTCTGTGAACAATCCAGGTGGTATCACATTATGTTGGGTGTGTTTGCACCGGAAAAAAAAAACCCTTTTAAGGATTCGTGTTCATTACGTTCCATCTTTACTTCATGCAGGCAACCCCAAGATTGAGTGAGGACAAAGTGAAGCAGTGTGTGGATCCAAAGCTCAATAACGACTACCCACCAAAGGCAATAGCTAAGGTCATTTCAATTTCTTCTTTCTAATCTGAAATAACAAGATTGTACTATATGTTATTTCATCGATTTCTATTTCTTTAATCGTATTTGTGAGTACTGATGATTATACCATATGCTCGCTCTTGACATGTAACAACAGATGGCAGCAGTGGCAGCACTATGCGTACAATACGAGGCAGATTTCAGGCCAAACATGACAATTGTTGTAAAGGCTTTACAACCACTTCTCAACTCAAAACCAGCTGCCGCAGAGCCTAATGCACAATAGACCACTGCATTCATATGTCTGGAAAAGCAACAAAGATTCTTTTACTTTAGATCAAAATTTTTTTGTTCCCCCTTCTTTTTTCAAGTCTTATTATTGGTGAGCCTAGTTTTCATGAGGTATATATATATACATATAGTGTGATATTGAGAAAGCTAATGTCAAACAGAGCCCTATTCTTGCAATTGTATAACTGATTCAAGTAAAGATTTTCCAGTTTAAAAGGATTTAATCCATGCAGAAATTGGCAGGTGCAGATTCATTGTATTGTGTATGTGTGTACAATGAATACGAAATAAACTCACCAATCAACGTATGCCATGCATTTTCCTCTTGTGCTGCTACTTAAGTAAACGAAACAAGGTCATTACCATTCAAAAAAAAACGAAACATGTAGACAATGCGGTCTGACATAAATTGTTATAACATTGGATCAAATGCGTGAGTCAGATCCGTTTAAATGTGTATAATGTAGCGTTTCAGTACAAAATATTACGTACCAATGCAATGCAGTCAATCTCATTAGCCACAGTACCAATGCAAACGAAAAGGAAAGGACGCACAACAGTTCGAGTTGATCTTGAATTCAAGTTGAGGCTCGTAATGGTACAAACACTAAAAAAAAAAAATTATTGAGTCCACACAAAGAACCTCAAGAGAAACTACCACTTCATATTCCTTGCAGATGTTATTAGCACCTAAATGTAAACAACAGCCATAATCAAAATGCCGGGACATTTGCGTGGCACCATGTAAAATGTAAAAAAGACATTTCTATTAAAAATATAAAGAAAAGCCCTGAAATCAATAAGATTTTACTATGAGAACTGGATTGTAAAAACATGATACAAGCTGTGGTTACATCTACCAAGCCAATGCATGGATATATTATGCCTAACAAGGGGCCCCCACTGTAAACATCACTCTACAACTGTTCTTGATGCCTTTTCCTTATCCCTCCCCCCCCCCTTCTTTTCCTTCTGTTTTATACTTTAAACTTTGCCATCTTTTGTTTCCTTCAGCCAAGAAAACCTGCAGCAAACAACTTCATATAAAAAGGTGCAAACAACTAAACTAAAAACTCCACACACGCACACACACACAAAATGCAATGCTTTCATTCCGGGTGAAGACAGCTGTGTGTGTGAAGAGCACCCTGCTTGTTATGACAAATTTTCTATTTTACAGACTCGAACATCACTTTTCCAAATTTATAAACACACAAATAAGGATTAAAGAACTAGCATTTTGCAAGAAGGACAAAGGAAAAACAGCATACCAAGTATTTATCGCCGTGTTCTAGGCTTACAGCGAAATTCAGCCAACAACGCTATATGATCAGAAGACCATTCTGGCGAAGGAAGGGCCGTATCTTTTCTCAAGCAATCCTCGTCTAAAAGCTCCAACAAGGATTCGACCGTTAATGAGTCGGCTGAAAGCACAGAGAAAGAAACCCTTAGATTAATGGATGAAGCTCAATCTTCACTTTGTTCATTTAAAAAAAAAACGAGAAGAGAACAAGAAAAAAATGACTACTCAAGCTTACCTGAATAGAATATATAATCATGAGTACCAATAAAATCTCTGGTGCAGTTAGTAAACATAGGCTCATTTGTAGTTGAATCCATCCTCCTACGTTGTTGCTCGAGACCACCATTAACAAGCCCAACACCCATTCTAGCAAAGGATGAGTAAGCGCTTACCTAGACAAAAGAACCTAGTGATATTACAATACCATGTTTATAATAACAAAAAGCCCCAACACAATAACTTACCAGTGGCAGCTGATGGGTGAGTTTACTAAGAGGACGTAAAATCCCGAGAGGATCAACTGCTAAATCTTGATGAGTTGGATCAACTTTCCCCATAGCAAGAAGAGAATGAGGAGCACTATATCCAAAGTTTAAATTTATTTGGAATAAAAATCAGAACATCACGACACTATGTGAAATAATAGAGTTGGTAACATAATTCTAATGACTAATGAATTGGTAGTGTACCTGCCAGGTGTACAATTAAAGTCTCCGCATACGAGCATCGGTATATCAGCACTTACGGCAATTTTTTCTAACCCCTTCAGTAACGTATGAATCTGATGAGAGAGACAAATGTTAGATGAGACTAAAGAGCAGATAGATAAACCCGTTAAGAAGCCAGATAAGAACCTGCCACAGCTTGACATCCTTTAAATCTTGTTGAATGTTCACATGTGTATTAGCCTGTACTCATAAAGTGCAATATTTCAGACACCAGATAATGTACAAGATGCTAATCAAACAGGTCCCAAATAGCGCTTATCTTGCATTGTTAATGCAAATAGGTAAAATATTAAGGTTCATGTCTCAGGAAGAACAACCGGAACACAAAAGTTTGACTAAAAGTCTGCATACATACTAAGTGCAAAGAAAGAATATATTAAGGAAATTACATCATACGACATCCCAAGCTGCTTACAGATATACAATCCATTAGCCAGGAGAAGATTTCGTCATCATCGAAAGGCTAAAATCATTGAAGTGAAAAATACTTCTACTGGGAAAGAAGAAGAAAACCAGAAAATGAAAGGAACACAAAACTAACCCTACTCTCCGCTACCTGTATCCTATACAATTTTTACAAATTTACAGGTAATCCTGTATCCTTTTTAGAATCTTCCAGCTACTTACTAATACAGGTAGACACAAGAAATTAAACTAATGGATCCCTGGAATAACCTGGTCCAAGAAAACTGTAGGATGAATTTATATGATAGAAATCAGAAGCTCAAAACACGATCAATTTGATGTGAACTATGAGAATCTAGTATACAGAAGTATCATTGCAAATAATTGGATAGTTAGCAGCTGTAAAAAGAAATCAAATACTAATACATTTGGTGGTTTTGGGTGAACTAAAAACTACCTGACCATTCTCCAACCTATCACCATATGCACTTACATTCAACTGATTCAAGCATAGATATGATCCAGCAACAAAAAAAGAAAAGAGACAAAGGGGTTTTGCAAACTACAAGGACAATTGTGCAATGCAGTTGATTTAAAATAAAATAAAATAACATATTAGAGGAAAAAGACTGCACATCAAGAATAGAACAACCTGAAATGCGTTGATAGCAAGAAGTGGGAACCAAAGCATGATATTATTCACATATTAGTCAGCTAGCACCATAAGAAAGTACAACGCTTGATAATAATACAGTGGGAGGAGAGCGTATTTTGAGTACAATATCTTACCACACACACCAGCTGCCGCTTTCCAGGGTATTCAGCCCCCTGATTATTAAATTTTGCTTCCAGAACCATTATAAGTGCAATATTATCCTACCAAAACATAGACACTATGTTAGGTATGGAAATGTTCTTTTAGTTTGATATTTGACGTTGAGCTAAAGATATATGAATTCTTCATCATGTACAACTAAACGACCTTGATCAATCGTCCCAAAGCAGTTTTCTTCTGAGTACTAGGAAGCACAGCATCTGTTAAAGATTGTGCAGCTTTGTTGAACTCCACCTGTACAGAGGCAGATTAAAACTACCACCATAAAGAAGCTAAAATGCCAAAACATTAAATCGACGCATTTCCCACCTCGTATTTTTTAACCAGAGAAAATCGATCACGGCGAAAAAACGTAGCACACCCATCAATAGTATTGATACTCCCATTGAAGCCCTACAGGGTAACCAATGACTTTCAGTAGCTGAAACTACTTCTAAATTACAAATATTAAAAATTTCAAACAAACCTCAGCTGTTCTGGGCTTAAATATAGCGTCGTAGCCGTACTTTGCCAGCTCACGCGCAAAAAACTCCACAAAATGATCATTTTGAACCTGAGGAGATGCAGTTGGTCATTCTGCTAATATATTAAAGATCCACATCCACTCTTGCATAAATTATTCAGAAAGGAGTTGCATTAGCCATTAAGTTTCAATGGAGGAGAATGAGGACTATTAAATGAAATGACAAACATTCAAAAGAACAGGAAAGTGTGCCTCCTTGTAACTTAAGGTTTAGCCATACAAATTAAGTTTCTTAAATAGCCAAACTGATAATAGTTGATACCAAATAAGCTATCATCACTGACACTTTATCTGCATCAAATTAGCATGTAAAAGTAGGTGGATAATGTACATACACGTAAAATGGGAAACGAGAAATAATAATCACATGGTTTTCTCAAGTGACAAATGATTTGGGACCCCAAAAGATTCATTAACCACACTTGTTCTTAGGAGGAGATAGCACCAATCAAGTAGCAAAGGGCAGTGCGCTCGATAAAATATTAAAATTTAGAATTTCAGGTGACCGAAACAAAGGTTAATTTAGTTTTGTCTGTATAAAAGCCTGTACTTGGCAAAACAAACATCAACCAGCCCTGCAAATTAATTACCAAAAAAAGTAACAAGGAACCAAAACAACAATTTCAAGGTAGAACAAAACAGTAATTAATCCTCGCTCACATCACTTTTCAAAAGAGCATTTTTCAAACAAAATTCAATGGACTATTTTCATATTCAATCAGAAACTGTAAATATAGAGCGCAACATGAAACTACCTCCTGGAGACAAACAATGTCAGCCCTGTATTCACCTATTTCACGCAGTAAATTCTGCTTGCGATATGTCCAAGACAGAGCCCAAGGTGGACAGTAACTGTATAAATCACTGGCAGCATATGTGTCGGCCAATATGTTATACGAAAGCACAGTAAACGTTCCAGCTGAACTAATACGCCCCTCAATGTCTAAATGCCCCGGCACATCACTTCCATTCACTTGAATCAAACGTCGAGGAGTAGGGCATGGAGCAGGAATTACCCGAGACGTCTGTAGTGTACTTGGCTGTGCCACAGAAAGTTTAGTTTGTGCATCTACCACAATGCACTCAAATTTAAGGACATGGCCGATGTCATCAGATGTTGGCGTATAAGTTCTATTGCACCCAACCTCAAACCATGTTTCGCCACTTCTATGTGTAACTGCAGGATATAAAGGTGCAGGGCCATTTGCCAAGCCAGGATTTGGCTGTGAAGCTGCTAGGCTAGGGTTTATCAGTCCAGTGCTGTTGAAGCGACCAAAAACTTCTTCGTCCTCATTCCCATTCTCATTAACAGCACTCGCAGCACGCTCATGTAGAACACGATGATGTTGCCAAGCATCAGAAAAACATTTGGGAGAACAATGATAACTCTTTGCTATTGGTATTTTGGCCTTCACACATCCAAGACACTGCAAAGTAGCTTGCTCAGAAGGATGTACACTGCAAATTGCGATTTTTCGATCACTTTGTATACGATACCTGGAAGAAA
Source organism: Gentiana macrophylla (assembly GCA_026214975.1). NCBI lineage: Eukaryota > Viridiplantae > Streptophyta > Magnoliopsida > Gentianales > Gentianaceae > Gentiana > Gentiana macrophylla. The sequence goes on from CM047814.1 coordinate 19,440,975, forward strand.
GAAAGAAAGAAAAAAAACCGTTGTGAACACATACATACAAGATCAAGCACTACAACTGCAGGAATCTGTACTCATGAAAGCAACGAGACATTTTTTGACAGAGAAGGTACACAAATATAGAGCGCAGCTGCTAAGGTTACTCCAAAACCTACAAGAAATAATAAGAAAAACTACCCTCCATGCAAGACTATGAATTGCCTTGAATTTAAAAAAGAGAATTCTTGACATGAAACAATCAGAAGTTCACACTTAAATAACAAACAAACAAAAAAGAGAAAATATTCACAGAAATGGGTACCATTCTAATTTTGAACGGTGAATTTAATGCAGAAAAAAAAAGGGAATGTGCAGCCTTCTTTGAAGAGACCCTACGAATGTAAGAGAGAGATCATATAAAGAACTTCTCGAAAACAACTTAAGAAAAACCTCAGGTCTATGACCCCCCCACACACCCTCAAACTAAGAAAAATATAATGAAACACAACACGAAGTGCATAGGCAATGAAACAACAAGCCCCTGCACATTTAGATAAAAAGCCACAAGCGTTGATAAACAGTTGCAAACAAATTGACCCGTAGAGTCCAGAAGGGGGGTCTCATCAAGCATACATAACAGGTTTCAAGCTTCTCAGACATTAAAAAAGAATGAAGAGAACAACTCCTAACAAGGAATCAGCAGATATGAAGAGTATTATTACTCTTAGAATGTCCACCTTCTAACTGACACAAACTTTCTGATGGCAATTTGAGATGGACTTGCTCTGATTCTCCAAAACATGCTAAATAAATATGTTGGTGACCGCTCATGACCTAACAACAAACTTTTTCACAAACATGACCAAGCCTCTTCTAATTCACATACATCTTTAGACAAATATCTTGGGAAATCGGAAGAGGCTAGAGTTAATTAACGCAATGATATCAAATCAAATCATCATTCATCAAGTTCCCTTCATATTTTGATCAAATTTAGGTTTAGAAACAGTGGACGTGATGAATTCTTTCTTAAGTCAGTAAAATAAAAAAAAAAAAAAAAAACATAAATAAGTATTCTAAGTATCTAACATAGATCCAGGTATTAAAAACCATATACTCTGGCTAGACAGATCTCAGATGAAGTATGAAAATGCCAATTTTACAAACAAAAAAAAGGATAATTACTCCACACACATAAATCATCAGTTCTAACGTGCTATAAAAATCTAAAATGCATTATTCGTCTTGCATGGATCTAAACACAACCAGAGAAACAGTACATGGGTGAAATGCTAAAGTAGATGTGCATACGTACATCATATCAAACTACAAAACGGTTCAATTATTTAGCATGGTGTATAAGCATGAAAGACAAAACAAATGATTTTTTTGGAATGAAATGAGTTTTGACATGAGCTATATTGTTTGGAAAAGAAGCGATTTGACAAAAGGTTAAACCCAATGGCACCTATATTCCAAATTCCAGCAACACAAAAACGCTCAGAACAAAAAGTTACAAGATTTGTAAGAAATTACAGTACAGGTCAGGATACACACATGATATGTATGGAGCATTTTCACCATCAATTATTACGGTAACAGGAACATCAAATAAAGACATTATTTAACTACACTAAGAGAAACATGAGAAGCGAGGACAGAATTATACCAAAAAGAAGCCGTAAAAGCAAACCTATCATCTATGGCCACAGGAAGGACATATTTCTAAAATTATTGATAAAGCAAAAAGAAACCAAAAAAAAAAACAGCTTATAGTTTCCTTCCGTCTTATTTGTCAAGGAAAAAAGAAATGTAGCTGTCTTATGAACTCCGATTCAATATCTAATCTAGATCACCCGTCACTTGTCCCTTGGGTTGAAGGTTTATAACTTGGCCTCGAAAAGCTACTGACTGAAGTACAAAGGCACTTAAATGTATAACCTCCTGATGAATGCTCGAGCACATGATAAACTACTCTAGTATAAAACGTAAGCATAAAACAAGTGTTTCACACATGTCAAGTACAACAACAGGCAAAATAAAGCATATAAAGTACCTAAATTCTAGCAACTGGATTTTTGACAGTTATTTCCTACTCTGAAAAGACAACTACTAAGCATTTAAAGTTCCTAAGTTCTAACAACAAGATAGTCACGTACTACAGAGGCTGAACCTTCAACATCAATAATTAAAGGTATAAACAACAAAGATTGGAACTTTATATCAGAACTAAGAAAATCCCAAGGAACGAGACAGAACAATATACCAAAAGGGAAACTGCAAAAGCAAACCCAACACCCATGGCCACGTATATCATGAGTTTCCAAACATAGTGACAGAACTAATAGAAACCCCTCAAAACCAGCTTTGGATTTCCAAGTTTCCTATGAAATCAATTAAATAGCTAACCAAGTTCCCTCATCGCCAGTAAATTAGAACCTTTACAGCTTACCTCTAATAGCTACTGACTGATATAATAGAAAGTGCAAATAAGCGTAAAGATTAGTCGAGAACATCATTAACTACTCTTCAAGTACAAAATGAACAAAATGAAACATGTTACCGCCTTAAGATGGTTATGTTGATTCTCTTAAATGAAAGCTAATAACCATTCAAAAACTTCATTCACTATCGGAAACTATTTTCAACCACCTGGATTAAACAGTACATAGATCAACCCAAATTCATATGCAAAAGAAGGAACTGCTCCAGCTTTTAACAAAATTTACACAACACCACAAACAAGCTTTAAGCAACAATATATATCACACAAAACAAACCCCAAAAAAAAAACATGAGTACAAGCAGATAAAGGAAGGTCAAGCATTATGCACAAACCACTTGTATCTCAAGAAGTGACCATCAATAGGGGCAGACTCGGGAACCTCATCAGTGATGACAGAATTATCAGCACGGCGCAAGAGCACATAGGGGATGAGCTCACAGTTTACAATGGGGATGTCGGACGGCAAGTGCACCCGTAGCACAGTCAGCATTATTGTATCCAACTATAAGAACTAATCCCACACTCAGTTTCTAAACTATCAAAACCTAATCTTTCTAAGAGATACTTCACCAATGTAGCAGAAGTCAAATTAAGATGCGGCAGCAGGTGTTGACGGACGTAAGGCAGATCCGCCATCACCTAACCCAAGGCACCAATCGCCAGCCTTGCCCAATTTTCTAATTCACCAAGACCCTATGAATTTTCTCAATTCATTCAAGTAAAAAGCTCAATACAATTCTCAAATCAACAGCCCGCCAGGAAAAGAGGCATCTTGGAGAAAATATCCAGGAAGAACGAGAGAAAATGCGTGATAATTTTATTAGGGTGAAGATAACAAATTGTAAAACATCGATTGATCGAAAAATTGCGTCTTCGGATTTCGAGCAACTGAAAGTCGTTAGTATTCTGTATAATACGAAAAAAATACAGAGAAAGAAAGAGAGAAGGATGGTTCGATTGAAGATGCGTTTTTGTATAGAAGGAAATGGAGAATCAATTTAGGGTTTTACAGAACGAAGAAAGAGGAAGCATTTGAGGCAGCCGGACAAGTCAGGCGCACTGTTGCCAGTTGAGACATGTTCTAGATATTTTTTTATTCCCAATTTTTTTTTCTTTATTAATAATGCAATGTAAGCAACAAATTTGTCACAAGAAAATTACACTATGAAAAATTATGAAAAAAGACAGGGAATTTTTTTTTTTGAAATTATCAAAAAAAATACATAAACATTTGCATTTTAACGAAAATGACAAAATATCTTGTATTAAGACAATTTTGTCATTCTGTTTACATATGAAAACTCTCATGAAAAAAAATAAAAAATTAATTTGAGGTGTATTATTGTCTTTGAACATATAGGTTGCGTTTGTTTTGGATTGAAGTTTTTTTGGGAGTTTTTTTTTGGAGTTTTTTTAGATAAAGTGATTGAAATAATGATTGGAAAGTTGATGGGGTAAAATAAAGTAGAATAATGATTGGTGTAGATTATGAAATGATTGGTGAAATAAAGTAGAATAATGAATAAAATAATGGTAAAAAGGGTAATAATGTTGATAAAGTGAAATGATGAGAGATGATTTAATATTTTTTTATTTGTAGTTGAAGATTTGATTGGTGAGAGAATTGTAAAAAATGATTGGTGATATGATGTAAAAAAAAACTCCCAAAAAAGCTCCGGCCAAAACAAACGGAACCATAGTGTCCTTTTTGATAACTTTGTAAATGTTTACATATGAAAACTCTCATGAAAAAAAATTAAAAAAAAATAATTTGAGGGGTATTATCGTCTTTGAACATATAGTGTCATTTTTGATAACTTTGTAAATGTTTTTGTCCTTTTCAATTATTCTCAGTGGTTGAATATCATAAATTTAATGGATATTTGTTTATAAGGATTAGTTTGAACACTTAATAGGCATTTAGGACACACTTAAATCTTATTTGTTTATAAGGACACATCTCATTTACTTTTCCACTATTACCCTTTACATCATTTGACTGATTTAGCAGCGCAAAAATCATTTCACTATCACCACCACTATTCCTCCCTTAATCTCTCTCTCTCTGATAAATACCTCCACTCTTAATTCCGATATACTCACCGCCGCTTCCTCCCATGGCTTCTTCAAACTCACCGACCACCCCATTTCCTCCGATTTAGATCTCTCAGCTGAGTCAGATTCCATTTCTCTTTTCAATCTCACTCACGAAGAAAAATCATCTCGTTTTCCGAAGAACTGGCCGCTCCAGCTCCAAGAAATATTCCATACGGATAACCAGTAAGCAAAATATATATGCGGTTCTGGGAATCAGAAAAAAAATACTACTTGTTAACTAAAAAAATTAGTAAATATGCCCATACAAAGTTAATATTCGAATTTCCAGCATAAAGCTGTACAAAGACCAAAGGGCATCTGATGAAGCAATTAAGTTGTTTTCTATTTTTTTTTTTTTTTAGTTAAAAGTTGTTTTCTATTTGAACTTGGTTATGGTCCTGAATTCTTGATAAAGAATGCTGTTCTTTTTTTGTATGAATCTTGAGAATATGAAGCTGAGGAATCAAGAGCTGATTGTACTGAATGAGAAAATGTTGAACTGTAGAAAGGCTAGTTTTGCTGATGTATTGAAATTGCCTGACTCAAAGTTTATGGAGAATTATATTTTACCTTACCAAGATGTAATTCCTCATTTGTATGATTCCTATGTCAAAAAAATCAGTAAATAGATCCCGAGAAGTCTTTGATTCTTTGAGATGTTAAGCCCTTTAGGTCTTGTAGCTCAAGATGATGGGAATCTTAAGGGGAAAAATAGTTGATTGAGGGTATGCTCTTCTAGCATAATGAATACTACTTATTTTCACACGTACAGATCAAGTAGACTAGAGATAATAAGCATATCTGCAATATTAATGTCTTCAAAACTGAGGAAAACTGAGGTAACCCGTATGTTGAGAGTTGCAGTATCGGAATCGAAGTATTTTTTTGTGTTTGTTGTAGGTTTGGCTTTGCTTTAGGGAGTGATCCCTTTGGGGCTTTGGCTAATTGGTAGCAAGATTATCATTTTTGTTTGTTGTTCCTCATTGACAATGCAGTGACATTAATGCCACTTCAAAAAATGTTGTTGCTATTGTCTGTCACTTCATAAATTATCGGTGTCATTGAGTGCCACCGCATAAGGTGTCGCTTCATAAAATGAGACATCACAATAAAGAGGACGAAAACATATGAATTAGGGAGAAAAATTATTTTGATCGTAGTTTTATATCAAAAGATATAGCCGTTTGAAGTCGATTTTATGAAAAAAGAAAAGAAATCGATTTTCTAAAATTAAGTCAAAAAAATATCTGTAATCGCGGTGTACTCGATATAGCTCCACTCGACTGGTAAGGTCGATTATTTTCTTAGAATTCATTTAATTTTTAATAAAATATAACAAGATCGAGCTCGACTCGTTAATAGTGGTCAATGCATCGCGGTTGTTAGTGCATCACGGTGTCACTGCATCGCGGTTGTTAGTGCATCGCGGTGTCACTTAATCACGGGTGGTCACTGCATCCGGTGTCTCTGCATCGAGGGTGGTCACTGCATCGCGGTGTCTCTGCAACGGGGGTGGTCACTGCATCGGAGGTGGCCACTGCATTGAGGTGGTCAATGGATCTGAGTGGTCAATACATCGCGGCGTCTCTGCATCGAGGGTGTCACTGCATCACGGTGGTCAACGCATCGTGGGGGTCAATGTATCGCGGTGGTCAATGCATCGCAGTGTCTCTGCATCGCGATGTCTCTGTATCGCGGTTGTCAGTGCATTGCGGTGGTCTCTACATCGCGGTGTCACTTCATCGCGGTGTCGCTTCATCGTCATGTCTCTACATCACGGTGTCGCTTTATCACGGTGTCTCTGCCTCACAGTGTCTCTGCATCTCGGTGGTCATTGCATCGCGGTGGTCACTACATCGCGGTGTCTGCATCTAGGTGTCTCTGCATCACGGCGTCTCTGTATCGGGGGTGGTCACTGCATCGTGGTGTCTCTGCATCGGGGGTGGTCACTGCATCTCGGTGTCTCTGCATCGGGGTGGTCACCACATCGCGGTGGTCAATGGATCTGGGGTGGTTAATGCATCGTGGTGTCACTTCATCGAGGCGTCCCTTCATCGCGGCGTCTTCGCATCAGGGGTGTCACTGCATCGCGGTGGTCAATGCATCGAGGTAGTCAATGGATTTGGGTTGGTCAATGCATCGTGGTGTCAATTCATCGAGGTGTCTCTACATCGCGGTGTCTCTGCATCACGGTGTCTCTGCATTGGGGGTGGTCACTGCATCGCGGTGTCTCTGCATCGTGGGTGGTCACTTCATCACGGTTGTCTGTGCATCGTGGTGTCACTTCATCAAAGTGTCTCTGCATCACGGTGTCACTTCATCGCCGTGTCTCTTCATCTCGGTGTCACTTCATCGCGGTGTCTCTGCATCGTCAAATGTCATAACATCGTTATGTATCTGCATCGTGGTGTCTCTGCATCGGGGGTGGTCACTGCATCCCGGTGTCTCTATATCGGAGGTGGCCACTGCATCGTGGTGTCTCTGCATCGGGGGTGGTCACTACATCCTGGTGTCTCTGCGATCGGGTGGCGGCTTGCGATCACGGTGTCTGCGATCGGGGTGGCCATCAGATCACGGTGCTCGATAGATTGAGGGTGGTCAATGCATCGCGATGGTCATCAGATCGGAGGTGTCTACATCGAGGTGTCATGCGTCGCGGCGTCTGCAGATCGGGGTGGTCATTTGATCGCGGTGTCTCTGCATCGGGGGTGGTCACTGCATCACGGTGTCTCTACATCGGGGTGGCCACTGTATCGCGGTGGTCAATAGATTGAGGGTGGTCAATGAATTGCGGTGGTCAATGCATTGGAGGTGTCTCTGCATCGAGGCGTCTCTGTATCGGGGTGGTCCCTGCATCGTGGTGTCTCTGCATCGCGGTGGTCATTCCATCGCAGTGGTCAATGCATCGCGGTTGTTAGTGCATCGTGGTGTCACTTTATCGCGGTGTCTCTGCATCGTGGTGGTCAATGCATCGCGGTAGTTAGTGCATCGCGTGTCACTTCATCGCGGTGATCACTACATCATGATGGTTAATGCATCGGGTGGTCAATGCATCATGGCGATGAATGGAAAAAAGGAAAAATAAATTTTCACCGTCCAGAAAAAAAAAAACAAAAAACAAAAAACAAAAAAAATACTACCACTTTCAAGCTGTAACCTCTAGGATAAAAAATAAAAAATAAAAAAAACAACAACAGCGTTGTTTTCAAGGAAAAAAAAGAAAAAAGAAAAACAAGAACATTAACAACATATTCCGCGTTCCTTCAGCAAAAAAACCAACATATTCAGCGTATTCACTGTTTCGCGTCTATTCCCCTCTTCTTTGTTTTTTTTTTTTTTTTCATTTTCTTCTTCATTAAGGGTATTTGAGTCTATTTATTAATTTATGTCCTTATAACAAAATAAGATTTCTTAGTGTCCTATTTACCTAATTAAGTCTATTTTGTGCCCTTTTGGACTATTGCCCCTAAATTTAAAGGTTAACGTCTAAAATACTCATTGACTATTATTAATACGATAGACGTTAAGTAATGAAAACATATATTGTGGGACAAATCTAAAAGTGTATAATGACGACTTATATTTTGAGACGGGGTAGTATATCTTATAGTAGTATATAATTGATTATGATATATGACACGTAAATTAATGGATGATGGTGTAACATCTCGTTTTTAGATGCCGAAAATAAAATGTTGCGCAATTGAAGAGAAAAAAATCGAAAAGTCAAGCAAGTATGTGTGACGTAATATCAGAGTAGTAATAAATAAAAACGTAGAAGAAGAGAATATATAAGCAGAGAAAAGACTCAGGGACACACCCTCCCTGGTGGTCTTCCATAATAATAAAAGTAGAAGACAAAATATGGAGTATCGTTGTTGTCAAGAAGACTAAAATCGACCGTTTTGTTTTAGACAGTTGTCAAAAACACACTTATTAAGAATTTGATATAACGCTATGACTTTAAAGATACAATGACTAAAAAATCCCTATGATACAATTAATGCACTCTTGTTTTTAACTTCTTACATAGAATTAAATAAGGGTAAAATAGGAAAACTAGCAATAAATGACGCTTTGGAAAACGTTATGCCTCGGTTATTTTGGAACAAATTGCCTCAGTTATTTTGGAATGGAGGGAGTACGTACCAAGTTGTAGATTGTGAATTCAAATCATTAAAAAACTGCATGCCCTACTTATTGCAAGGCAACTAGGCAACATATATACCACAAAATTTCACATTTACTCCATTTGTACTCCAGTCCACTACACCAAAACCAGCAAGGCAAGAATCACCTTCACAATATCTATCTATCTATCTATCAGGAAGAAGGAAGGAAGGACATTAATTGTGCTGCAATTCTTGCCTCAAAAGCAAAAGCCATGAATTGTTCCTTAAAAAAAAACACAATGTGATATCAACTATAGTTCATAACATTCTGAAAAAACACCCCAACATATGTACACTCTCTCTGTCTAAAAGGCGCGATATGGTGTGATATCTAGGTAGTCCAACTCTAAAGGGACGCCATTTGTGTTCAAGACAATCGTTAAGCAGTAAAGCACACTGAATCGACCTTGGATGTTCATTGTTGGTGACAACTCAAATTGGCTGAGGGGAATTGTTATCAGAAGTATCATCGGAATCAGTGCACCTGCAACAAATACATATATAAGCATTTTCACAAACTAACAAGTGAGAGATGCCACGGTCGTTGTGTTACGACAAATGACACCACACACATTTTTACTCTTAATCATGTAAGTCCATTAGTGTGTAAAACTGTGTCGTGTCATTCACTGTCACAACTTTTCTGCACCATGTTGATATTTAAAAGTTAATATGCATATACACACACAAAATAAAGATTTCCATGGCACCTGGAGCACCGAACACATGATTTGACAACGTCGTTGTTACAGATTGTGGCTGCACTGGTAATAAGTAAGTTGTTTCTGTGCGCTCGAACTCAACCTCAATACTCCATATCGTCATGATATATTATAAAGGTCTAAAGCTTATTTGGACATTGATAACATCTTTAAGATGATACCTGACAGTATTCACAAAAGTATATACAACCAATCAATGCCTGTGTATGTATGTATGTGTGTGTATATATACACACACATGTACACACCAATAGATCCTAGCATATCATGAAGAAAAATAGGATAATGCACGCTACTAGTACATCAGTTGTGTCATAACAAGTGACAGCCATCATAATTAAAGGGGCAGAAGAAAAAAAAACTCACTCGCTCTTGTCGAATTGTACTTCAGCAATGTATCTTTCAAAATTTTCATACTCAGTCTGCATCAGAACAGGGATTTCGTTGAGCAAGTCATGACACATTCCAAGAAAATGCAGAGCAAGAATAAAACATCAACTTTGGCGAAATTACCTTCACGGGATTGATCACTGGAGGAGCTGGTGAACAATTACGAACCTGGCAATGTGATCATCTCAAATCATATACACAGCATTTCAGGATTGCTAAACAGTACTTTAAACACATTTCTAGTGCTTATTTTCATTGCTACACTAAATGTCATACTGAAATGATAAAGTTAACTCTTTAAGATAATCTGACATACGCTACAAAAATAACACAATAAAGAAATGTCTATAAACAGTATAGATCAAACAATCATGTTCAGTGATTTAATTTATAGCATACAAACTTTGAAGCCTAGGTTTTGAAGTGGTATATTGCCATCTTCTGAAAATGAACAAATATACCAATACAACCTAGACATCTCCTAAGTGAAACGTACAGATGTATGTATACACAACTAAGGACATGTACATGTATAGCTAACTAGACCTTTCAATTGTTAAAGAGTTTCAAAATTATAGGTGAAGAGTGCATTCACCCTGCAATATGTTCTTGATCCTCCACAACGCTGCCACCATTGATCAAGTTCATTGTCACTCTCAGAATGTACATGCAATGCACCCAGCACAGGCAGATGTAAATTGTAGTATAAACAAAAGAGTGCTCCAGTAGGTTGAATTGTATCTACCGGTTTGTTTTTTTATGTCCAAATCTACTTGGTTGATGTTTGTGAGATGCAAGAGGTCTAGGAACATACATACCTCTAATTCACATTTACTCCATGGTACATTTCATGTGGCAATTCAACAGACCAGAACAGAAATCGATATGTTTTAAACGGATCTATATCACCTGGACCGACCAACTCCCTGCTAGATATACAGAAACCCGAATCCGGATCCGATCCATAATTGGATCGTCAGATCTGAATCAAAGCACCGATCGAGACACACAGCGGAAGCTACGAATTAAATTCGTATGCGATTTTACCACGACATGATTCACATAATAATTAATAATCTACAAGAAGGTTAGTAGATTTACCCAATCGGAGAAAAGCCGTGATCTTACGAAGCCAGTATCTCCAAACGACGACCGGTGGACGTCGATCCTTCTGCAAATAAATACATAATCAAAATTATAACGAGCAAAGAGAAAAGTGCAAGACAAAGAGACGAAAAAATATAAAGGGAAATCAAAACCAAATCCACTCATGACAAAGCATTTTAAATAGAATGCCAATCAAATAGCTAGCCCAATGACAACTTGAAATACCAGTGTGAAGAAAAATACATGTAATCTCAGAGAATCAAATCCACCAAGAAGCTCAACCGTGATTCCATTGTGTTCAACATTTTTTACTGGTGCTACAGGTACAATGTAAATCTAAAGATAAAACATAAAAAGAGCTTTTCACAACCACGTAATTAACTTAAGCAAACCATGTTGAATTCACCGACATACCTTTTGTCTATAATAGTCTAGGTAATTCCAAAAGCTACTCTTTAGTTGTAGAACATTTTTTCCGATATTGTAGAAATATCCAGATACATTTAGAAAAATGCACTAGAGTGTGGTAGGATCTAGAGTCTAGGAAATAATATTTTAATCACATCACCAATACTCTAAAATTGTCTAATTAGCCGACTTAACCAACTATATAAAGAGACTACTGTTCTCTCATTTGAACCAAGCAAAACAAGTGAGTCTTCATTGTATCCAAATTTCTCTTTGCAATAATATTCAATCTCTGTCACAACAAACCATTGAAAAATTTCAGCTTACCTTGCCCGCAATGTTATCTTGGATTTGAAACCAAGGAATCATCTTGTTTGACCTGTTAAAGTATCTCATATTACGAATGATTGTGTAACCCACCATATTAAGAGATGAACTTTCCTCACCTCACAACCTACGTTTTGGGGATGAGACCCTCCTCTTATATGGGTTTGGGTTAGATTTATATATGGTATCAGAGCCATCTCTGTGTTGGGACTCTTTGTGGCCTGGGCACTTTTTGTTGGCCTTGAGAGTGCCCAGGCCACAAATGATTGACACCAACGCATAAGAAACATAGAAGGACCAAAATTAGATTAAACTAATATGAATATACAAAGTGACACAAATGATTGAGACCAACGCATAAGAAACATAGAAGGACCAAAATTAGACTAAACTAATATGAATATACAAAGTGATCGACCGACTACGTTGAAAAAAGAAACAAAGATACGAAGATGAATATACTTGGTGACAACATCGAGCATCAAAGATTATGTTTAATTTTTCAAAAACTAACAAATAACTGATGTCGCTCAGGCATTAGTAGTCTCTAATTCGACATGGTTGAGTCGGAAGATCCTAGAAAATTTTATATCAAAATGTTAGATTATTAATCGAACATACTGTTGGAAAATGATGGTTAAAATGGATATGTTAAGTGATATGTCATATTGGGCCTATTGGGCCTAAGTGGTGAATGGAAAGTGTTAGTAATAAAGGGAAAATTGGAGAAACCAATTTCTCCCACATTGGAAGGAAGTAAGGAAAAGAGCCAACATATATATGATGTTGTATTAGTGTAGTGGTAAAAATTTACCAACTTTATACACCGTTCTCATCTTGCGGCGCGCGAGGGGTGCAAATCCATCCGGATTTCAAATTTGAACTTGTGTGCGGCGGCGTCCTGCGGACACGAATACAACTTCGATTCAAAGGCTCCCAGCGAAGGTTCAGGTTGCAAATTCAGAGACCTTCCAGCTGACAACACTTATGGAATCCAAGCTCGTCAACTGCTTTGTACTGTTGTAATGACATTCATTTGAAATGATGATCTTGGTCGTTTCATGTTTCGTATTCCATCAGTTCCCAACTCTTCTCTGCATGATAAAGCCTATATAAACAGACTTCTTGATCAGTTCTTAATACCTGAATACACCAGCAATCTGCTTCTTCTTACTTCTTTTCTACATGAAAACTGAGAGTTCAAACTACAAGGTTCTTAAGCAATTGAAGGCGTGTGTGCTTCTGCCTCAAACTACAAGGTTCTTAAGCAATTGAAGGCATTGTGCTTCCTGTCATTGCTATCCGTTCTATCATGGGAGATTAACGTCCTGCTTTGAAGCTCACGGCACACGAAGGTGAGGGGACGAATTAGTCTTAAGGAAACTGTGTGTGCAACACAGGCTCGGATCATATATCCTTTTCGTTTCCTTTGCAATTGTAATTCGAATTTGTTGTTATTAGTTTCTTTGTAATTTTTATTTCATTCTTGAATAAGATTGTCCAACAATCTTAAGACTAACTCGATTTTTCTTGTTCATTAACGAGAGGAAATTAAGAACGAACAGTTTGTATAACTGTGTCGGATCGAACAAGTTCTTCTAATGAACAGTTTCGAGATTCATCAAACTGAATTCCTACATTGTGTGTTTGAAACGAGTTTGAAAAGATTAAGTTTTCTGTAATTGAAGAAAGCGAATCGAGGTGTGTAAAACGCAGCCGCTTCGGTTGAATCAAGATGGGTTTTAAAGCGAGTGATTTGACTATAAAGAGTCGTTTTATTATTAAACGAATTTGTTTTATTGAAAACGAGTGATTATTAAAAACGAAATGTTTCGATTAATGCGAGCCGCTTTGATTAAACGAAATGCTTTGTGTTTAAAGCGAGCGTGGTTCAATAAAACGCGAGTTCTAAACGAATCTTTTGTTGAATTGAGTATAGTTCAATTAAAGATTGTTCTATAAATTGTTGAAAAGAAATTTAATCTTTTGTGTTAAATTTCAGAAATGGCTACCAATACGGAATCAAAGAAATGTGTAGCTCGACGGTTGTTGGAATGCAAGATGGTGGATTCAAGACCACTCATCGAACAGATCGAAGAATTAGGGATGATTCTTTAGGACGTTCAAGTTGAAAATATACAGCTTAGTAAGGCTTTCATAATTGCATGTTTCATTGAAAAGCTACCAAAGAATAATATTGTTGAAAGAAATATTATTCAAGGCATGGAAGATAGTGATCTTTGTGCCGTTGTGTCAGAAGTAAACATGATGGATTCAAATCCTAGAGAATGGTGAGTAGACACAGGAGCTACAAGGCACATATGCTCTGACAGGGAAGTGTTTACTACGTTCGAGTCAGTTCAAGGTAATGAGACTTTGTTCTTGGGAAACTCGGCTACTTCTGCTATAGTTGGAAAAGGAGAAGTGATTCTGAAGATGACTTCTGGCAAGCATCTAACTCTGAAGAATGTGCTATATGTCCCGGATATGCGTAAGAATCGGTGTCCGCAGAGTGCTATTGAATAAGAATGGCTTCCGTCTTGTTTTAGAGTCCGACAAGTTTACTTTAACTAAGAGTGGTATGTATGTCGGTAAGGGGTATGCATGTAATGGCATGGTCAAGCTGAATGTAATGGCTTTTAGGCCAAACAATATCAATAATAATATTCTTTGGTTACGCTTACTTGCGTTGAGTCACCTTCCTTATGGCATGGTAGACTAGGACATGTTAATTACGATTCCCTGCGTAGATTAATAAGTCTAAAATATATCCCCAAATTCGAAATTGATAAAGAACATAAGTGTGAAACTTGTGTTGAAGCGAAATTAACAAGAGCGTCCTTTCAAAATGTTGAAAGAAATACGCAACCACTCGAACTAATACATAGCGACGTGTGTGATCTTAAAATTGTGCAATCGATAGCGGAAATAATTATTTTATTACCTTTATCGATGATCGCACTAAATATTGCTATGTATACTTGTTAAAAGGAAAATATGAAGCGATAGATAAATTTATTCTATTCGTAAAAGAAGTTGAGAATCAACATGGAAAAAAGATCAAAATACTCCGAAGCGATAGAGGTGGTGAATATTTGGCACCACTAAGTGATTTTTGTGCCGAACATGGGATTATTCATGAAATAACCGCGCCATGGTCACCACAATCGAACGGAGTTGCTGAAAGGAAAAATCGAACATTGAAAGAAATGATGAATTCAATGTTGTTGAGTTCAGGAGTATCACAAAACTTGTGGGGGGAAGCTATCCTTTCTAGCAATTATCTTTTAAATAAGATACCCGAAAGAAACAAGAAAACTCCTTATGAATCGTGGAAAGGTAAACCACCTTCTTACAAATACTTGAAAGTGTGGGGTGCCTTGCAAAGGTGCTCGCTTTACACCCAAAGTAGTAAAGATAGGATCAAAACTCGTTGATTGTATATTCATTGGATATGCACACAACAAAGAGTGCTTATCGATTTCTTGTGAATAAGTCGATAATCCTGAAATACATAAAAATACGATAATGGAATCGAAAATGCATCATTCTTTGAGAATGTATTTCCGGCTAAAACAAATGAACCTAGTTCATTAAAGCGTGTTCATGTTCAGGATCACCCTTCCGAACAAGTAAATGAAGAAGAGCCAATTGAGGTTGAGCCAAGAAGAAGCAAAAGGTCGAGGACTAAAAAATCTTTTGGTGAAGATTTTATCACTTATATGATAGAGAGACAGATCCTCAAAGCTTTAAAGAAGCGACAACTTCTTCTCAAGGTCCTGTGGAAAGAAGCAATAAATAGTGAAATAGACTCTATATTGCAAAATCATACTTGGGAGTTAGTTGATCTACCTCCAGGATGTAAGCCACTAGGATCAAAATGGATCTTTAAGAGGAAAATGAAACTGATGGATCTATTGATAAATATAAGGCCGACTAGTAATAAAAAGTTATAGTCAAAAAGAAGGTCTTGATTATTTTGACACATATTCTCCAAAGGATTTAGAATAACTTCCATTAGGATGGTACTTGCTATAGCCGCTTATGCGTAATTTAGAAGTACATCAAATGGATGTGAAAACCGCTTTCTTAAATGGAGATTTAGAAGAAGAAATCTACATGGAACAACTCTTGAGGTTTTTCTAGTCCAGACAAGATAAGAAAGTGTGTAAATTGGTTAAGTCATTATATGGCTTAAAACAAGCACCAAAACAATGACATCAAAAGTTTGATCATGTTATGCTTGAAAAAGGGTTCAAAACCAATGAATGTGATAAATGTATTTACATGAAAGAAACAAAAGATGGCTATGTCATCTTATGTCTTTATGTGGATGACATGCTGATTGTGGAAATATTACATATCTAATATTATGTAATATTTAGTTATTTTCGTGTATACATTATTTGTACACATTATTTGTAAAAGGATATATTAATTGTGGTGCATATAAACAATTAATATGTCAAACTCTAGTCTAGTTTACTTTATGTCATAGACATAACTTTTACTTTTACATGCATGTGCTTGCCGCCCATATCTAGTGGCCGCCCAAGCTAGCCTAGCATCTCACCTCAATTGTAACTATTTATACTTCTTCCATTTGATGAATAAACTAAGTTGTAGTTTACTCAAGTATTATTTACTTTCTCAAACTCTCTTCATGGTATCAGAGCCTTAAACTCCTGAATCCGCTGCAAAATCTCATCACCCTACTGTACAAGAATGTCTTCATTATCTGAAGCTTCCTCACCCTCAGTTGAGTCCCAGCTGCCTCAGCAGACTGGGGTCACTGAAAACCACTCCTATACAAATCACAGACTTGATGACAACAACTACCTGTTGTGGTCAAGATCTATGAAAATGTATATCTCAGGCCATAGCAAGATGGGATACTTGTCTGGCTCCAAACCTGCCCCTGCTGAAACTGACCCCAAGTTTGAAGCATGGGATACAGAAAATAACCAAGTCATGACCATCCTCACGAGGTCAATGACAAAAGAGATCAGTGAGAACTTCATGATGTATGATACTGCAAAGGAAATCTAGGACAATGCCAGAGACCTTTACTCCAAAAAGGACAATACATCTGAGGTCTATGATCTTGAAGCTCAAATTCAAAACTGCAGACAAGGAGACATGTCTGTAACTCAATACTTCAACCAACTATCTAGGGCATGGCAACACCTAGATATGTTGGAAACTCACCCCTGGAATGATGTTAAGGATGCTGCCCTCTATAAGGACATTATTGAGAAAAAGAGAGTCTTCAAGTTTCTTACTGGACTGAATCCTACTCTTGATGATGTTAGAGGAAGAATCCTTGCCACAAAAGCTCTCCCCAATCTCAAATCTATGTTTGCTGAGGTCAAACATGAGGAAAGCAGGAGGAAAGTAATGCTGCTGAACTCCCCTGCTGATAACCCTGCTGAGAGTGCTACCCTGCTGACTGTCAGGAAGCCTGCTGAGGTTCCTGAGACATCTAGGAAGCCTACTGATAGAACTGGAAAGTTGTTCTGTGAGCACTGCAAACGCACAAATCACACCAAGGACACTTGCTGGAAGCTACATGGCAAGCCTAACTCCTTCAAGCCTACTAGGAAAGTCGAGGCGGGCATGTCAATGAAGAGGAGAATGATAACAAGTTGAATGCTCGGTTTGTCGCATTCAAAGCTTTCTCACTCAACACAAAGAAGGTAGTCCTCTACCGACATAGCTACTCAAAGCTAGTGCAGGTAAATTCTACTCTTCTATTAGTAATGAAACATGGATTGTTGATTCTGGGGCCTCCTCCCATATGACTGGCAATAAAAACCTCATAAATCACCTTATGCCATGTCATCAAATTCACAAAGTTAAGACTGCTGATGGATCTATCTCGTGTGCAAAAGGTTTTGGAACTGTTAAACTCACTAATAAGATATGCCTAAAGGATGTCCTATTTGTTCCAAACTTAGACTGCAATCTCATATCTGTCGGTAGACTAGCAAAAGATTTGAATTGGAATGTTGTTTTCAATAAAAATCAGTGCACTTTCCAGGACCCTTCTTCACAGGAAGTGATTGGGAGGGCTAAACCACCTCGAGATTGTATGTGGTCAACCTGTGAAGATGTAAGATCAAGACTCGACCGCCTCAAATGATGCACTCAATCCTTAGACAATATCATGTTATGGCATTATAGACTAGGACATCCAAGTTTTGGTTATTTAAAGTCTGTAATTCCTGAATTATTTAAAGGATGTAATATCAGTGACCTCCAATGTGATATTTGTCAATTTGCCAAACTTACCAAATCTGTGTATACCAAACTACCTTATTTACCTTCCACACCGTTCACTTTAATTCATAGTGATGTATGGGGACCTTCAAGAGTAAAAAGTATAACAGGAAAAAGGTGGTTTGTCACCTTCATTGATGATCACACCAGAAACACATGGTTGTTTTTAATGAAGGATAAATCTGGAAGTTGGAACAATTTTTTCGTGAATTTTACAACATGATCTCTACTCAATTTGACACTAAGATCAAGATCTTAAAGATCGACAATGCACTTGAATACTATGAGTCTAACCTAAGTAATTTCTTGATGAATAAGGGATTGTCCATACCAAGAGTTGTGTGGAAACACCTCAAAGAAAATGGGGTTCTTTGGCGAAAGAAACGAACACACTTTGGAGATGGCTAGATCAATTATGTTTACCACACATGTTCCAAAGTATATGTGGGGTGAAGCTATATTAACTGCCACATACTTAATCAACAGACTTCCCAGCAGAGTGTTAGGCTTCAAAACTCCTATCCAAACCCTTCTGACCACACACTCCTGCCATCATCTTATTTCCCAATTACCTCCAAAAATCTTTGGTTGTACTGTGTTTGTTTATATCCATGCCCAACATAGAAGCAAACTTGATCCCAAAGCTCACAAGTGCATTTTCCTAGGATATGCAAAGGACAGGAAAGGTTACAAGTGTTATTCTCCGTCTGAAAAGAGATTTTACAATTCTATGGATGTAAAATTCTTTGAAAGGACTCCTACTACAAAGAAGTCTCTTGAGGCGATCCACCGATGGAAACCCGATTGAAATTGACCTAAATCCGTTCCCACAAAGAGACTCCTAATCCTCGGAACTCCATCGATTCTCAAGAGATCGAACCTCGTACTCTCTCGACCTCAAGACCCCATCGAACCAGAGCCTACTAACCCAGAGCCTACTAAATCAGAGCTCATCGAACTGAGCCAACCGATATTCATCAACCCATCGACTCTCAAAGACTGGCGACATTGATGATAGACCTATTGCTATCAGGAAGGGAAAAGATCTTGCCCTACTGATCATTCTATTCATAATTATCTATCTTATGATCAGTTATCTCCTGCTTTTGCTATGTTTACACAGGACTTGGATTCTCACTCTATTCCTAAGAACATACAGAAGCTCTCCAACATGATAAGTGGAAGGCAAATTATCAAAAACCGAAATGATCGCTCTCTTGACAACCATACTTGGGATCTCACCACTCTCCCACTTAGAAAGAAGACAGGTCACCGCAAATGGTCATTCACTATCAAGTACAATGCCGATGGTACTATTGATAAATACAAAGCTAGATCAAGTTTGCAAGGGATTCACTCAAACTTATGGTCTTGACTATAAAGAGACCTTTGCACTGTGGGCAAAGTCCGAACACCTGTCGAAGTCTTGATCTCACTTCTTTGTCCAACTTGATCGCCTCCACCAATTGGACATCAAGAATGCTTTCCTAAATGGTGACCGTCTTCGAGGAAGTCTATATGAATGTGCCTCTCGGTTTTGCCAACACTCACACTCAAGGGAAAGTTTGCAAATTGAGGAAATCTCTATATGGCCTAAAGCAGTCTCCTAGAGCCTGGTTTGGCAAACTTACTACTGTGGTTAAAACTGCTGGATATCATCAATGCAACTCAGACCACACCATGTTTATCAAGACTACCAGCCAGAAAAGATCTATCCTTATTGTGTATGTGGATGATATCATCCTTACTGGTGATGACCTCGCGAGATCGAACAATTAAAGACCCACATTAAAGACCCGAGTCTTTAAATTACTATTCACATCTATTTGTTGGAACCCACATTAAAATAGACTCCATTTTTTCAAATGGCCACTACAGTTGCTCTAAGACCTTCTTTAGCCGAAGAATTTGTTACATGTTCTAAAACTATAATAATAATAATAAGAGAAGGTAAAGAGAAAAAAAGAGAGAAGACACTGAAACGGAGAAAAAATCATGCTCGAATTGTATTATTTAATTTCATTGTTAAATTATCAGTGAAAGTAGTAAAACTTTATTATGATGAACGACATAATATATCATTACCAATGATACTCTCTTAGGATTCGTTCTTTATATTTGGATATTATATCCTTCAACATATAATATTGCAATAACAAGCATTCTTCTAGCAAAACGCAGCGCCATTGTACTGTTGTGTGCATTCCATTTGACAGAAACCAAAAACACATTGCCTTGGGTCCATTTCTAGTGCAAGTATTCTCAGGTTATCTATAGTTGTATTAGTACTAATTGTTCGCGCCATTACTCCACCTATCATGTTGTAACATACAAACATAATAAAGTTATGTACTTATACATGTAATACAATTTATAAACATGTGAAAGTAAAAAAAAGAGAGAATAAATGACAAACCAGCAATAAAAATAAAAAAAAAAAAAAAAAACATTATAAGAGACAAATAAGCAGCTTTTGCTATTGAATTTTTCAAAGATTTTCAACACTACCTCTCTTGTTAATTTTTATAAAGCTATTTCTCTCTCAGTACCAAAGCAATAATGTTTTGAATTGGCAATGATATTTGGAGCTCTAAAATTCTCTCTCAATTTTTGCCTTGCATTATATGGAAACGTAATTTGCACATTTGATTAACTTTCTTTCCAAGTGTGTGATTTGTACATAGTACATGTATCATTAATTATGATATGTAAAAAAATCTGCGGTTAGATCATTTTCACTTTTTGGATGTGTGGTTAGATCATTTGTTTTTTAGATAACACATCCTCGAGTACTTGAGAGTATCTTAACATCAACACAACTATTAGTGGAACTTCAATGTTCTTCTAGGCCCCAAGCTTAATCTAATGTCTCTTGCTCTTTCAACCATCTGAGCAATAAAAACGTGCAGAGGAGGCCGTATGCCTCCTTCTCCGAAGGTGAAATTATTTCTCCAATACCAAATCATGTAGGCTATCTCTCTCCAGATGTTGCACTATTTAGCAGTCCCCATTCTTTTAGAGACGATCAGTTTTATTCAATGCTCAAGTGCCAAACACTTACAAACCGTCGTAAAAAAGAACCACAACAAGGATCATCTCAAATACTTACGGATTAAGTACAATTATTTTTACACATTATCATCAAAACGGCGTAGTTTTGGGGGGGGGGGGGGAGTCTGCGGTTAGATCATTTTCACATTTTGGATGTGTGGTTAGATCATTTGTTTTTGTGAGAACACGTCCTCGAGTACTTGAGAGTATCTTAACATCAACACAACTATTAGTGGAACTTCAATGTTCTTCTAGGCCCCAAGCTAATCTAATGTCTCTTGCTCTTTCAACCATCTGAACAATAAAACGTGCGGAGGAGGCCGGATGCCTCCTTCTCCGAAGATGAAATTATTTCTCCAATACAAAATCATGTAGGCTATCTCTCTCCATAGACGTGGCACTATTTAGCAGTCCCCATTGGGGTGTAGGTTGAGGTAAGAGCTGTTGCAACCCAAATTATCGGTGTTTCGGCTTCCAAGAAATCCCATTTTCATGGAAATTCTGAAAATCCATTGCAAATGGCTTTCGGCCAATCGCAGTCACGCAACGCATGTAGTGTCACGCAACGCAAAAGTATGTTGTCTCGTACGTATGAGTGTGCTTGTTAAGTTACTGACCAAAAAGAAATACATTCAATTGTATAAACCATTTATGAATTTTTATAAGTTTTTGATATACATAAATTTTTTTGTTTTTTTGAAAATGGGGCGCCTTGTTTAGAGGAGGAAAACTAAAGGACGAAATCTTTTTTTATTAAGTGGCTACAATGATCAAGGAAGGGGAGACAATAGGACATGGAAGGATACATATATAGATGATGTATAGGAACGTTTAATAAAAAATCAAAGTGGCCACAGTGATCGAGCAAGGAGAGACAACAAGACATAGAATGATATGAATATAGATGATGTATAAAGAAACAATTAATCAAACCAAACCTTTCAAATTGTGTAAACATTAATCAATTTTCATGTATGTGTGTGTATGTATGTATTCTAATTATATTAGTTATTACTTTGATTTGGAGTCCTACTTTTCAAACCAAAACCCAATCGGTTTGTTTCGTTTTATGGTCGGTTTGGATTTCAAAGATTCAAAAAGCATCAAAACGGTTCGGTTGGATCGTCGATTTTAACAAAATGTTGAACACCCTTTGTTGTAGAGATTATGAAAATTTGACAAATAAAGAGTTCGGACTTTTATTAACATCATAAAATTGTTTCGTGCACCCAACAATTAATCCATGTGCCGCAAAATTTTTTTTTTTTTTGGGAAAAGCAAACATGACTAGACTAATATTGATGTTCTCACCAACGCCTTCACATGGGGATGATGGTGAGAAACGTCAGTCGTGATATTTATTTTTATGTATATATGAACGTCAATGATAATCACGTTGGTAGACACGTCACTGACAATAATTTTTCGACATACAAGACGTTGAAGTAAATTTATTATACCATACAATTAAAATTTTAAATTTAAAATGTAATACACGAAGCAATTACGTGGTGTTAAATACTATACCCCGAAGAAAGTGCTTTAATTATTAAGCAAGGAGGGTTTTGGGTTTTGGGTTTTTTTTTTCCCTTAAAGTCCCCGGTATCCGGACCCACTGGTCCAACTAATATGGAGTTCGGTCTGGGTCGTGTCTGCAGAATCTGACTCTTAATCAGGGGTAAGGTCTGACCAAGAGACATTTCAACATAGCGCCTCATAGAAGAATCGAACCAGTAACCTCCCAAAGTATTCTCAAGTCACTTGTCACTTGAGCCAAACTACTTGGTTTTGGGTTTTCGTTTTTGGTTTACAAAACAAAGGGGGTTCAGTTTAGGTCACAAGGAGCTGCTTTTTTTAGCCAAACTTCTGAGATCTTTCACACACATTTTTCAGTGGAGCAAAATAGCAACCACCTGAGCTCAAAATGAATTACTCCTCCCGTCCTAAAATAATCGAGATAAATTGTCAAAAAAATTATTCCAAAATAACTGAGGCGAACATTTTTCAAAACAGTATTTATTGCTAATTTTCCTAATTTACCCTTATTTAATACTAGGTAAGAAGTTAAAAGAATGTTGCATTAATTGTATCATAGGGATTATTTAGTCATTGTATCTTTAAAGACATGTCATTAAATCGCAATCGTAATAAGCGTGTTTTTGACAACTGCCTCAGATATTTCAGAACGGATGGAGTAGTATATAACACGTGAAATCCATACGCATATTGTTTTTGGTTTTGTTTTTTTAATTTTTTTTAAAGACACATGGGTAGGTTTTATTTTTTTATTTTTTTAATTATTTTAGAAACGATCAAATTTTATTCAATGCTAAGTGTCAAATAATTACAATCATTGAGAAAAGAACTACAACTATTATTGGAACTTCGATCTTATTTTAGGTTCCGGGCTAATATAATGTTTCTTGCTCTTTCAACAATCTGAGCAATAAAAACGAGCGGAAGAGGCCGGATGCCTCCTTCTCCGATCAGTGGCGGACCTACATACACTAAAAAGGGGGGCAATCGCCTCTTAATCCGAAAAAAATTCACTAAAATTTGTACGATACATATAGTTTGCCCCTTAAATTTTTTATTTGCCTTTAAAATTTTTATTGCCCCTCTTACCCGAGATCCTGCATCCGCCCCTGTCTCCGATGGTGAAATTATTTCTTCAATACCAAATCCCAAGACTATCTCTCACCGTGACGTGGCACCATTTAAGCATCCCCTATTTAGGCGTAGGTCGAGGTAAGAGTTGTTGCAACCCATACTCTCGGTGTTTCGGCTTCAAAGAAACCCCTCTTTCTTTCTTTCCTGGTAATTCCAAAAATCCATTCCAAATGGCTTTAGGCCAATCGCAGTCATGCAACGCATGAAGTGTCGATTTCTCCACCACAGGGACTTGTTTAATATTCCACATGGTTAGCTATCGTGCTCTAGAGGTGTTGAGGAAATGTCATGATGCATTCTCACTTTGAAAGTGTCATTTGATCAGTGTGTAACAAATATCTTTGATTGTTATGTCTACTAGTGAGAGTAGTAGATGGGAGTGAGCTATTTGAATATATGTGATATTATTATTGCTGCTGATATTCTTATGATATAGCGCATGTGTAGATTCGGTTCTTCTACCATTTACTAATTAAATACTTTTGTACTTACCATTTATTATGTTGTTTCTAGAAGGTGATGCAGGTGAAAGAAGTGTACAATTTCTATAGTGACTTTTGAGTTTGAGAAGTTTTGTGATAGTTTAGACTATATATCTTTTGGCCTTATCTCTTTTGGTAGATTATCGACGAAGTCTTTTAATTTGATGTTGTAATAGAA
Organism: Gentiana macrophylla; assembly: GCA_026214975.1. NCBI lineage: Eukaryota > Viridiplantae > Streptophyta > Magnoliopsida > Gentianales > Gentianaceae > Gentiana > Gentiana macrophylla. Next base: position 19,465,340 of record CM047814.1, read on the forward strand.
TCAATATTGGATTTCATATTCTACATTTCTACCCTTAGTAGTTTTATGTAAAACCCGAGTCGTTTTATCTTTTCGCAATTTAAACTCTGATGTTAGATTTAGAGGCTTACGTATGTAAGTTAATTAAATTTAAGTTATATACATGTCGGGCGTTCAATTTCAAATATGGACTCGGTATTCGAGAACGGGACATCACACAATTATTCTGTAGAATATTTGTTGTGATAAAGAATAAATTTAACAATAGACCAAATCCTAACCATAGATAGATTGACATTCCGATGGCACAACACCAAAAACAAAAACTGCAATAAGCAAAACAAATATTTAATTTCATTGTTGAATTATCGGTGAAAGTAGTACAACTTTATTATGATGAACGACATAATATATCACTACCAATGATACTCTCTTAGCGTGTGTTCTGTATATTTGGATATAATATCCTTTTCAACATATAATATTGCAATAACAAGCATTCTTCTGACAAAATGCAGTGCCATTGTACTGCTTTTGTGCATTCCATTTGACAGTAACCAAAGACACATTGCCTTGGATCCATTTCTACGGTGCAAGTATTCTCGTGTTTAGCTACTGCTGTATTTGTATTAATTGTTCGCGCCATTACTCCACCTATCATGTAGTAACATACAAACATAATAAAGTTAAGTGTGTGTGTATATATATATATATATATATATATATATATATATATATATATATATATATATATATATATATATATATATATATATATATATATATATATAAACATGTGAAATTAATAAATAAATAAATAAAAAAACAAATATGTGATAGTTCCTATGCAATTTGCGTGGATCCTACCATTTGTAATGAAAAAAATAAAAGAGAATTTATCTAGACCGTCTTTAACTTACGTAAGCAACCACAACACTGATTTTCTTTAAGAGAAAAGATACTAGTATTATTTCAAAATGTCCGAAACACAAGCGTCAAGTACAGCCGAAAAGGGAAGATCCCCATTTTACTAAGGGCGGGGACAGGGACCCTAGAGAGGCTAACAAATGCACGGGAAAGTTCCCGTTACGCTTAACAAAAGAGAACGAAATATGATCAAACAAATGGACAAGAGATATACAAGCAGAAGTGATATTGACAACAGACGATAGATCCTCCTCCGCTTTGTTAAGGTTACAACACTGATTCGAATTTTGAGAATTGCGTTTTGAATCAACTTTCAAAAGAATGATCGTCACAATCCATTTTTAAAATTCAATATTTTTTTAATGGAAGGTCAATTCACTTGTAACATGAAACATACAAACATTTAGAAAACAAAATCATTTATTTCTTCATAAACACAATTGATTTTTAGGTGTGATGCGTAAATAGTGTGATATAAAAATAAAATCACGATATTGTAAATAAAAGGTAAAATAAAAAAGACAAGATAAATGACAAACCTGCAATGATGAAAATCAAGAAGACCATTACAAGAGACAAGTAAGCAGCTTTTGCCATTGTATTTTTCAAAAAAATTCAACACTAATCTCTTTTTATTTTTTTATAAAGCTATTTCTCTCTTAATACCAAAGCAATGTTTTGAATTAGCAATTGAGTTGATGTGGTATTTATATTTGGATCTTATAAATATTTGCTCAACTTTGCCTTGCTCTCAAGAAAAAAAAAAAAAAAAAAAAAAAAAAAAACTTTCCAGTGTACGATTTGAATACATGTATCGTAAGATATCTAACCAAATCAATACATTTATTAACATAATAAAATAGCAGCTTGCAATGTATATATTTTATATTTGTCTTTTTTATATAATAATTTGATATTTTTTTTATCTTTAATAATTTGATAATTAAATAGAAGAGTTACTAAGTTCTTTGCGAAAAATTCTATCACCGAGAGTTTACATATTATTCATTTTTCTATGAATATGTCTCGATTAATAAATTTACTCACGACTCGGGAGAGCACAATACGTTATTTACAATCATTTTTGTTTCTTTTAAAAATAAACACAATGGCTCTTCGGAAGCCTTGAAAAAAAAAAAGGCATTGGTTCCGTGAGAATTAATGTGGCTCTGAACCCGGAGATTCTGAGTTTGAGACTTTGAGTCTCTCATCATCTATTTTTTAGTATATTCTTTTTCTACAACAATCAATTTTTTTAAGTAGAAATATTGTAAATGTTTTCTTTTCTTAGTTTTTCTCCCTACCAAAAAAAATATGTGAGGACTATATTTATTTTCAACATCTTTTCTCTGCATAACCAAACAGATGATGAGAAACTCTTATTTAATGTGGCTCTGAACCCGGAGGCATTTCTTTTCTTTTCTAGAGTTTCTCATCATCTGTTTGGTTATGCAGAGAGAAGATGTTGAAAATAAATATAATCTCACATATTTTGTTTGGTAGGGAGAAAAACTAAAAAAAAAAATTTTTACAATATTTTCTCGACGGAAAAAAAATTTGATTGTTGTAGAAAAAGAATATACTAAAAATTTATTAACACTCTAGAAAATAAATATTAAGATGTTTTAATTAAATTGCATTTGTGATAATTTTTACTGACAACAAATATAAAGATTTCTATCTCACATACTACAAAATAGAAATAAAATGGTATAAAGATTAGTTTTAGATAAAATTATACGAATCATAATTAAATAAATATAAACTATTCTGTCTAATGCTAACGATTAAAAATTATAATATAAAACGATTATGAAAACAAATAGGAGACGGGTTAAGAAAATGTATTGGGAAAAAGTGAGAACTTTCATTCTCACCAAACTTTTCTTTGGGTAAGGTGGGAATTATAATTGGGGAAAAGAATGAGATTTTGAGAAATGAAGTCAACTTGAAAAAAAATATTTTATTTTTCTTAGGTAACCAAACATGTATAAACTAAGAAAAGAATTAAGGGCATGTTTGTTGGAGAGAAAAATAGTGAGAAAAGAAAAGATTTTAATTCTTTTTTTAGTTTATACATGTTTGGTTACCTAAGAAAAGAAAAATATTTTTTCTCAAGTTGACTCCATTTCTCAAAATCTCATTCTTTTCCCCAATTATAATTCTCACCCTACCCTAAAGAAAAGTTTGGTGAGAATAGAAAAACCTTTTTTTTTTCCAATACATTTTCTTAACCCGTCTCCTATTTGTGTTTTTTTCCATAATTGTTTTTATATTATAATTCTTTTATCATTAGCATTAGACACAATAGTTTATATTTATTTATTTATCTAAAACTAAACTTTATACCATTTTATTTCTATTTTGTAGTATGTGAGATAGAAAACTTTTATATTTGTTGTCAGCAAAAATTATCACAAATGCAATTTAATTAAAAACATCTTCATATTTATTTTCTAGAGTGTTAATAAATTTTTTTAGTATATTCTTTTTCTACGACAATCAATTTTTTTTTCGTCGAGAAAATATTGTAAATGTTTTCTTTTCTTAGTTTTTCTCCCTACCAAACAAAATATGTGAGGATTATACTTATTCTCAACATCATTTCTCTGAATAACCAAACAGATTGTGAAAAATGTTATTTTCTTTTCTCTGCTTTTCTTTTCTTATGTTTTCTTTGTACCAAAATATCTTTTTTTTTCTCACTATTTTTCTCTCCAACAAATATTGTATTAATATTTGCTTTACACATATTATCTTTTGAGAATTCTTTATATTTCTTGATATCACATCCGTTCTCACACCATTGATTTATACAAATTTATTTTATTTTGAGGGTGATGATACAAAGCTTGTCAATATCATTAATCGGTGATTCTTTATTATTACGAGCAATGAAATATCCCAACAATTACATTATATTGCATTAATTAAACCACAATTAGGCAACAAATTTTACATTTAATAAGACAATAAGTGCGGTGCAATTTATAATAAACTATCATATAAACAGATTTTGTTTAATATAAAATGACAGTTTACAAAAATTAAACGTGTATTTTTTTATTTTATTTTTTGCCTCCTTTAAACGTGTATCTTTTTTCTTCATAATAAACATGGTGTAAATAAAATATTAATTATGCCAATAGATTTTGTCATCAATCAAGTAAAATACAATCATCATGTTTGGGGAAAATAAAATATTAATACAAATATGTGGCCGTACGTGTTTCGAGAAATATGCTACGGTATTTGGTATTGGAGAAACAAAATTGTACGTGATCCGGGATTGGTGAGACCACCCTCGCAAGTTTTTCTATCAAAAGCCATCAAAAGGGCGAAGGACTTACGTTTAGCTTGGGGACTTGAACACTATTAACCTCCATGTTTGTTGATTGCTTGTGTTCGTGATTTTCGGTTTAAATATTATGTAATGCCACGTTGGGGTTTTTTTCCACCCGTTTGAATAAAGATCTCCTTCCTCAAAAAAAAATTTAAAAAAAAATAAAATATTAATTATGGCAATAGCTTTTGTCATCAATCAAGTAAAATACAATCATCACGTTTATTGAACTACTAATATGATTTTGTTTATTTAAATCACAACATATATTGTAGTTATAACATGGCTAAAAAATTAATTATTTACGTGGATATGATCCAATCTCATACATGTCACACTCAATGACTCAATATGGATCTTCTAAGTAAACGGGCCAACAGTGTTCAACACCACATCAGGCCTCAGGGAGACTTTGATATAAATAAAATAGTCATCACAAAGTGCAGGACACTAGTAACACATCGGCATGACGTTGGTCATCCTATGTCCCAAAATGATCATTTCAAAATAAGATACTTACCAGCTCGTACCACCGACATGATGCAGGTTCACCTCGGTTTGGAACCCACAGCTCGGTATAAGTCTCCAACGAACTTAGGCAACAGGTATACAATCAACAATACTTTAATCCATGATCTCATAACAATTCCATGATTTACGCATATAGGGTTATGATTACACCATGATTAATTGCCCTCATAACCGTTTCTAGTCATCGACTACAACTTCAATGACATCACAATCAACTCCCCCACTAAGAAAACCTGTAAATGGATAATCATCCTCGTAAATCAAAACCACGTCAATAGTGTTCCAAAATCATCTAGATACGTAAACAGTCAATCCACATTGGCTCACAATATCCACCTAGTTGAGTTATCCTCATAAAGATCTGAATTTCATCACTAACGATTTCCGGCATCGTCAATTACGTTATTCAATCAAACAGTCATCATAATCATAATTAAATGAGCAGAAATGATTCTAACAATTAAAACAAACATGTTGCAAAAAATAATGATTGAATTAATCAATCTTACGAACCAAAAATATATTCCAAGACCATTTTTCATGAAAATTCAACGTCATAATTGGCCAACAAGACATTAACTCGGTGGTGAGTGATGTGGTTCTAACCCGAAGGTTTCGGGTTCAAATCTCATTCGCGACAAATATTGTGTGAGCGTATATTTCATATCCTAATAAAAAGTCATAATTGGAAATAATGTGCTAAAATTTATATGGAAACAAAAAACATGATTTTTTTTACTTTCACCAAACACAATATTTCATGATTGCGACATTTTACTTCGTTAATAATAATAATAATAATAATAATAATAATAATAATAATAATAATAAAAAACTCTTGCCGTATCAAAATAAATCCATACATTACACATATCTTTTATAAATAATAAATAATATATACATGAAGCAATTTAGCCCGTTTCCCTTCAATTACCCGACCCAAACCCGGTTTTCACTTTTCACAAAAAAAAAAAAAAAAAAACACACACACACACCAAAACAATGCAGTAAAGACCACAACATTTATACACCCTTAAATCATGCAAACCATATCTGCAACTCTTCACTCCACGTTTGTTTTTTTTTTAATGCCATACTACACGTTTTTATTTTTGTATGTTTTTTTTTTTGTTTTTTGTTTTTTTTATTTTTATTTTTACTTTATTTTTATATTATTTATTTTAAATAGTCTCATTTGCTCCACGTTTCAAATTGCCTTATTTGCTCGATCTTCACTCTTCTACTCCTTCTAACCTACCTTTAGTCCTCTCAAATTTTTTCTGTAATTTTTTGCTTCTTTTTATTTTGAAGGGAACTGCGGTGTGGTGTAAAACCTTTCAATTTTTTTCTGTAATTTTTTAGTTCTTTTTATTTTGAAGAGATCTGCGGTGTGGTGTAAAACTTTTCAATTTTTTTTTTCTGTAATTTTTTAGTTCTTTTCATTTTGAAGAGATCTGCGATGTGGTGTAAAACCTTTCAACTTTTTTTCTGTAATTTTTTTAGTTGATTTCATATTGAGAGGTGAATATTTTGTGTCATTTTTTGATTCAAAAATGGAAGGGTGATAGAAGGATCCGCTACCTCCGATAGTCTAGGAGCCATCTCTCAAATTTATTTTGGATTTCTTCTTTCATATTTTCAATTTATTTTTGTTTTCTATCTTTCGTACAACCATGATACATTGATGAATCACCACATCTGTTAAGAAAGAAAACATAATATTAGTTCCTTTCAGATTTTCCTGATGTTTTGAGATTCATTTAAAATTCAGAAATTTGCTGATATGTGACTTCCTCATTCACCGATAGTTTCCTCTTGATAATTCAATCTCAATATTCGGATACACTATGGTTCTGGGATACTCAAAAACTAAGGTTATATATTCTGAAGTTTTATCTCATTTTTTTCAAAGATGTGCAATTTTATTTTATTTTTTGTTGTAAATTTATTCAATCCGTTAACTCATATAAAAAGCCATTTTATTTTGTCTACCCGATGATTTGGCACCATTTTCCAATGATCTTCATAATTTGTTGCAGATTTAATGCAAATCGAGAGTATGTAAATCCTAAATCTCCGGCCTTTTTTGTGGATTCAATGATAATTGTTGTTAGTAATATCATCCGCAGCGGAAGCGATTTTAAGGATCTAGATCTATAAAATACACGTAATAAAATAACTAGATCTACATCTACAAGCGGTTGTAGATCATACCTCTTGATCTCAAAATCCAAGTTGAAGAACCGCAATAGGAAAGAACGAACAAGGTGTGAAGAGCACTACGATCTTCCGCGACGTGTGATCCAAGCAACTCCCGGTGGAAAGAAATTCTCGCCTCGAATCCTTCCGATATGCTACCCCGGAAAAATCTCCAAGATTTTTCCCTTAAACCCTCTTGGCCGAATTTTATTCCTTCTTCTCTCTAAGAGGAGAAGTCGAATTTCATTGTGTGTTGCAAGGCTTGGGAGAACTCTCTTTATATAGGAGAGTAAAACTTAGCCTCCAAGGATTAAATAATTAAGAGATAATTATTACATTAATCCTTTTTCCAAATAAAAGATAAATAAAATAATTATCCCAAACAAATTAGGATAAATCATATTATTATCTAATATTTCATGAATTATCATTTAACAAATAAAAGATAAATCACATATTAAATAATTATCCAAGAAAACTAATTTCCTAATAATTATTAACCACAAAAGTGGCGCCACCTTTTATCAAAAGGTTCACACGCACAAAACCATATTTGACCAATTAGGTCAAAAAAGGTCAACACACTAATTTGGTAGAGTCCACTAAAAATGCTCTTTTCCGTGTATTTAATTATTTAGCCCAACTAATTTAATAGTCCACTAAACAATTAATTCACATACCGTTTTAATAAAGTCCAACAAGAACTAAATTAATATTATTAGGATTCGATGTCAGAGAATAGCTATGCTATATTAGGAGGCACGTCGGGGACCATGGACTAATAATCAGCGGCTCCGATAAATCAAATAAATAATTATAGAATTGTATCGTGAACTCATTATTAACCACAAAAGTGGCGCCACCTAATGTCAATTCATTTATTAAATAAAAACAATTACAAAATTGTCTTTCGGGCATCACACCTAACAATCTCCCACTTGCACGAAAGCATGTGATTAATTGTTTTAGAGCACACCATATTATTTAAAATACAACAAACTACATCTCCCACTTGCTCTAAAGCAATAGAGACCCATCCCGTATTCTAGTACCCATTAAGCATATCATAACCATTTCAGATTCCAAAGTACACTCCGAGTTTGCCGTCGTAGGATAGGTCAGTGACTCGGGAAGTACCTACATCTAAATGTCATGGGTATTAGTCAGGTTGTCGGCTCGAGACGATCCGTAGAATCGAACGTTACCGGTCCATCTAATCATGTGGTGCTTGAGTAAACATCGAGCCCGAGATCGACTTAACGATCATCCTCAATCGACTTAAAGTCAAAATCGTTGTATCACACATATCCAAGTTCACACATGAATATGTCCGCATATTATTCCTCGTTCTCTTCAAGATACTAAAGGAAATTCTAAAGTTGCTTTGTTAACCTCCGAATCTAAGATTCGATCAAAATTGACGCTCAATAACCTCGACCATCTCTTACTGTAAAAGAGAATCTATCCCATTTCTCTTGATCCGAAGATTTGAGAGTCATTCCTGAGGCATGTAGAACTTCCTCGTTGAATGTTGCATACACGGATGCATCATCTTAACCAATAAGATGGATGGAAACCAATGACCGATTCTAATGAATTCGACCGAGTCAAACTCTTCGAATGTTGTCCAAATCTACATTGCAGGAGAATTGTGGTATTGTCGATTCGACTTCGTGATAACACACCCATGTTGATTCCAACTGGTGCAAAGTGTTATCCTTCACAAACACTATATATATGCACTATCTGTATACTAAAATTGATATCCAGTCTACAAAAGACTTATCAATATTCTGGTCAAATCCATATATTGTAGAAATATATGACTTCCAATAACCGAGAGGTTTGCCTTTTATCCACAAAGGACATAAGCCTTGATAAATATCCTATCATAAGTTCATAAGGCAATACCTTCCTGCTTTGAATGAATCCAGACTCCGCTTGTTTGGCAAGAAAGTCTCGTGGAATCACCCCTATTTTCTTTTGAACGAAATCATGCAATACTAAGTGGTAAGAGAGTTCAAGGTCCGATCAACTCTCTACTTCTTCTTAGAATTACCCCTAGACCACTCAATCTTTGCTCAAAGATAAACTTTCCTATTCATTCTACTATTTTCCGTGTAGATCCAATTACTCCCACTCGGCCTGAGACGCTCAGGTGGTTCTACAAGAGCATGAACAGAACCTGGAGTACCGAACTCCATTCACTGTGGTTATGGCTATTAAACCAACCTCTATTATCGTAATCCTATCCTGCTTCACAAAAGAGCCATAGGTCATCAATCGATCCTCGGACTACAAAGTCCGCAGAAACCGTAATGGGTAATGGATAAACCATACTCCCAATACTTACTGGGTCGATCGAAATTCTGATCTAGTTTAGTAGTATTTAGTGTCATCACCAACAACCGATGTTGGATGTGGTCTGATTTTAATCGCTTAGTAACTACACTTGAGTAAACGTCTCGCAAGGTTTAAGGTTTTATCTTGTCATAGACTCTATCGAAAGGACGCAACAGTATAACTCTCCCTTCCCGATTTCAAGAATCTTATAACACACCTTTTTCTCAATAGCTTAAAAGATATATCACGAATGGTCATTGACCGAACGGATGCGCGAAATTCCCAGTCTTACCTTCAAGCACCGTGTGCTAAATGCTTATATTTATGGAAGTGGGGTGAATCGAATCCACACCTTATCCGTAAATTCCAAAGCATATTCTAGGTAGACTTATCGGTCTTATATTTCAATGTAAACCGTTATTTCGCTTCCAATATATTTATTGAGTTAAGCAGTGTATTGTAGCACATCTAAAATCTATGTAAGGCAATTTAACGGTTTCTCACTTAGTGAGAACATGTCACAACGAGGCAGGCTAAGCATCAGTCTCGAGGACTCGTAATATAGAATACTCTATCTCTCAAGTGGAAAACAGAGAAACCTCAAAATATTTTGGCTAAACTTACCGGAGTGTTTGAATAGTTATCGACAAGAAGTCACTACTGAAGCTCCTACTAGCTTGTATCTTTCATCGCACCAGAAGGTCGTCATGAACAAGCTATGTTACTTCTTTATAACCATTATCCTTTCCCGATTGAAAGGAAACTTAGTCATTGAACCTTTGAGACAATATAACCAGATCGAGAAAAGAATCACCCCGAGCCGTCTTGTGTCTTGTCTCTTAGTGACTATGCACTAAATATGGAATATGAAGAAGCGTTTATCTAAATATAGAAACCAATTGCTTTTAACAGTTCTTAAGATGTGTTTTATATACATATTTCAAATAGCTCTAAGTGGTTTTGACTTTATCAAACAAAAGTCCGAGTCTTGATTCATACTACAAATGGTATATTCACTTTCTATACGGCAAACAAATTATCGAATGAAGGTAAATCCATTCGTTCCAACAAATCTTAAATCGAAAATAAATTTTCCATGATATCCAAGGATTGAATCCGAGATTCATTTCCTTATATCACTCCCACTATTCTAGCTAAAATTAATCGCCCGTTGTTTACTCTTTTAATCGTTAAATGCACTCGCTACCTTGTTCTTCCAAAGAACTTAGCTCGAGAAAATCTCCAAGGATTCATAGGTTGGTGATCCAAGATCACCGCCCTTATCCTATGATTTTCGATTAATTAATTTTTCGTTCAAATTTTAAAGTTTTCTTAGTTTAGATGACTAACACTTTTAGACATATTCTCCCATTCTTGACTTTCCATGAATGGAAACGAGCTCTTGAACCAATGTTCGTTGAGTGTGAACACTACTCTTGAACCGTGGGATGTCTATTTCGAGTGTTACTAAATCCGGGACTTCTCGGATTTTCTAATATACCGGAAAAACAACAAATCATAAAACTCCCACTAGTTCATCGATTCCAAATATCGTCCAACTAGTGAAATTTCATGACTTTCCGATTTTTCGATTAGATAATCTTTCGTACATAGTTCCAATGTTTCCAAAAAACAAATCATAGAACTCCCACTAGTTCATCGATTTCAAATATCGTCCCAACTAGCAACATTCCATGACTTTCCGGTTTTTCAATTAGAACGGTTACGTGTGTAGTCGATTACACTTTTCTAATGTTCTAGAAAACAACAAATCATAAAGCTCCCACTAGTTCATCGATTCCAAATATCGTCCAACTAGTAATACTTCATGATTTTCCGATTTTTCAATTAGAAAATTACTCATGTAATCACTACACACTCAAAATTCACTAAGAATTTCAAAGTCCGAAATCACCTTTGATCAAACTAAGTTTGCCTTCCGCTTGACACGAATACACACTAAGTGACATACCCATATGTCACTGATTTTTAAAAGGCTTCAGAGAAAATATCTCTTCCGAAAATTAATTGCATTATCGATTAACTAGTTCAACGTCCTAGTTACTTTCCACTTTTTAACGAAGTCAATACTAGTCAATTATAAATTTTAAGCAATTTAGTAAGGGATATAATCTTTGTAAATAAAATGACATATATTAATTCAAGTTAACACTACTATATTTATTTTAGGAATTGTAAACTAAAATTAAGTCTACTCTACCATTCCAAGGTTTTAACCTCGCATCTCGATGCCGCCGTAGGTAGGTCAAAGAGATGACGGTTAAATCGAGACAATCTCATCAATGAATAACTTGTGAGAATCAAACATCCCACGAGAATCGAACGTCCCTTTATTCATTGACTACCTTCCTTTTTAGCCTAGATATTACCAAAAATATCCTTTATGAGTGTGACCTACTATATCGGATCTCTTAGTGCGCCCGAGTGTGCCGTCAGATGATAGGTCGGTGACCCGACGAGTACCCGTAAATCCTATCCTTTCGGAGACCAAGCCATGAATGTTGATAGGGTGAACACCATCCGTAGGGGACGAAATCAAAGCGCCGCGAGGCGCCACCCTTCTCTCACTTACTTGTATCTATAGTAGAGGCCGTGGGGTTGGTTGTCGCCTCCCCGCTCCCACTCAATATTTTGGAAGTGGTGGTGGGTTAACTAACCACGCCTTTTGATGTTAACATAAAAGCACATCAAATCAAGGATTCGAATGGTGTCGGTAACGTGAGGCAAAGCTACCCGCCCTATTCGTTGGAACATATGTGATGATCGGACGAAATCGGGTCAAGATAGCCCTATTGAGATAAGAAGGAATCACCCCTCCGCTCTCCGGTGTAGCTTAGTCTTGCCGGACCCCCGTGCATACATCACACTAGGAGGGTTAAGTCGGTCGAGCGAAGCTCAGTTAACCACCCAACTTATAAGCGAACCGTTTGTATCCAAGATTTATTGTTCTTTTACCATCATTCAATCTCGTAGACACTACGAATCGAAAACGTGATCTCGTTTGGGCTTTAAGGCGGTTCACCGAGAACACACACCGAAAGGCTTAACGATTTCATAACTCGTCCTCGGATCTTTAATTAGTTACTAAATTAATTAATTACCACGATTAATTAAATTTCAACTAATTACGCGAGTTTGTATACATGCCTATTTTAATTACCAAAATTAAAATTCTACATGTATGCATGAAGTGGATTTATGATATGATGACATGACGTACGCTACAATTCGATTTTATGTCTATTTTATGATCAAATACATAAAAAATAAATTATGGAAAATTTTAAACACCGAGATGGATCGTTGGTACCCCGACTAACCTATTTTCTAAGGAAAAGTAAAACTTAAATTTATGTCTTCGAGTCTAGATCTTCGAATCTTGAACTCGAAACTTCCGGATCTCGAAGATCGATCTTGACACGAACCACGAACGACGAGGAGAGGAGAGTAGTAATATACCAATATATTAAAAATATATCTATATTATCAAATTGTTTTATAAAAAAAAAACTTAAATATATATATATATATTTTTTTTAATAACAGGCCCTCGGCCATAAAAAAAACTGATTTTCTTTTTCTTTTTTTTTATTTCTAACAGGCCCTCGGCCAAATTAATAAAAAAAACTTTTTTTTTTTAATTTTTTAAGTTCAGTAGGCCATGCGGCCATGCAAAAATTATGTCAACTTTTAGATTGCTGTGAACTAACAACAAAAAAAAAAATCTGCCGCATGAAAAAAAAAAATAGCCGTGACCAAATTTTTGCCGGAAATAAAATAAAACAATCGGCCTCCTCCCATATTTACCTTCCCGACGATCTTCAATACTATGATCTTCAACACATCATCTTCGCTGCCTCGAACCCTGATCAAAATTAAATAAACAAAAGGTACTACCTTTTTACATAATTTTGAATTCAACATAATTAAATTACAAATCCTATGCTCAATTGATACTAATCAAAAGAATTACAAAATGAGATCTACTTTTAAACAATACCAACCCCAATCCATCTCTTCAACCAAGACAATCATAACATAAAATATATATATATATATATATAGAAATGGGTTCATATATTACCATTGATCCATACTTACAGCATTTACTATTAAAATAGTGCATCGATCACTATTTTAGTGCAAGCTGGTTATTGTTTGAGTGCACCTAGTTTCCTAACGCTTTTATATAATAAACAATAACAGCTTTTATACAATAACTAGGTGCACTCAAACAATAAACTAGCAGTGCACTAAAATAGTGATCGATCTTGTGTATGTAGGTATGTATGGATAGTATGGTATGTAGAGGAACCTAACCATATATATATATATATATATATATATATATATATATATATATATATATATATATATATATATATAAATTTCTCGCCCCCTTTATTTTAAAAAATTTGGACAAAAATCTACATGTTTTACTACTCCTAGATCTAATATTTTATACGTATAAATATAGATCACCATGGGCTCTGATACCACTGTTAGTAATATCATCCCATGCAATGAAGCGATTTTAAGGATCTAGATCTATAAAATACACGTAATAAAATAACTAGATCTACATCTACAAGGGGTTGTAGATCATACCTCTTGGATCTCAAAATCCAAGTTGAAGAACCGCAATAGGAAAGAACGAACAAGGTGTGCAGAGCACCACGATCTTCCGCACGCGACTGACAAGCAACTCCCGTGGAAGGAAATTATCGCCTTGAATCCTTCCGATATGCTACCGGAAAAATCTCCAAGATTTTTCTCCTTAAACCCCTTGGCGAATTTTTATTCCTTCTTCTCTCTAAGAGGAGAAGTCGAATTTCATTGTGTGTTGCAAGGCTTGGGAGAACTCTCTTTATATAGGAGAGTAAAACTTAGCCTCCAAGATTAAATAATTAAGAGATAATTATTACATTAATCCTTTTTCCAAATAAAAGATAAATAAAATAATTATCCAAAACAAATTAGGATAAATCATATTATTATCTAATATTTCATGAATTATCATTTAACAAATAAAAGATAAATCCACATTAAATAATTATCCAAGAAAACTAATTTCCTAATAATTATTAACCACAAAAGTGGCGCCACCTTTTTATCAAAAGGTTCACACGCACAAAACCATATTTGACCAATTAGGTCAAAAAAGGTCAACACACTAATTTGGTAAAGTCAACTTAAAAATGCTCTTTTCCGTGTATTTAATTATTTAGCCCAACTAATTTAATAGTCCACTAAACAATTAATTCACATACCGCTTTAATAAAGTCCAACAAGAACTAAATTAATATTATTAGGATTCGATGTCGTAGAATAGCTATGCTATATTTAGGAAGGCACGTCGGGGACCATGGACTAATAATCGGCTCCGATAAATCAAATAAATAATTATAGAATAATTATATTCGATAAATCAATCACGAGAATATGCCACCATAATCCCGTGATCGCACTTCTCCGATTATAAGATTATATTTATCTCCTCACGAGAATAATAATAAGCGCCCATTGATATAATCATTACATATGGATTAATCCTCCATGTAGATCGCTCATTCTAAATCGGGAAGTTACCGTTAACCCTTTTAGAACCTCTTATCCTTATTTACCATTAACCCCTGTGTGATCAATTAATTCATACAACTCACCGGTGTAGCTAATCGGTGTAATATGAACTCCATGGATCGATCGGTTTCTAGGATTAACAAACAAGTGGAATCGTTTATCTACTTCCATAAATGGAAGGAATGGATTCCGTATCTGTGATAACACGTACTACTCACTCAATCCAAACAATGCCAAGATGGGTAAGTCGGACCACGGACTCGGTGTAATCCTTAACCGTCAAGTCAAACTTCATACTCGATTCAAGCGGCTTGATCGTGATCACCTCGTGATTAAGATATATCCATAAATATGATCATCCATTGATTCGATAAGACTTCTCGATTACGGAATTATATCGTGAACTCTAATCAAATCGGTCCAAATTTCTATATGATATATCTATCATATATAAATGCCCCATTAGGTTCTCTTAACCGAAAGTCCGGATAAGACAATCACACCTATTGTATCGGACTTCTCGACACGGAATTATACTTGATTCAAGCGCTTGGATCGTGATCACCTCGTGATTAAGATATATCCATAAATATGATCATCCATTGATTCGATAAGACTTCGATTACGGAATTATATCGTGAACTCTAATCAAATCGGTCCAAATTTATATGATATATCTATCATATATAAATGCCCCATTAGGTTCTCTTAACCGAAAGTCCGGATAAGACAATCACACCTATTGTGTTCTCGCGCATTAATAGCACGTTAAAGGAGAGACCCGATACTCTCGATTAACTTCACTACGGGCTAATTGTATTTTAAGTACATCTTCACTAACTCAATCCTCCCGTGTATATACCATACACCGAAGTTAAGTGATTACATAAACGATATACTTTAGGGTTTTACAGAAGTGTAAATACTATTGTCACATCGGTGAATATGAGAATAATAAATATGAATAATAATGTCAATTCATTTATTAAATAAAAACAATTACAAAATTGTCTTTCTGCATCACACCTAACAAATTGCAAGTCGGTAAATCGTTACTCCTTATCATATATTTTTCTTTCCTTTTCTTTTTTCAGTTTATTTTTTCGGTATAAATCTATTTTTCTTATGGGTTTTTAATTACAAGTGGGAAGATCTTATACATTTCGTTATTTCTTCATATATCACATGTCCTTGGTTTTGATAGATTGCTTTAATCTCAATAATCATTCTAAATTTTGCAGCATAATTCTAAAGGCTGAAGATTTCGGAAGAACTTTTGGAATCAATTTCAATCTTTATGTGTCTCAGGTTTGTATTGGTACTATGTATTCATTCCATTGTGCCAATTGATTTATTTGATGGTGTATTTACCTTTGGATGATATTATCTTTACTACTATGATTTTTGTCATATTTACTACATTTCTTACAGTTACGAAGACTAGCTAGATATTAATAGGGAATAATATATATATTATGTATTTGTACACATGGTATATAGTTATCTACTATACTTTGCTAGACACAATCACAGGATAATATATATTGATTATATATTGCTACACACGTGGTATATATTGATTGCTTGGTAAAAAAAAAATATATTGATTGTGTCTATCTAAGTGTATATGGTAAATATATACCGTGCGTGTACATAATGAATGAGTATATTACACAATAAATATTTATTATTCCCTATTAACTAGATATAAAGAAGATTTTTTTAGCACCCCACAAAAGATGGATTCAATAACTGGCAACTAAATCATAAATGATTTCCTCTCTCATTTGTTGTTTTATAATATATGAACTTTCATTTTCTTTTTTGATACAATATAATCTAGGAACTTGGAAAGCCGACTAGAGTACTCTCACGTCAATTCACTTAGTAAGGGAGAAGTTACACTATAAAAATAAGACGAGCATGGTATGAAAAAGGTGAATACGTTGCCACATGAGAATGCTTTCATGTGGTTGTTTGTAATTTTCATGATTTACATTTTCATTCATACATAATTTTAAACTCATTGCATTACAAATTCAGATTACAAATTCTGTGGTGTTATCATTAATAATTTGTCTTGACATTTCGGTTAGCTAGATTTGCCTTTTGGAGGGAGTTTGAAGAGACTCTGGAATGAATAATCGAAATCTTGAATCTACTATCTTTTCTGATGTTTGCTTATCTTTATTTTTGTTACATCTCCAAATATAATAATAAAGCAAGCTATTAACTACTTAAGAGGGTAATTGACCATACCCATTTGGTGATATAGGGTTAACTTTTGGTTGATGCCTACCTTTTTCTTTGTATTACGGGACAATGTTACATTGTTCGATGTATCAACATGAAGTAACAAATTTGAGGTTAGTGAGAAAATTCAAGACTTAAACCCGAAGGATTGTGGTGGAGTAAACACCACTCAAAGTGCTTTATTTTTAAAGATGTTTGTATTTGATGGTAAATGTCAAATGGCATCCCAAACGGTTATTAAGGTGGGAAAATGTTCTCTGTCTAATGTATAACTATTATTTCTATTATTATTTTAGTGGAGATATCATATAGATATTCAAGGAAGTGTACTGCATTTGGGCCGGATGGAATCTATAATTGTGATTCAAATTTGAAGAGAATAAATATAGATATTCAAATTTAAACTAATGATTCAAATTATTTCTGGACTAACATTGAACCGTGAGATTGAATGACAATTGTATATATTTTTCGAGAGATTTTATGGTACAACGTTCGATGGAATGTTGTACCAAGTGGTATATATTATAGCTTTTTATTTTTACTCTCTTTGACATGATACATTTTTATCATATGCGAGACGTAAGAAATGAAAAGTGGTAATAAATGTCATTTGGTATAACTTTCATACAACGATTGTATTGTAAAATTTTCCGTTTCTCAATAGTAGATGTTATGGGGGTCATTCGCAAATCTCAGGTGAAGTGTGAAATTTTATTTTGCATTGTTCTGGTTCCAAATCATTTTTCCTGAACTACACATTTCCGCATTAATTAAGAATTATTCTGGCTAGATGGTTGATTGATATACCATGTTTTCATTTTTTTCCTTTTTTTTTTTTTTGCACAATTTATTTTACATTATTGTTTTGGGGAGGGGTGGGGATTTTTTTATCGTGGGTAGGGATGGGATTCAACCCCGGTCAATATATATCAAGAAGTGGAATGGCCTTTACCATAGTTTACATGTAATGGATAGTTTTATTTTTTTCTTTTCTAACTTCATCATGTCACTTCACGTGTAAGGAAGAATCGAGTATATCTCATTATGGGGAATTGGCGCTTCAAGCATTTTCCCACTAATATCATCGTGTTACTATGAACAAGTTATAATAGGATGCACTGGAATATCCAAATTTTTTATGGTGGTTCATAAATTTTTAAGTCTACTTTTTTGTTTCACAAATCAGAATATTCTCTATAGGATAAATATAGAGTTTTTTATAGGGTTCGTGGATCCCAATTAGTATAATATCCTTTCGCTTCTTACGAGCATGGCAGTAGTTGAGTTATTTTTAGTTAGGTATTCTGGTTTCGATATAAATAGATTTGTTTTACATTTATATAGATTTAATGTATTTAACCCAATTACCCGATTGACCCGCCTGCACTCCGCCTTCAGACCCGAAAAACAAATATATTTTCAAAATCCAGCATTAACTCTATTTTAATACTAGCTCCCTAATATTACTCATAAAATTCAAATCTTTTATTCAAATTAATCTCCACAACCGGTTCCTAAAATCACGCCATTCAAGATATTACATCACAAAAATCCTTCAAGGTAAACATATTTTATTGCTTATCATATTCCTTTGTAACCACTCCCGCATATCTCTCATTCATTTTGAATTTTTTAAACCACGATCATCAATCAGATTTCAAATACTTTGGTAGCGTTGATACGGTAGGGTAGGAAAGAGTAGGTAAGGTAGGTTGGGGTAAGTCGCGTAGTTAAGGTAGGCGGTGTGGTGGGTAAGATATGATAGAGTGGAATGATGGGTAGGGTATGGTAGGGTGGGAAGGGTTTGGTAGGTAAGGTGAAGTGGTGGTAATTAAGTTAGGGGTTGGTAGGTGTAAGGTAGGTAGGGTATAGTAGGGTAGGATAAAGGTTGAGGTAGTGGGTAAGGTAAAATAGGGTGGTGTGGTGGTAAGATATGTTTGATTGGAATGGTGGATAGGGTAGGTTAGGGTAGGGTGGTGGGTAGGCACGAATGGGGTTGTGGGTAGGGTCGGGTAGATAAAGGTGGAGTGGTGGGTGATGTATTATTTTTATATGATTAAAAATACGTTATATTATTATGTTTTATCAACGAGTTCTATATAAAATATATGAAATTATGGTATAAAGTGTTAGTCTTTATAATTTAAAGTATTTAGTAATAATAATAATAAAAAAAGTTGTAATTTTGTACCGATTTTAGTAAATTGGAGTGTCGTGTCAGATTTACGTGGGTATTTGTGGTATTTTATTGCGATTTATAAACCAAGACCCTCGAGAATCAACATATTGAAGTTTAATCATATCTCTCGAATGATTTAGAGTGCCACAAGTTTAAATGGTCAATCAATAGCTTTTAAGTGATAAGTTTACAACTAATCTGGATAAGTAATAATAGAAATATCTTCGACAAACGAATTACTCATCAAAATGATATTTTCGTAAAAAAGTGTTCTTAACAAAAGTTGTAGATTTTTCCGAGAGTGTTCCAATGCAATTTAAATTATGAAGATTGGAGGTCTAGAACTTAAACAAAGTGATCAAGTGGCTAATCGACTTGGATTAAGAAAAATCCCGTAAAAGCTTCTGGAGGAACACGAGGTCATCAAAAAGCGTTATCTGGAGAAGAGTCCTTCATGAAAGTTGTAGAGTTTCTCGAGATCTTAATTTTGGCATTTCGTTTGCAATTTTGGAAGTCCGTAACTCGAGATATGAATTTTAGAAGTTTAATAATTATATATAAAAATAATATCTCCACCGCACATGCTGGAATGATCAAGTTAGTGGGGATCATCATTAGTCCGGACCGAAATGCCGGCTAATACCGACCGTCCGGCCTTTTACCAATTTGCCTATATAAAGAGCAAAGATCGAGAAAGATTCTGGTACCAAAATATATATATACATCTCATATATATATACATATCTCTCTCTTTCTTTCTTTTTCTTTTCTTTTAATTTTAGTAGTAGTTGTAAATAAGCGCCTTACGCCGTAATAATGTAGTTTTAGTATCGTTGTAATGCTTTCGAAAATCTCGAAGTCGGTTTTGCTAAAGAAGTTGTAATGTCCGAAAGATACGATTTACGAATCAACCACCGTATTCTAACTTTTCTTAAGTATTTATGTTTGTTTTTGTATTTTTCGTTGTTATAATGTTTTTAGGCTAAATATAATACCGCCAAAACTATGTAATCGGTTTTATTTCGATCTTTTCATTAAAGAAATGTTGTTAAGTTAAAATGACTAAAATTGAGTTAATTGAATCTTTTTCTATTTTGATCGTATTCGTATTGACATATTTAATAGATCCGAGGAATTCATAATCTAATTATGAATTGACGCCAGTAGTCGAAATATGAAATAAAAGATAGAAAAACCGAGGGTAAAATTGGCCGTGTGAACAACGTGATAACGGAATCCGATTTCTAACCGGGGTAAATTTGTTTTGGGAGAAATGAATTTTATTATAATTTGTACTCGAGATCGTAATAATGTTAAATCATCGCTTTAATTGAAACTTAAACGGAAAGTTAAATCGTCCGCTTTGACAACCGGAGCCTTTTAAATAAAATTGACCGCTTGACGAACGGAATGACTCCTTTTATCTAAAGGTAGATTTGTACTTTAAGGACTGTTCGATTAATTAGTTTACCGTAATAAATAAGACCTTGGGTCGATGACAATGGACATATGACAATTTCATACGCTCGTGTGAGGAGGAATTGTTTACCTCGAGAGTGCAGACCGCTTCACTTACTCAATTGGACCTAAAATAAAAGGAGAGATCGAACACATTTCAATTAATTGAAAAGATCGTATAAACCAATTATATAAGTTTTGGCGCTTTCTCTAAAATTATTTGTCTAATATATTGGTACTATATATTTATATCTATATATATATATTTTGCAATATATGTACATCTATATATATTTATATATCTATATATATTATATTAGAATAACTTTTAAATTACGTATTTATTTTATGTTAACTAGAATAGTAATGATCTGTGTGTGATAAAATTGCGATTTAGATCGAGTTAATAATGAATTTTCTTTGGTGTTTAACCACACGTAAAGAAATTACCAAGTTCCCTGAGGATTCGACACTGACTCATCATACTAGCACTACGATTTGACCCGGTACATCGCGGTTAGATCTGTATAGCCTAGAAAAGGTCCGCGACCTTTCTCGCGCCATTTCCAAGGTTAGTTTTAGTTCTGCACAAGATTTTGGCGCCGCTGCCGGGAACGTCGCTAATTTCTTTTATGTGTCTATGGTTACTACTTGTATTAGCTTAAAATTCTCGAGAATAAGTCAACACTTTTCTTATCTCATTTCTATTTTATTTTTCGTTGGTTGTTACCTTTAGAAAATTACCAATTTTTACTACTATCAATTTCGTGGTTATTTTCTATTTTCGTTAGTTGATGACCGTATGGTAAGGCCCTCTCGCTTCTTATAAGCCCCGACATAAACACTTATGAAAGCGCTAAGAGTAGAGTAAACGCTGTCATACTAGTCGTGAAATCCCGACCAAGAATCATCTTCAAACAGTAAATACGAGATGGTCAAATCGGTGATTTAAACACCTGAACAAGGGGTCGAACATGCTCTAGGGCATGGACAAAACCTGATTAACCCTAATAATAATAATAATAGAAATAATCAAAATCGGAACCGTAATAATCGTAATAATCCACCAAACCCGAGACCTATATGATCAAACAAAGTAGTAAGAAACCAGACTAATAATCCCATACTTTTACCTAATGAAGGAGCGAATAATTTCAAATTAAGTCTCATCTTTTGGTTTAATTGACGCAAGAGCCCAATTCCTGGAGAGGATGATGAAGATCCACATCATCATCTCTATCTTTTGAAGAATCAATACAATACAAACAAAAGTCAAGCTCTCATAAGGTTAATTAACGAATGACTATGTTTCTTTTTTCTTTAAAAGGATTTGAGCCCGAGATTGGTTTATGTCTCTTCCACATCATTCACTTACTAGTTGGGAGGAGATTCAAACTGAATTTCAAACAATATTTCACTCTGGACGAAATTTGGAATTAAAAGTCGAGGTTGCTAACTTTAGACAAGGATCTCAAGAAACGCTGGGAATGCGTGGGAAAGGTTTAAAAATTGTTAAGAGCGTGTCCGATCATGGTTATTCCTTAGATATGCAAATTCAACTCTTCTCGTCAGAATTGAGAAAAGACTCACGTGCGGATGTAGATCATGCATGTGGTGGTTCGTTAATGATGAGTGAAGCTCAAACGCTTTACGATGCTATAGAAAAGATTTCCAAAAATAACAGAATGTGGGAAACCGGTTCTAGCACCGTAAAAGTAGCTTTGCAGAGAATGTACGCCTAATACGGAAGTTCTAGCACACTTGGAGAATTTGAGTAGGAAATTTGATGGTTTACAATGAATAAGAACCAAAATTCGTAAAATAGTACACCAAATGAATACTCAAGTCATGATAATATGGCGTTAGGAGTGAAGAACCAACAGATATTCAAGAGAGGAGGTGAGTTTTCTTCAAAAAGATAGGAATTTGAACAATGCATACTCAAACTCGCTTAATGCTATTAAGAGATCATCCTACTTATCGATGGTCCGAAAACCTAGTAAGCCGTGACAACCGCCATATCCAAATCCCATATAGAATAATAACCAAGTTTATCAAGAAAATACATCTAATCGAATTTACAATCATTACCAAGATCCTATCCTCAACATACCACTCAAAGTATACCAAGAACTCGTAGTTCAACTCAACCTCGAAGGAGTTGAAAAATGGGAAAACTAATGGAAAATATGATGGGTGTAGTATCTACTCAAGCTAAGAATATGGAAACAATGATGACTTCTATTGGTACAAATACTAAAGATATGAGTACAATAAAAACATCTATGAGTGGACATGATACCGAATGAGAACAATAGAAGCCTCATTGAGGAATATGGAAGATCATTTGAGTAGGGAAGGTGAACGAATAACAAGAGACTTCAGGGAGGATTACCAAGCAACACCGATGAAACCCAAGAGAGGTAAATGTTGTGGTTACGAGGAAGTAGGAAGCTTAGTGGAAGCAATGGAGTAGAAAACTTTGGGAATAATGAAGTAGAAAATGATTTAGATGGAAAGAATGATGAAACTAAAGATAAAGATGAATTCATCGATTTAGGAAGAAGAAATTATAGATAATTTCTTGAAAAGGAATAAGTTTGGAACCCGAAAATGAAGGTGAAAATTGGGTAAAAATCCCTAGGATTTTGAAAGACCCTATGGATAAAGATTTAAGGAATTTATTCAAGAACATATTAGAATAAATGAGAAACAGGAAGAACCGAAAAATCAAGTAGTAGATTGATTCAGTGGAACAATTTAAAGGAAAAATTCAAGAACTCAAAACATGGCGACTAAGTAATACTCAAAGGTTTAAGGAAAAGGAAAGAGAAATTGACTAAGGAGCCAAAGGTTATAGATTTAGAATCTTTTACCCTACCCTCCTAAAGATCAAATCAAAAGGCAAAAAGCGATAAGAAGTATGCTCGCTTCCTTGATACTTTTCGTCATCTTCATGTTAATATCC